>JXCR01145973.1:172722-201717 GCA_002079205.1 Phalaenopsis hybrid cultivar
AACATGCTTTGCTAGATTGGTTAATAATTCAAACCTTTTACAATGGATTAGTAGGATCACTAANTTGACTAATCCTATGCCTGTCTACTGAATCTGCGGCTAAGCTGGGAGAATACCAGCTCTCACTTTGGAGCTCCCACGTTCCCCTTGCCTAAGGGCTAACATCTACACTTCAGCACCCAAACGATAGGACTGAATTGAGGATTTTAGTCTGTCACTCTAAAATCTCCAATTCTACGCCCGATAATTTTATATCCCTATTTATTTGCACCCAAATTTCAAGGACTTTGAACTCTTTGAATCTTGAATGTAATCTTCACTTTAGTTGTAAAACTCAACATATTTTAATAAATTAATTGGCCAGATTAAAAGTAAACTAAGATCAAAGTGAAAAGATCATCACAACTTCTTTAACATTCTCAAGGCTCAACCAATTTAAATCACCATTTCACAAAATCTCAAGACAAAGAGAAAGATAGAGAAAACTACTCAGAACTCAATGGGAAGATACGACAAAACTCAAAATTTGTATATAAAAGAAAAATCATACAAACTACAATAAGTAAATATCACTTATCTCTAATTCCTCCCTAAGCAAACTCCTCGAAGTTCTTCTGAATCTCTTCCTTTCTTTACATTACACAGAATTCTTCTTCGAAGCGCCAAGGAGAAAGAAATCTCTCACTTTCCCTCTACTCTTACAATCTCTCAAAGAATTCCTCACAATCTAACCCTAAATTAAACTCTCTACACTCTACACCCTCTCTACAATTTTTGGCAAAAAATTTATCTTAAAGTTGTAGAAGAGTTTTCTCAAGAGTTGCCTAAACATTCCCTAAAAAAATTTTCTACATTCAATGAACCTGTTGAGATAACTGCCGATCTCACCATCGGCGACCTTCTGGAATATTTAATTTTGAACTCTCAGGAAAAACCCGCCGTCGGCACCCTAGTTCAAATCTTCATATTTTGGTCATTTTCACTCCAAATTCGCTCTTTTTTGCATATTTTTGCTCCAATGACCATAATTCAACATACCTGCAACAAAACATCAAAAATACCTTTCTTTAAAGTGTAATATCATCAAAATCAGTGTAAAATAGGTATAAAAATCTCAAAATATTTCCTTTGGTCAGATCGATATTTGAGGCTTAAATAGAAAGTCCTTTATTACTTGATAATGATATGTATACTTGCATAGAATCTCATTATTAATTGCCTATAATTATATATATTTTACACAAATTACTTTTCATACAAGGATTAAGTTTTTGGCGCTGTAGTGGTGCCAACTTCATAAATTCTTGCATATAAAAAAATTGGGATCAAGTTTTTGGCGTCGTTGCGTGGGGAAGGTAAGGATTAAATTTAAGTAAATTAAATAGTTTTGATAAATTAAGAAAGTTAGAGATAATATATATATTATAAAAATATATAAAAATAAAAAAAATATACAAAAAATCAAAAATCCAAAAAGAAATTTATTTAAGAGTGTTTTTTTTTTAAAGAATTTTACTTGGCTTACTTTATTTGTTTATGAGAAATATTGGATTTGAAGGCTTAGTACCTTACGATTCAGTGTTAGAGTGTACTATTAGAAAAGTTTGAAAACAATAAAGAGATATTAAAATTTTTTAGAAAATGGCAAATAACTTAGAAAATCCAATAAATGAGAATTGACAAAGACCTTTAAAAGATTATGCGAATCCGACAACATATGAACTTCACTTGACTATTCAAAATCCTGATGTTGCTTCTAATTCATTTGAGCTTAAACTTATTATTATACAAATGGTACAAAATAATCAGTTTGGAGGATCACCTACTGAAGATCCTAACTTACATCTTGCTAGTTTTCTTTAAATTTGTGCTACATTTAATTATGACGGAGTGTCTAATGATGTTGTTAGGCTTAGACTTTTTCCTTTTTCATTAAGGGATAACCAAGGCTTGGTTAAATTCATTAGCACCTGGATCTATTAGAACTTGGGGAGAACTATCACAAATTTTCCTTTTTATTTAAGGGACAAAGCTAAAGCTTGGTTAAATTCATTAGCACCTAGATCTATCAAAACTTGGGGAGAACTATCACAAAAATTTTTAGCTAAATATTTTCCACCATCGAAAACTGCTCAGCATATAAATGATATTACATCTTTTTGTCAGTTTGAAGGGGAATCAATATATGAAGCCTGAGAATGATTTAAAGATCTTCTTAGAAAATGTCCACAACATGCTTTGCTAGATTGGTTAATAATTCAAACCTTTTACAATGGATTAGTAGGATCACTAAGATCTATTATAGATGCTGCTGCGGGTGGATCATTAATGCATAACCTTTTGATGAAGCATATTCTTTAATTGAAGAAATGACTACTAATAATTTTCAAGGGGCCTTTGAAAGGGTAAATCCTAAGAGAGTAGCCAATATTCATGATTTTGATGCAATGTCTATTTTGGCATCTTAAATTGTTGTTATTTCTTAAAAAGATTGATAAAATAGGAGTGAACTATTCTCAAATACTCCTAGTATTAGAGGAAAATTTACTATGGCAGATTATTGATACTCGACCATCGTATGAAACTTTAAACGCTATAAATAAAATAACAATCCCTATTCTAACTATTTTAACAATGGATGAAAAAATCACCCTATTTTTTGTTGGAATAATTTTAACAATCAAGTGAATCCATCCAGAAATATGAAAAATCAAGGAAAACCTAATTTTCAACCTTATTATCCTCCAGGATTTAACTCCAATCCTAACTCACAAGTTAAGGAAAAGAAGTTGACGATGGAGGAAGTGATATTGAATATGGGAAATTAAATACAAAATCAAGGGTATGCTATTAGAAATATTGAAAATCAATTAGGACATATTGCTACTACACTTAGTAACAGACCTTCTAGAATTCTTTCAAGTACTATGGAAGTTATTCCAAAAGATCAAATAAAAGAGCAAATTAAAGCTATTCAATTACAAAGTGGAAAAGAAGTTGAAACAACGATCCAAAGAGACACTAAAGTTGATGAAGAGAAGAAAGAAATGAAAAATGATCAACAAGAAAATGACCAAACACATGTTCTTGTAGAAAAACCATTACCTCCGTTTCCTCAAAGACTGAAGCAGAAAAATAAAGATAAATAATTTAAAAATTTTTTGGAAATCCTTAAAAAATTAATGATAAATATTCCTTTTGTTGATGCTTTGGAAAAAATGCTAAGTTATGTAAAATTTATGAAGGATTTACTAAATAAGAAAAGGAAGATTACAGATCATGAGACTGTTGCACTCAGTGAAGAGTGTAGTGCTATTATTCAGAAAAAGCTTCGAGAAAAATTACAAGATCATGGTAGTTTTACTATACCTTGTGCAATTGGTGAAAAGTTTTATGGAAAAGCTTTATGTTATTTAGGAGTGAGTATCAATCTTATGCCCTTATCGATCTTTAAACATTTAGATTTAGGAGAAATTTCCCCTACTACTACAACTCCTCAGTTAGCTGATCGATCAATAACTTATCTTAAAGGAGTTATAGAGGATGTACTAGTTATAGAGATTCCTATTATTTTAGGGAGACCATTTCTTGCAACAGGAAGAACTGTACTAGATGTGCAAAAAGGAGAATTAATAATGAGATTTAAAGATCAAGAAGTAAAATTTAATATAGCAAAAGCTATAAAATATCCTGCAATAAAAAAAGATAATGAATGTTTCAAGATGGAAGTAGCTGGTTATCTGAGTAAAGAATAGTTTAAGAATGAGTGTGAATATAAATTAAAGCAAAGAGAAATTTTTTAGAATGAAGATGAAATAAAAGGAGAAGATTTGGATTATATTTAGAGCAAATTTGAAACATTAGACTTGTTGGAAAATGATAGTAAAAATCATATTCCTTCAAGTATTAAACCACCTGAACTTGAATTAAAAATATTGCCTACCCATTTAAAGTATATATTTTTAGGAGAGTCATCTACATTGCCAATTATTATATCTTCTAAGTTAACTAAAATTTAAGAACAAAAGTTGATATAAATGTTGAACAAGTATAAAAAGGCTTTTGGATGGACTTTAGCAGATATTAAAGGAATTAGTTCCGCAATTTGTATGCACATAAATTTATTTGATGAACAATATGAACCTAAAGCTGATCCTTAGAGAAGATTAAACCTAATAATGAAAGAAGTTGTTAAAAAACAGATTTTAAAATGAGTGGATGCTGAAATTATATATCCTATTTCAGATAGTGCTTGGGTAAGCCCAATTCAATATGTTTCGAAGAAAGGAGAAGTGACTGTTGAAGAAAATTAGAAAAATGAATTAATACCAATAAGATAAGTTACTGGTTGGCAAATTTTTATTGACTATAGAAAGTTAAATATGACCACCAGAAATAATCACTTTCCCATACCCTTTATAGACCAAATGTTGGATAGATTGGCTGGGAATAAATATTATTACTTTTTAGATGGATATACCGGTTATCATCAAATTTCAATTGCTCCAGAAGATCAAGAGAAAAAAACATTTACAAGCCCATATGGAACATTTGCTTTTTGTAGAATGCCTTTTGGACTATGCAATGCACCTGTAACATTTCAAAGATGCACGATGTTAATTTTTAGCAATTTTATAGAACATGGAATGGAAGTGTTTACGGATGATTTTTCTGTATTTGGGACTTTGTTTGAGTTATGTCTTAATAATTTAGAAAATGTTCTGGAAGTATGTGAAAAAGTCAACCTAATATTAAATTGAGAAAAATGTCAATTTATGGTTGCAGGAGGTATTGTGCTTGGGCATAAAATTTCTGAAAAAGGCATGGAGGTAAATCTAGCAAAAATCCAAGTTATAGAAAAATTATCATCACCTACTAATGTTAAAGGGGAGAGAAGTTTTCTAGGACATGCTGGTTTTTACAGGTGCTACATAAAAAATTTTTCAAAAATAAATAACCCGCTATGCCAACTTTTAGAAAAAGATAAGGAATTTGATTTTGATGAGGAATGCATTAAAGCATTTGAGTTATTAAAGAAAAAAATAGTCACTGCACCTATAATTGTACCACCAGACTGAGAAAAAACATTTGAAATAATGTGCAATGCTAGTGATTATGCTATTTGGGCTGTATTAGGATAAAGCCAAAACAAAGTTTTTAAAGTTTTATATTATGCTAGTAAGACTCTAAATGATGCTCAAATTAATTTTACTACTACTAAGAGAGAGTTATTAGCAATTTTTTTATGCCTTTGATAAATTTAGATCTTAGTTAATTGGAACTAAATGCTTAGTGCATACAAATCATTCTGTTATTAAATACTTAATACAAAAGTAGGATGCTAAACCGAGATTAATGAGATGGATACTTCTATTGCAAGGGTTAGATTTTACAGTGATTGATAGATAGGGAACTAATAATCAAATATCTGATCATTTGTTTAAAAAAAATAGAAATATTAACTAATTTTACAAATGAAATTTTAGAAAATTTCCCTGATGGAAATTTATATAGAAATGATGAAATTGATGTACCGTGGTATGCTGATATAGTGAATTATATTGTAAGTGATATTTTACCACCTGATATAAAAAATGCACAATTAAAGAAATTTATACATGATTCCAAAAACTATTTTTGGGATAACCCATATTTAATATATAGATCTAATTGTTAGAAGATGTGTGCCTTAAGAAGAAACTCAACAGATAATTGAAAGATGCCATGATTCTGAATTTGGAGGACATTTTAGAAAAAATAGAATTGCATATAAGATTTTACAAGCTGAATTTTATTAGCCTACTATTTTTAAAGATGTTAATGAATATATTAAAATGTGTGATAAATGTCAATGAGTAGGAAATATTTCTAGAATAAATGAAATGCCTCTAAATTACACATTGGAAGTTAAAATTTTTGATGTGTGGGGATTAGATTTTATGGGACCATTTATGCCTTCATTTGGAAACTTATATATATTACTTGCTGTTGATTATATGTGCAAATGGATTGAAGCTATTGTTGTACCCAGATGTGATGCTCAGAGTGTTTTTAAATTTTTAATTGAAAATATTTTTTCAATATATGAAATGCTGAGAGTAATTATTACTGATGGAGGATCTCATTTTAGGAATAAGAGAAACAAAAAATTAATTAAGAAATATGATATTATGCATAGACTCTCTACTGCTTATCATCTTCAGGCTAACGGTCTAGCAGAGATATCAAATCATGAAATTAAACGTATTTTAGAAAAGGCTGTAAATCCTAATAAATTGGATTGGTCTGCAAGACTAGATGCTGCATTATGGGCATATAGGGCTGCTTATAAGACTCATATAGGAATGTCCTCAGACATACTGATATTTGAAAAAACATGCCACTTACCTGTTGAATTATAACATAAAGCATTTTCAACTATTAAGAAATTTAATATTAATCTAAAAGATGTTGGTGAGAAAAGATTATTGCAACTCAATGAACTTGAGGAAATATGAAATGAAGCATATGATAATGCAAAAATCTATAAAGAAAAAATGAAAATATGGCATGATTGGAAGATTATTCAGAAGAAATTTGAACCCGGACAAGAAGTTTTATTATATAATACAAGATTGAGATTGTTTCCAGGAAAACTGAAATCCAGATGGTTAGGACCATTTAAGGTGATTAAAGTTTATCATTATGGAACTGTTGTTATTAAATATCCTAACACTAGAAAGGTATTTAAAGTTAATGGGCATCGTCTGAAATATTATTATGAAGGGCACATACCTCAATTTAAAGATTTTTTAATCTTAAGTCAACCCAACTAAACAAATGGTGTGTCGGGGCTAACGACGTTACTGGTTGGCAAATTTGTATTGACTATAGAAAGTTAAATATGGCCACCAGAAAACATCACTTTCCCTTACCCTTTCTAGATCAAATGTTGGATAGAGAGGCTGAAAACAAATATTATTGCTTCTTAAATGGATATACCAGTTATCACCAAATTCTAATTGCTCCAAAGCATCAAGAAAAAACAACCTTTACAAGCCCATATGAAACATTTGCTTTTCGTAGATTGTCTTTTGGATTATGCAATGCACCTGTAACATTTCAAAGATGCATGATGTCAATTTTTAGCAATTTTATAGAACACGGAATTGAAGTGTTCATGGATGATTTTTTTGTATTTGGGACTTTGTTTGAGTTATGTCTTAATAATTTAAAAAAAGTTCTGGAAGTATGTGAAAAAGTCAACCTAGTATTAAATTGAGAAAAATGTCAATTTATGGTTGCAAGAGGTATTGTGCTTGGGCATAAAATTTTTAAAAAAAGCATGGAAGTAGATACTGCAAAAATCCAAGTTAGAAAATTTACCAACACCTACTAATGTTAAAGGGGAGAGAAGTTTTCTGGGACATGCTATTTTTTACAGGCGCTACATAAGAAATTTTTCAATAATAACTAAGCCGCTATGCCAACTTTTAGAAAAATATAAGAAATTTGATTTTGATGAGGAATGCATAAAAGCATTTGAATTATTAAAGAAAAAATTAGTCACTGCACCTATAATAGCACCACTTGACTGGGAAAAATCATTTGAAACAATGTGCGATGCTAGTGATTATGCTATTGGGGCTGTATTAGGACAAAGCTACGACAAATTTTTTAAAGTTATATATTATGCTAGTAAGACTCTAAATGATGCTCAAATTAATTATACTACTTACAAAAGAGAGTTATTAGCTATTGTTTATGCCTTTGATAAATTTAGATCTTATTTAATTGGAACTTAAATGTATAGTGCATACAATCTCATTCTGCTATTAAATACTTGAACAAAAGTAGGATGCTAAACCAAGATTAATGTGATGGATATTTCTATTGCAAGGGTTCAATTTTACCGTGATTGATAGAAAGGAAAATGATAATCAAATAGATGATCATTTGTCTAGAATAGAAATAGAAATATTAACTAATTTTGCAACTTAAATTTTAGAAAATTTCCCTGATGGACATTTATATAGTAATGATGAAATGAATGTACCGTGGTATGCTGATATAGTGAATTATATTGTAAATGATATTTTACCCCCTGATATGAAAAATCCACAATTAAAGAAATTTATGTATGATTCAAAAAACTATTTTTGGGATGACCCATATTTATATAAATAATGTAAAGATCTAATTATTAGAAGATGTTGCTTTATGAAGAAACTCAACAGATAATAGAAAGATGCCATGATTCTGAATTTGGAGAACATTTTAGAACAAATAGAACTACATATAAGATTTTACAAGATGGATTTTATTGGCTTACTATTTTTAAAGATATTAATGAATATATTAAAATGTGTGATAAATGTCAATGAGTAGGAAATATTTTTAGAAGAAATGAAATGCCTCTAAATTACACATAGGAAGTTGAAATTTTTGATGTGTAGGGATTAGATTTTATGGGACCATTTATGCCTTCGTTTGGAAACTTCTATATATTAATTGTTGTTGATTATATGTCTAAATGGATTGAAGCTATTGCTGTACCCAGATGTGATGCTCATAGTGTTTCTAATTTTTTTATTAAAAATATTTTTTCAAGATATGGAATGCCAAGAGTAATTATTATTGATGGAGAATCTCATTTTAGGAATAAGAGAATCAAAAAATTAAATATGATATTATGCATAGATTCTTTACTGCTTATCATCCTCAGACTAAAGATCTTACAGAGATATCAAATCGTGAAATTAAGTGTATTTTAGAAAAAGCTGTAAATCCTTATAAATTGGATTGATATATTAGACTAGATACTGCATTGTGGGCATATAGAACTGCTTATAAGACTCCTATAGGAAAGTCCCCATACATGCTGATATTTGGAAAAACAAGCCACTTACCAGTAGGATTAGAGCATAAAGCATTTTGGGCTATTAAAGAATCTAATTTTAATCTAAAAGATGCTGTGAGAAAAGATTATTGCAACTTAATGACCTTGAAGAAATAAGAAATGAAGCATATGTTAACGCAAAAATCTATAAAAAAAAATGAAAATATGGCATGATCTTAAGATTATGCAAAAGAAATTTGAACCTGGACAAGAAGTTCAATTATATAATACAAGATTGAGATTTTTTCCAAGAAAATTGAAATCCAATTGATTAGGATCATTTAAAGTGATTAGAGTCTATTATTATGGAACTGTTGTTATTAAATATCCTAAAACTAGAAAGGTATTTAAAGTTAATGGGCATTGTCTAAAATATTATTATGAAGGACACGTAACTCAATTTAAAGAATTTTTAATGTTAAGTCAACCCAACTAAACAAATGGTGTGTCCGGATGACAACATTAAACCAAGCATTTTGTGGGACGCAACCCATACATATATGTTTATGTATTACTATTTTGTTTGATAAGTGTCTTATATATTAGTAGATAATAATTGTACAAAATTGCATTTATTATAAATTAAGTCAACTATTGGTATTGGAGAAAAAGTTGGAATTACATTGAATGAAAAATGAAAGTCACAAAACTTTGGCCACTGGCACCGATGATGCCCAAGAAAACGGACCTCGGCGCCGGTAGCGCCAATCGGGAGTGGCGACGGCGCGGGGAGCGGTTTGACTATTCAGAAAACTTTTTGCAGACTTTAGCGGGATTTTGCTCCTTAATAAGCACCAGGAGGTGTTTTTAAAGTCCTAAAAAGTTTCTAGGATGTCTAGAAACTTCCTATTTTTAAATTCCATGGCTTCCAATTCCAGAAATACTTCAAGGTATGGAGTTTTCAATAGAAGAAAGTTTATTAGTTTCGATGCGCAGAGATTATACGATAAAGTTATTACAAAAAAAGAGATTGACCAAGGAGAGAGGATTTGTTAATCATGGTTTGAACAATCCAAGTGCTTCGATTGACAAGATCATTTTACAAAGGCGATGGGAAGTTCTATGTTACGCTACCGATGCGGTTGTTGTGCCTGTAGTGAAGGAGTTATATGCAAATCTATATTGAATTACCCAAGGAGTTGTCTTCATACGAGGTAAGGCTGTATCATTTACTCCTACAAGAATTAATGAATTGTATATGATAGAAAATGTTCTAATTTATCATTATACAAATTTCATTCCTACGTAAAATTTGATGCAAGATGTTTATATTTTTCTGATGGATGAAAGTGATATGTGGGAAGTACGAGATGAAGGATATATTAGTTTCCTGCTTCATCACTTAATCCAATTTCAAAGCGGTGACATTTCTTTATCTGTGAAAAATTACTCCCTACTATGAAGATTAGTAGAGTCACCAAGGAAAGTGCTATTTTAAACTACTGTATAAAACTGGAAAAGCTTATTAATGTAGGATCAATCATATTTAAATCCGTTATGGGTATCATTATGAATGGGCCAATTTATGGACATGGGCATCTTTCTACAATTTTTCTAATTTACAGTCAATCTCAAGTGCCATATGAAAGTTGGGAAAAAGTTTTACTACCATGGGAGCCCGTGATCCCTATTGATGATCAGTATGTTGGTAATGGAAATGAAGCACTAAAAGCTATTATGGATCATTCTTCACATGATTTAACTCCATTAATACCACCAATAGTAAGAAGTTTGCTTGCTTTGGAGATAAAATTGAAGAAAATTGAAAGGGAACTTAAGAGTATTATGAATGCAGTGGGACATCTTAAGTAACTTTTTGATCACCTTGATTGGAAAATGAAAGAAAATTTTGATCATACTGGAACTTTTGAAGTAGGATTAGTTTGGATGTTTAAAGAAAATGAGTGGATCCAAGAAAATTTGACAGATCGATTCCCGTACCGATCCTTCTACAACCTATATGTTCATTCCTAATCCATGGGAGATATTACAGGAGGTGAAAGCATTGAAGATGAAGCATAATGACTGAAGACTCTGTATTCTTTATTTGCTTAAGAATATTTATGTATTTGAGGTAATTGTGTGGATTTGATTTGATTTGGTTTGGTTTGTTTTTGCTTTAGAATTATGAAATTGATTATGTGTATAGTTTTGTGTCAGCGTTTAGTGTTGTGGCTTGATTTTGACGTTGATTTATAATTAGTTTGCTTAGTATGTGTGAATGTGTGATTTGTGAAATCTGTTTGTAAAAAGTATATTTTCATATATAAAAGTTAGTTTATTGTTGTTTGTGAAAATAATTATTTGTGAATTATTTTAGATAAAAATTTGTGTTTAAAAATACTAAAAAACTTTGGAGTAAATTAAAAGGAAATTGAAATATTGAAAAAAAATCAAAATAGTGAATTTTGGGCCTTCAGGGCCAACGATGCTGGCATGGGCGCTGACGGCAATTTCAACCCGAGAGCAGTAATAACCCCTTTGATTTGCAATTTTCACCCCAAAACTTCCATTTTTACCCCTAAACTCACCTTCAACCTTTGGTTTTCACACCTAAGGCTTGATTTTGGGAGGATTTGAGGCGATTTAGAGGCAAAGGAACTTTAGATTTCATTTTATCTAGGTAAGACCTACACATTAAAGTAAAAATGCTTTGGTAAAAAACTTTTACTTAGTGGATTTAAGTTTAAAGTACTTTACATTTTAATTTTTGGAATTTTGGAATTTATTTAGATTTTTATCAAATTTTTCTAGATTTCTTATGTCACCTAGATCGAGCAAAAGAAAAATAGAATATGACAAGAAAAAGTTTTTTAGCTTTAAAGCTAGTGCTAGATTTCATAATCTTCGAGAAAATAAGGAAGTGATTTTGGATCGAGGTTTCAAAAATTTGGGAGGAGAAGTTGAACGATTGATTATGATGATGAGACTTTGATTCCAACAACTGACATCTTCTACAGAACCCCTAAAAATTATGCCAATAGATTATGGTGACTTCATTGGGGATTTTTTTTATCTCCATATAAATCAGGGTATATTGTCTTCATACATCGGTAATACGTTGATGTCCCTTATGGACAAAATTACCCTTCTTTCGTTGACATGCTTCACCCATTTCTTTCTTTGGTAAGTATGGTCAACACTTTTATACTTCAGGACAATCTGTTCAACCACCTTCAAAAAGAGAGGTTTAGGAGTTCATTAAGACTTTTGTCTTTGTGTAGGCTCAGGCCCTCAATAGGTGTGTTGGTGGAGTAGTTCCACCCAGGCATTGTGCGTTACAAATTCAGCCTCGCACTAGGTCCTAAACTTTACTTTCTTCTTCATGTCCTTTCAAGTTTAATTTTCCACTCCATAAATTAAATGAAGTTGTGTCGTGCTGTTCTCACTCTTTAACATTTCTTATTTAATTAAATAAATTTTTCCACTTTCAAACTATTTTCATTAAACCTTAAAGCCTTTACGAACTGAAAATAAATAAATACTTGCATAGTCTACAGATCGGTTTTTGTTAATTTTTTAGTGTTCGCACTATAATTACAAAGTATTAGACAAATAATTAACCCCATAACTTTCTTTTTTGAAGCTGCTGCAATGGCGTTCCCGACACTCACTTTCTCCTGCAACTTGCCAACTAGCCACAATGCTCGCAATGTCGCTCCCACCATCAAGTTCGGTACTGGATTCAACAAACTTGAAGGCTCTCGGGAAAGCCCCGTTATTCATAATGAAAGTCATTGCTCCGGAAGTTCAAGCACCTACCTTTGAGTTTAACCTAAACTATCCTTAGGATTTTCCTTCTTACAAGAAGGTGAAAACTGATGCTGCTCCAGAACCTTCCAAGTAAGTTGTCCCCTTTTTGTCAAAGGAAAGGATGGCATGATCGTTGAAGATACAACTGAAGGATTTACCATCCCACCATTGGATTTTGAAATTGGATTGAGTTTGAAGTCTGCTTCGTTAACTCGATCTCAAATAAGAAACAACAGTCGAAGAGCTCAAAATGCTGCTAAAGTAAAAATTCAAGAGAAGGAAACTATTGATGAGCTTCCTCACAAGGAGGAACTTGGATTACTTGAGGCCTCTCCACTCCTACGAGGGAGTAGGTTTCACCCTTTGATGAACACTAATGGATATGAAAGTATTCAAAATATCATCACCACCTTACCATCATTTCATGGTCATAGTGAGGAGGGAGAGAAGCCCACTCCTATCATTAAAGTCCGTACAGTGTTGTGGAGATTGGCCGCTAAAGACGGATGTTCATTTGTTGAACTGCTTAAACGAGTAGGATGTGTGGTGTCCTCTCAGATGAAGAAAAAAAATTTAAGGAATGTCAGATCTGCCCGACAGTCTCAGAAGTCAACTGAAGTTTTGTCGGCCTGTATTCTCGTCAGATTTTGTTTGGGGAGTCGAGTTAATACTACCATTACTACTAATTATTTTGTTACTTCTCTTGTTCCAAGGTTTGTAGGACGTCGACCAGTTAAGTAACGTCTGGGTCTAAGGATTCAACCAGTTGTCACTTGTAAGAATGCCTCGAAGAGGGAAAAGACAAAGAAGTTACTCGATAATGTGTTTAGTCCGCACCGCAGGGAGCATGACTCTCTTCGGCATACCAATGCCTATGGTGAGACACCTAATCCCGATTTTTGTAATTTTTGATAATTAAAATGAAATTAAGCAACTAATTAACTTAGATAAAATACTTACAAGATGAAAACAATATAAATAAAGTATCTTTTTCCTTATTATGAATCAGTGATAAATATAGAAATTTTGTTGTGGAAGTATGTTAAATGTGTTGTGCCAAATAGGAGGAATAATATTCCTTACCCTTACTAGAGATGCTATAAAGAACATTGGCTAATCTATAGTTTGAATATTCTTGAAGACTGGCTAGGTAGAGAAGATAATAGCTCTCACTCTAGAGTTCCCTCTTTTCCCTCCACTTTGGGGTTAATATCTCGTATCAAAACCCAAGACTATAAACCAAATTAGGGGCTCTAGCCTATCACTCTAATGTCCTTTAATTCCACACCCTTTAAAAGTTTATTTCCCTATTTATTTGCACTCAACCCCATGAACGACATTCTTATTCATGACATCAATTTGTGATTTAAACCATTTGTTGACTGAGACAATACCGTCTTGGATCTTATATGTTCTCACAATAAGCATTAACATCTTGTTTGGCCAAATTAAGAAGTAAATGAAGTGCAAGATTTCAAATCATCACAACTTCTTCCAACAATGAAGTCTAATACTTCACACAACTTCCTTTAAATATTTAATCACTTATCATTTTAAAGAGAAAGATAAGGAGAACTACTCAGAATCCATGGAGAAAACATAACCACACATAAGTTTAAAAGTATAAATCATGCACACAAACAAGAAATCTAAATTAAAACTAAGTGTAAAGACAAAAATAAACACTTATCTCAAATTCTCTCCACCAAATGTCTTGAAGTTCCTTCGAATTCTCTTCCTTCTCTCACAATACAAACTAACACTTAAAATAAAAGAAAATAAAATAAAATCAAGGTGGTCGACGGCAGCAAGGGTGATGGGCAGCAACGACAACAATGGTGGCTATAAAGTTTGATGGGTTGCTGACCTTTGGCTATTGGCTTTGATGATCCAAGTTTTCTTTAATAAAAATTTAAAAGGTGCCCTGGTGTCTCTTAAAAAATATGTCTCTATTCAATGAATCTTCTAGAAGTTGTCTCCTCAAAAGCCAATTGAATGAATTTTGATGTCCATGGGCTTTTTCTCATGTTTTTATCAAGGGTTGCTTAAAACACCTCTGCAAAAATCTGCTCAAATTAAATAAATCATCAAGTAACTACTTTTGGCGCTTAAGCGTGGGGTACCTGCGCTTAGGCGCAGAGCCTCTGGTGCTTAGGCGCCCCAGTTTATTTTTGCTCCAAATTTGACCCTTTTTTACTCTTTTTAGCATTTTTCATCCATTTAATAGTACTCGAAAGAAAAACACACAAACACCTTTCATTAAAGCGTAATATCTAAAAAATAGATATAAAAACGTGATAAAAACTCTATATATTTTAGGTGTATCAAAATCCCCCAAACTTAAGATGTTACTTGTCCTAAAGTGACCTTTTAATCTTTAAAAACCAACATAAGTAGATAATGTATATGAGTTTCTTTAAGAGTTACCAAAAATTTAATGTAGAAATATAGTAGTCCAATCTAGAAAAAATATTAGTAAATGAGACCAACTTAAAGTTTAGAAATTTTTAATGTTAAGAAATATGATATTCAGTAAATGAGACCAACTTAAAGTTTAGAAATTCTTAATGTTAAGAAAGATGAAAATACAATTTCTATCTAAATTATAAATATTGTAGATTTTACAAATATAGAGTTTAAGCATTTTATCAACTCCACTTAAAAATTTTTATTAACCATCTTCTTACTCACTATATTATATTCTTAAGCTTAAGAGTTTCTCAAGTCTTATACTTTAAAAAGATCAGATGTGGAACCAATTTTTGATTAGGCACTAATCCTCAAGCTTCTCCTCCCTTTTTTAACTTTTTTTTTCTTTTCTTTTTCTTTTTCTTTTCTTTTCTTTTTCTTTTTCTTTTCTTTTCTTTTTCTGACAAGGATTACTATATCTGGATAGGCCTTTAATGGTTTTGAATTCCACTCTTCCTTTCCCAAAGCAATTAGTTGATATTTTTCTTTCACTTAAAAACAAATTTAAGTTTTAAAAATAAAAGTCTAAATCTCGAAATTTTTTAAAAATACAATTTTTCCTACTAAAGATAGTTACACTATATTTAATATTTTCTACACTAAAAATTTTTAACTTTAAGTTTTTCTTCATTACTATGAATTTTAACAAGATTCTTTTACTCATTTATATAATCAAAATTTTACTTCCCTAATATAACTTCATATACATAATTATTTTTCAAATTAAAATCAAATTTATTTGAATTACGTTTGAGATCAAATAAACTCTTAAGTTTCTTTAAAATTTTTCATCTCATCAAAGTTAATTTTTTAATAGAAATAAAACATTTTAGCAGTGAATATAAATAAGCATGAATGAAAACTAACTTTAACATGCTTGCAAAAATTTTTATACCCTAAATATGCAAGTACAAAAATTAAAAATAGGAGTAAAAACTTAATTGATCAAATTTTAATTTACTTAAAATACAGAGATTCATCAGACTTCTATGCAGTGGAGTATAACATAAAAGCAAATAAACACACTAACAAACATACATGACTGCAACATAAAGAAAAATAACTGGTAGTAAATTAAAATTTTTAAACATGCAGCTTTAAGTAACAAGTTAGCTAAATTTTAAACCTTTCTAAGATTTTAGAATTAAGTTCAACAAACACTAACTAAATACAACAACACAATTAAAACAATTATTACCACACATAATAACTACTCACTAAACATAAATACATCACAGAATGTGTACGAAACAAAACATAACATAATAAAAACTAGCAGTCTTTACAATCACAACTAAAAACATCACAAAAAAGTACAAAATACCTGCACCATCCACAATTCATAAAAATACAAAAACTAGAAACATAAAATAGAACTAAAGATCCCAACTAATCATCACCCTCTTCTTCATCACTATCATCACTATCATCACTATTCTAAACATCTGTAGGCTCATATAGTGGATATCTAGGATACAGAGGAAATACACATCTCAATTTCCTCTATTGAGATGCTCCATAGCTATGTTGTATTCCTCCTCATAATCACTTCGTCTCTTCATATACCCATCCATATGCTCTGTAAAATGCTCTAAGTTTGATACCTTTTCATTGGTATAAATAACAATATTTAATATTCTTTCTATAAGCTGTGACTGAGAATCAGATCCAGAAGTCTGACCCCGTGATGTAGAAGCATGTGAAGTAGAAGCGTGTGAAATAGAGGCAACAAAACTACTGGAGAATCTACCCTTCCAACAAAAAATAGAATGATGTGAATAAGTCTTCACATTCACACTGGTAATGAGATTTAGTGACTGTAAGATCTCCTCACAACTGTCATATCTAACACCAGCCTACTCGCATAAAGAAATGATCAAGGAGCGAATCCCAAACCTGCAGTAGTAGCAGTGGCAGCAGAACTCATAATAACTCCATAATTTAATTCTCCAAAATCAATAGGCTTGGACTACTGAATACAATAGCTCAAGGTTGCTCTATCTCAAGTCACTTTACTTAAATTATTTGTAGGCATTAGACGAGCAGAAATAAAATAATGCCATGCCTTTGTAGTGGCATCCAACTTGAAGTAGAAAAGTTTACTCTTCTATCATTTGTAATTTTCCATAATTCTCTTCCAGCAGTCAAATATGAAATAATCTCCTCTTGCTCCTCCTCAGAAGGACTATAGTTTGAATAAAAACACAAAGTACTCAGAGGCAAATGTTAAAACTGATTAATTACCTTAGGAGAAATGGTAATGTCTTCCCCCTCACTATGACTCCTTCCTCATCAGCCTCCGAGAGATTAGCATACAACTCTTGTACCACAGAAATCACGGCCATAGCAGAAAAATAATAGAACCGCTCCCACTGGCGGCTAACAATCAACTCTTCAACAGCTCCTCTGGATTTTTGAAACATCACTCAGGAATTAATTTCCTCGAATGCAATGCATCACTATATCAATCCTGAGCTCTCGAATTGAAAAATTTACCTGAATCAAAAGGAGCTTTCCTCTTGCTTCTCTTCATTCTTGGTGCCATTTTCTAAAAATTGTATAAAATTCAAACTAAATTTCACAATCAAGACCAAATTACTAAACTCAACTCCTAAAAGCTTAAGCTAACAAGTCCATGCATTTCCATCAATTTTTCTCAAATTTTCACCATGAATAGTGATTATTGGGTAGCTCATGAATGTGCTCAAAATACATGATTAAAATAAAAAAAAAAATCATAGAAGTGAAGTTCTTACCTCAAGATGATCAAATATAACAATTTTGGCTTGAATACACAAAGAAATCTTTAAATAGGGTGCTGCCCTAGCTTCCAATTCACAAAAAATCGAGGAAGAAGGTTAAGAGAGGTGTGATAATGACGTTTTTAGGCCCAAAAATTCACTTAAAATCATTCGCAAACCAGTTTTCATGAACCGGCACTTAAGCGCGAATGGTTCAATGCTTAGATGCTAGTCTTTCAGTTTAGGCAGCGCTTAAGCGCGGGTTTTGGTGCTTAAGCGCCAGAGCACACATTTTTATTTATTTGATTTAAGTGATATACACTCCTAGCCTAAGTCAACCAACCCTATAATGTCTCAAAACACTCTAAATAACTATTTCCTCCGCTCTTATCTCTTCTCTTACTCAGGATTCACCAATTTTAACTAATTTGATTCAACACTAAATAACACAAAATTTCACACAAATAAAACATTTATATTAATTCACGAATGATTACAAACACATTTAAATCATAAACTCTGAATCCAAATAGTATTGGATGATAAAATTCCTAAACATAATACTAGATCTTAATAACATACAACACACATTAAAACATTCTTATCATAAACAAACACTAAACACATAAACACTAAATCACGAACTTAATTCCAATCTCTACTCGATGGAACAAATTCTGGCCTATCGTTAGTCTCTCCTTCAGAATTTGGAATGTATATCGGAAAGAACAAACAATGACTAATAACTTTAGTTGAATCTTCTTCAATCCAATTGTTCTTCAGATACATTACCTTATCTGCTTCTTCCATAAAACTGGTATGGCTAAACTGCATCTTAAGTTGCCATCTCATATGATCCAGGTGTGCGTTAACTTCCATCGCTTTTGCTTTAATTGAAGCCACGTTAGCCTCAATTTTAGGGATTTTCTACGCTATTCATTCAATACTAATGGCTAGAAAACCGTGATACATCTCTTGCGCCCACCGACTAATAAACTTCTTTCTCATTACATCCTCCTTCTTCTTCAAATCACTTTACCAAGATGACATTTTTCAAAACTTCTCTCTTTTCATTTAGAATTTAAGGTTTAAGGGAAGGTGTAGTGAGATTTCTACTCATACCCCTCTTTTTATAGGCTCTAAACCTCTCTCATAACTCTTAGGCACGTCCTAGAACTGCTCTTACATGTTCAAGCTAACCAATTCACGGTTAAAACTTCTAGACACCAAATTCACACATTTTTTTAACTGTCGCGCTTAAGCGCCGGATCTTGGAGCTTAAGCACCAGTGCTCAATTTAGCACAGGTCAACTTAATGTCCAAACATTTGTTCTAGCATGTCTAAGTCACCTTTTAAGGTCTTATAATAATCGCTAACTCATTATATGGTCAAAATACTACCATAATTGTTCTAAATTACACACAACAACATAACAATATAAATAAACACACATATAACTATGGGTTGCCTCTCACAGAGCACTTGGTTTTAATGTCATCAACCTGACGTAACTAGTGCTTATTCTGGTTGACCCAACATCAGAAAATCTTTCAATTTAAGTTGGACACTTAAAAAGTAG
Source organism: Phalaenopsis hybrid cultivar (assembly GCA_002079205.1). Classification (NCBI taxonomy): domain Eukaryota; kingdom Viridiplantae; phylum Streptophyta; class Magnoliopsida; order Asparagales; family Orchidaceae; genus Phalaenopsis; species Phalaenopsis hybrid cultivar. The sequence continues at coordinate 192,144 of JXCR01145973.1, forward strand.
AATTTTAGCCTGTGACAATTCACTTTGAATAAATATTAGTTTTAGAATCTTTGATATCCACAGATCCATAGGGATAAACTTTCATCACAAAAAATTGGCCCATCCACCTGGACTTAAGTTTGCTTGGAAATAAACCTTGCATTATAAACCAAAACTTATTGCCTTGGCTGAAACTTTTAGTAAGAATCCTCCAATCATATCACATCTTCTTCTTTTCTTTATAAATCTTAACACTTTCGTAAGATTCATTTCTTATCTCTTCAAGCTCATTCAATTGAAATAACCTTTTCTCACCATCATCTTTTAAATTGTAATTAAACTCTTTAATTACCCAATATTCTTTATGCTCAAGTTCAACTGGTAAGTGACACACTTTCTCAAATATTAGCCTGTATGGGCACATTCCTATAGAAGTTTTGTATGCAGTCCTATAAGCCCACAAATCATAGTCAAGTTCAGCACACCAATCCATTTTAGTTGGATTTACAGAGTTTTCCAATGTTCTTTTAATTTCACGAATGGATAATTCAGCTAAACCGTCTGTCTGAGGACGATAAGAAGTAGCAATTCTATGGTTTATATGATATTTCTTTAATAGTTTCTCCATTATTGCATTTCTAATGTGACTTCCGCCAATCAGTTATGATTACTCTTAGCATCTAAAATCTACAAAATATATTCAATCTTAAAAACTTTGCAACACTTTGAGAATCACATCGAGGTCAAGCAACAACTTCTATTTATTTGGATACATAATCTACTGCTAGCAATATATATAAATTTCTGAGAAATGGTATGAATGGTCCCATGAAATCTAATCCCCAAACATCAAATATCTCAACTTCTAAAACATAATTGAAGGGCATCTCATTACTCCTAGAAATATTGCTTACTTGTTAACATCAATCACAAGTTTTGATATAAGCATTAACATCTCTAAAGATTGTAGGCCAATAAAATCCAGATTTAAAATTTTGTATGTTGTTTTATCAACACCAAAATGTCCCCCAAAATCAGAATTATGACATTTTTGGATAATTTCCTATTTTATCGACACCCAAATGTACCCAAAAATTAGTATTTTGACATTTTTTGATAATTTCATAAGTTTCTTCTAAAGGCACACATCTTTGAATAATAAGACCCTTTCCTTGTTTATATAAAAATGGGTCATCCCAAAAATAAGTCTTAGCTCTAGATACAAAATTCCTCTTCTATTGGTATGTCATTCCACATGGTATAATATCACTAATCATTATGAAGTTCACAATGCCGAGATACCATGGAACTCGCCACTTATTAACATTGAACAATTCTTCATCTAAAAAATGTTCATTAATTTCTTTTTCAAAACAGAGTGATTTTTCTAATTCAAGCATGGGCAAATGATCAACAATTTGATTCTCAGCTCCCTTCCTATCTACTATTTCAAAATCAAATTCTAGCAAAAGTAGAACCCATCTTATTAAACTTGGTTTTACATACTTCTTTTTCAGTAAATATTAATAGTAGAATGATCTGTATGCACTATGCATTTAGTTCCAACTAAGTATGATCTAAATTTATCAAAAGCATATACTACTACTAATAACTCTTTCTTAGTTGTGGTGTAGTTAATTTGAGCTTCATTAAGAGTTTTACTAGCATATTAGATAACCTTAAAAATCTTATCATGCTTCTATCCTAAAATAACTACAATAACATAATCAGTAGCAGTGCACATTAATTCATAAGGTTTTTTCCAATCTGGTGAAATAATAATTGGTGTAGTGACTAATTTTCTTTTAATAATTCAAAAGCTTTTAGGCACTCTTTATCAAAATTAAAAATCACATCTTTTTTAAGTAAATGACATAGATACTTAGCAATTTTTGAAAAGTATTTAATATATCACATGTAGAATCCTACAAGTCCCAAAAACTTTTAATTTACCTCACACTTATTGGGTGAGGTAGATTAGTGATCACTTGAATTTTTGCAGGGTCTACCTCCATACTATTTTCTGAAATTTGATGTCCCAAAACTATTCCCCCTACTACCATAAATTGACATTTTTCTCAATTAAGGACTAAATTTGCTTCTTCACAACATTTAAGAACTTTTGATAGATGTTCTAAGCATGAGTCAAATGAAGTTCCAGACACTAAAAAATCATCCATAAAAACTTCAATTCCTTTTTCAATTAAATCACAAAAAATAGCCATCATGCATCTTTGAAATGTAGTAGGCGCATTACATAAACTAAAGGGCGTTCTTCTAAAAGCAAATGTAACTTAAGAAATGGTAAAAGTTATTTTCTCTTGATCCTCAAGAGCTATTTGTATTTGGTGATAACCAGTATATCCATGCAGAAAACAAAAGTATTTATGCCCAGTTAGTTTGTCCAACATGTGATCTATAAAGGGTAGTGGAAAATAATCTTTCCTAGTGGCGAGATTTAATTTTCTATAATCAATGCATATTCATCATTGTGTGACTTGTCTTGTGGGCATTAAAACATTATGTTCATTCAAAGTCACAGTCACTTCTCCTTTCTTAGGAACGTAGTGAATTGGACTGACCCATGCACTATCTGAAATAGGGTAGATAATTCCAACATCTAGCCACTTTAAAATTTCTTTCTTAACAACTTTCATAATAGAGTTCAATCTCCTTTGAGGATTAGCTTTGGCTTTGCAGTTCTCTTTCATATGAATTCTATGCATACAATTGAAGGACTGATTCCTTTTCTATCAACAACTTTCCATTCAAAGGCTTTCTTATAACTCTTTAAAGTTTTCATCAAACTCTCTTCTTCTTCTATAATTAATTTTGAGGAAATTATTATAGGTAATGAAGAGGAATCACCTAAAAGGTCATACTTCAAATGTTCAGGATGCAGCTTCAACTCAAGCTAGGGGGGTTTTTCAATTGATGGACAAAAAGATGTATCCTTTTCTGTTGTGTCCAAAACTTCAAAACTTTCTTAAACATAGTTCAAATCTTCCTTATATAAATTTTTATATTGATCTAATTCCTCTTCTTGCTCGTGTCCCAACTCTTTCATCACTGAATTTTCTTCATAATTTGTTTTAAAATGGATTTCACTTAAATATCTTATAACCCATTCTATAACATTCATTATCTTTACCTTTGCAGAGTAATTCATTGATTTGGAAATATTAAATGTAACCATTTGATCATTGACACACATAGTTAATTCTCCTTTCTACACATCTATCATTGCTCTTCTTGTGGCTAGGAAAGGTCTCTATAAAATGATAGGTATCTCTTTATCTTCCTCCATATCTAACACAATGAAATCAATATGAAAGATAAATTGATCCACTTTCATTAGAACATCTTCTACAACTTCTTTAGGATATATTATTGAATGATCTACTAATTACAGAGTTACGGTAGTAGGGGTTATTTCTTCTAATTTTAATCTTTTAAATATTGATAATGGAATAAGGTTGATGCTTACTCCTAAATCACATAAAGCCTTCCCAGTCTCCTATTGCACATGAAATTGTAAAGCTACCGAGATCTTTAAGCTTTTCAAGATGCTTTTTCTAAATTATAGCACTTCCCTCCTCACTAAGTGCAACAGTATCATTATCTTCAAACTTTCTTTTCCTATTAAGAATATCCTTTATAAACTTCACATAGCTTGACATTTGTTCTAGAGCTTCAACAAATGGAATATTAATTGTATGCTTCTTGAAATTTTCCAGAAATTTTGAAAATTGCTTATCCAACCTTTGTTGTCGAAGCCTCTGAGGAAATGGAGGTGGTGGTTTTTCCAAATAAACTTTAAGTGGAGAAATAGGTCTCTCTAAATCTTTCAAAGTGTCATCTTTTGGTTCTTCAATCTCTTCTCTCTCTACTTCAGTCTCTTTTTGAACTCTCCCTTCCAAATCTCTTTCACTTCTAAGTTGAACGGGTTTTACTAGCTCTTTATTCTGCTCTTTCAAATTTATTTATGTATTACTAGGAAGTGTTCCTTGGGATCTATTACTTAATGAATTTGCTATTTGTACCAATTGATTCTCAACATTTCTAATTGTAGCTCCTTGCTTTGTAACTGGTTTTCCATTTGTAACACCACTTCTTCTATAGACAACTTATTCTCCTTAAATTATGGATTCCTGTTAAAATCTGGAATATAAGTAAGTTTATAATTACTATTCTTTTGATTGTTCCAGTTTCCCAATGGGTTTACATGATTGTTCCCCCATTGCTGATTATTACCACCAACATTATTCCAATTAAAGTTGGGATGGTTCTTACAACCTAGGTTATAATAATTTGAATATGGGTTATTCTGCTTATTGTTTATGGCATTCAAAGTTTCTAATGATTCTTGAGAATCTACCATTTGGCCTAATGATTTCTCTTCGATCATAGGAATTGGATGGGAAAAATTCATTCCAAATTGGTCTAACTTCCTTGAAATTGTAGCAACTTGATTTACTAACATGACAAAAACATCAGTTTTATGAATATTGACTACTTCCTTATGATTTACCTTTTCAGAAGGCCATTGAAAATTATTTATAGCCATCTATTAAATTAAAGCATAACCATCATGAAGTGGTTTTTATATCAATGAAACCACCATCATTGACATCAATAATAGATCTAAGACATCCAACTAATCTATTATAAAAAGTTTGAATTATTAACCAATCTAGTATAGCATGGTGTGGACCCTTTCTTTAGAGTTTTTTAAATCATTCCCATGCTTCATAGAGAGAATCCCCTTCAAACTGACAAAAAGATGTAATATCATTTCTATGCTTTAGAGTTTTACATGGTGGAATATATTTAGCAAGCAATTTCTGTGCTAAATCACTCCAAGTTCTGATAGATCCAGGTGATAGCGAATGTAACCATATCTTAGCCTTATCGCTCAGTGAGAAAGAAATTAATCTAAGTCTTATAGTATCATCTAATACACCATCATATTAAAATGTAGCACATAATTCTAGAAAATTGGCAAGATGTAAATTTGGATCTTCAGTTGGTGCTCCCCCAAACTGATTATTTGATACCATTTGGATAATAACAAGTTTAAGCTCAAATGAATTAGCCACTACAGCGGGTTTTTGAATACTATAATGAAGTTCATCTACCATAGGGTTTGCATAATCTCTTAAAGGTCTAAACTCTTCAACATTTTTATTATTTTGATTTGCCATTTCTTGAAATTTTTCAGTAATTTTTAATTTTTGTAATAGTTCTTTCTAATTTAGAATCATAAGGCACAGGTCCGGTGGAACCTGAACTATGCATACAATATTATAAAACACATAAACTAAAATAAGGCAAAAAATAAAAACAAGCAAACAAGAACTTTATATAAAAATGACAGTACATTATTCCTAAAATTAATCTTAAAGTTTAATTAAGACTTACTAAAATTTTTATTTTATAAAAACTTATTTTGAAAATATTTTTGCAAATTACTTTTATATTTTTCCTCCTCCATTCCACGATAATGGCGCAAAAAACTTGATCTCAATTTTTTATATATATGTAGATGAAAAATGCAATGTATGCCATTATATGATTAATTTCCTTGATAGAGTTCTTAATTTACAACAAAGCCAAAAACTTGATCCAAAGCAAAAGCTTGGTAAATATTTCACTATGAAGAAAATAAGAATGCAGTTATAATATTTCAATATGGGATACTACACAAGTATACATATCATTATCAAGTAATATAGAACTTTCTGAATAAGTCTCAAATATTGAACTCACAGGGAGGACCAAATTTAGATAATAAAATTTTACTTAGCAATATATTCTTACTTAAACTTAAGATGCTAAAATAGGAATGCAAGTTCAATTATTTTTGTAATTTTTGATAATAGAAAATGAAGTAAGAAACTAATTTACTTAACTAAAATACTTGCAAGATGAAGGCAATATAAATAAAATATTTTTTTCCTTATTATGAATCAATGATAAATATAGAAATTCTGTTGTGGAAGTATGCTAAATATGTTGTGCCAAATAGGAGCAATAATATTCTTCACTCTTACTAGAGATGCTATAAAGAACATTGACTAATCTATAGTTTGAATAATTTTGAAGACCAGCTAGGCAGGGAAGATACTAGCTCTCACTCTAGAGTTCCCTCTTCTCTCTCCACCTAGGGGCTAACATCTCGTATCAAAACCTAAGACTATAAATAAAATTAAAAGCTTTAATCTATCACTCTAAAGTTCTCTAATTGTACACCCGTTAAAAGTTTATTTTCCTATTTATTTGCACTCAACCCCATGAACTACATTCTCATTCATGAAATCAAATTGTGATTCAAACCAATTGTTGACTGAGATAATACCATCTCGGATCTTACTTGTTCTCAGAATAGGTATTAACATCTTAATTGGCCAAATTAATAAGTAAATGAAGTGTAAGGTTTCAAATCATCACAACTTCTTCCAACAATGAAGTCTAATACTTCACACAACTTTCTTTAAATATTTAATCACTTATCATTTTAAGGGAAAAGATAAAGAAAATTACTCATAATCCATGGAGAAAACACAACCACACATGAGTTTAAAAGTAGAAATCATGCACAAAAAAAAATCTAGATTAAAACCAAGTGTAGACACAAAGATAAACACTCATCTCAAATTCTCTCCATCAAATGTTTTGAAGTTCCTTTGAATTCTCTTCCTTCTCTCAAAATACAAACTAACACTCAAAATAAAATAAAATAAAATAAAATAAGGTGGTCGGCGATGGCGGCAACGATGGTGATTGTAGAGTTTAATGTGTTGCTGGCCTACTAATGGTTAGCATTGATGATCCAAGTCTTCTTTAATAAAGATCCAAAAGGTGCCTTGGTGTCTCTTCAAAAAGTTGTCTCAATTCAATGAATCTTCTAGAAGTTGCCTCCTTAAAAACCAATTGAATGAATTTTTGTATCCATGGGCTATTTCCGACATTTTTATCAATGGTTGCTTCAAACACCTCTTCAAAAATCCACTCAAATTAAATATATCATCAAGTAACTACTTCTGGCACCTAAGCGCGGGGTAATTGACGCTTAGGCATCAGACTTGGGCGCTTAGGCCCCCTTAGTTCATTTTTGCTCCAAATTTGATCCTTTTTCACTCCTTTTAGCATTTTCATCCATTTGATTGTACCTGAAAGAAAAATATACAAATACCTTTCATTAAAGCACAAAATTTCAAAAATAGGTATAAAAATATGTTTAAAAACACTATACATTTTAAGTGTATCAACGCCTAGTCTCAAGGCATCAACACCTAAGTAGAAGATATGGGTACCCAAAGCGCCATACCAATATGGTATAGTAAACCCACGGAGTAGGTCAGTGGGCGCGGGGTACCTGACACTTAGGCATCAGACTTGGGCGCTTAGGCACCTTAGTTCATTTTTGCTCTAAATTTGACCCTTTTTCACTCCTTTTAGCATTTTCATCCATTTGATTGTACCTGAAAGAAAAATATACAAATACCTTTCATTAAAGCACAATATCTCAAAATAGGTATAAAAATATATTTAAAAAAACTATACATTTTAGATGTATCAACGCCCTATCTCAGGGCATCAATGCCTAAATAGAGGTATGGGTACCAAAAGATCCATACCAATATGGTATAGTAAACCCACAGAGTAGGTCAGTGGAATAAAACAAAAGCTTGAAGTATCATGCATCATCTCAGCTATTGCTGCAAAGTTTGATGAACAAGAGGACGATGTCCAGGAAGGTCCCCTGGACATCAAGATGATCCAGGAAGCGATGATTGAAGAGAAAGCGGAAAAGCTCAGGGCTGATATTTTTGAGTTAGCTAGAGAACATGGATCAACCATTGATTATGATGAAGATTTTAATTTCAACGATTATCTCAATGAAAACTTCATGGATATTCATGTCATCAAGACTAGAGCTACGACATCTACGTGTGATGCCCAACCTCCTGTTGAAGGGAACGCCGCGGATGATTTGTGTAGGGCTATATTCTTAAGAGATGAGAAAATTGGTCAAATAAAAAAGAGAATGGAGGAGATGGCTGCCACCATGGCCGCCATGGCTAAAGTTCACAGAAAATCCCAGTCACAGCAGGTAGCTTCTTCAGGAGTCAACAGTCTAAAATAGTTCACATTACTGATGAAAGGAGAGAAGTTGCCTATACTAATGAAGATGAGCAGCAAGAGAAGGATTCCTCACAAAGTACTATACGGGAGAAAGATATGAAATAATTGGTCAAACAACAGCCTCAGGAGGCCTTATCCCAATCTAAGGGTGGTGCATTGATTTCAAGTGGTAGACCTTCCCCGAAGGAGTTTGATGTCATACCCTACCCCAAGGGTTTTGTGTCACCAAAATTTAAGACATTCAATGGGACCAAAAATCCCAGGCAGCATATAGCACAATTTAGAGCCAGTTGTGGCAACACTGGAGGTAATGAAGCTTTGCCCTTCTGACAGTTTGTTATAAGAAATTACATTTGACTGGTATGCCGAGCTACCCAATGGATCGATCAAGATGTTTGCTGTGTTAGAACAGTTGTTCGTGAAAATATTTGCTGGATCACAAAACCATGCGTCTATTGGAGATCTCATAGTGGAGAGGTAAAGGCCTAATGATACCCTAGTAGATTATATCTTGAGGTGGAGAAACTTTAACATGAAATGTGAACCTCAACTACAGGAATAACATGAGATTGAGATTCTACTCAAGAGCATCCATGGGCGGGTAGCGTTCATGCTTAAGCTACTCACCATCAAGTCCTTCAAGAAACTATTAAGCAATGCCATCTGTTTACAAGAAGAATGTAAGCACATGGATTACCATGAGAAATCAGAAAAAACCAGGACAACTCGAATATTTGAGAAGAAGTCCGGGATAGTAGCAACAATCAATAAGGGAAAGTAGCTGATAAAGATACATGCAAAACATTCTCACCAAAGTTCCCAGCAATCATCACAGTATGCTCAGCAACAAACAGAGCTGTATGGCTAGTCTAGCAAGCAGAGACACCAGGGAGGACCGTACCAAACAGAAGGTAGAATGGGCCTGACTCTTGCACAATGAAAGAAGAGGGTGTATACTTTCAAAGATGAGGCTGTGCAAAGATGTTTAGAAACTTAATGAAGAAGCCCGAGTTTAGATTATCAGAACCAAAGAGGCTAGAAGAAGTTGACAAGAAAGAGTTTCCCAATTTTCGCTCATATCATAGGATGTTGGGACACACAATAGAGGGTTGTTTTATCTTCAGGGATTGGCTTAAGAGGAACTTCAAAGAGGGAAACCTAACAATGTTGAAGGAATATTTGAAAGAACCTAAAAAAGGTTATGTAAATATGATTTTAGCCGAGCTAATCACTCTGATAGATCCATATTCAAAAAAGGATTGACGGAGCATAGTTTGAATTAAGTCATCCAAGAAAATACTGAATCAAATTCAGACTGCTTCCGCTCAAGCAGGCATCCAGAGTCTACAGCTTGCCCATCCTAAGGAATTCACCAAAGAAATCGTAATAATTGGAAAGAGAAAGAAAAGAATGTTGTCATGAAGATTGATAGCGCGGGGGGGGGGGG
>JXCR01145973.1:201771-219166 GCA_002079205.1 Phalaenopsis hybrid cultivar
GGGGGTAAGATAGGGGTTGCCTTTGTTAGATTGATTGTCTCAGATTTTAGGGAGAAAATATTCAAACTCCTGACCATGTATGATTATCTTTTTGCCCCACCGGGGTATTATGAATATAATGATTATGATTTCAGCTATGTTTTAAGTGTTTCTAGTGATAACATAACTGACTTCACTCAATCTAACTCCGGTCTTGATTCCTAAACCGATCCTCAAATCATTCTTAAGTTCGATGAACCCATTAATGAGAATGAAGAAGACATCAACAATACCTGTCCTCGAGTGCCATGGTGCACCACTTGCTATCAACTTGGACCTTTCCGATGAAGAAGAGATACCAGAAATTTTGCCTACAACATATCAAGAAGAAGAAATCATAGAAATAAATCTAAGGAGCGGGAAAGTGTTACCCTAGAGATCAGCTCAAGCAGATAAAGGAAAACATATAGTCACTCAAGAAGAGCTACCGCTACCTCTGCTAGTGGAAGAACTACATATTCAAGTAAAGATTAGAGGATTATATAAAGTGGATTTAATGTGCTAGCTCATCTTAGGAGGTTGCCAACTAAACTAAGCATTTATGACGCTCTAATCCTATTAAAAGAGATGAGAGAGTATCTGGTTATAGCCTTGCTTGACCCAGAGATTTGCTTAGCTGAGTTGGTCAGCACATCCTTGGATGAAGTTTGTTCATTAAAAGAACGAACTGGGATAACCTTCACAGATGAAGACTTATTGCTCGACACTACTAACCACAACTGGCCGCTCTACATCTTTGTTAATATCGACAGATTTGTATTATCCAGAGTTTTGATAGATCCAGGAGCATCACTTAACCTAATGAGACTACAGACATTGACATATTTGGATATTGAGGCTCAAGAGCTTACAATCAATAAAATGATGTTAAGAGGATCTAATCAGAAGGGTTAGCCAAAACTAGCAGAATACCGCTGGTATAAAATGAAGCTGTTAGAACAAATTCCCAATGTGACTCTATACTAGATTCCTCGAGGAGATAACACCCATGCTGATGCTCTAGCAAAACATGCCAACAAATTGACATGTCCACCATAAGATTCCATCAACATTACAGTATAAGGATGATGAGTTTTATCTTGGAATGACCTCGACAATTTACACAAACTCAAAAAAGAAGAAGGAATGATGATTGCAGTTTTTAACATTAACAAAGACTAGCGTAAGTCATTAATAAATTATTTTAAAACTAGAAAGTTGTTAGAAGATGAGTCTGACCAATATCATATCATGAGTAGAGCTATGACATATCATTAGTGGGTGACGTCCTCTACAGAAGATCGTTCGATCAGATGTGGTTGCGATGTCTGAGCAGAGCAGAAGCACAAAATATTATCAAAGAAGTACATGTTGAATTGTGTGGTGCTCACCAGTCAGGGCTGAATATGAAAATTAAGATAAAAAAACTCGGATACTACTGGCCAACTATGATATTTGATTGCTCAGGGCTGAATATTAAAATGAAGATCAAAAGACTCGGATATTATTGGCCAACTATGATATTCAATTGTATGGATACATCTAGAAGGCGTCACCTTTGCCAAGTGCATGGGGTGATCTTACACCAACCTCCAAATGCGCTACACCAACTGTTGGCTTGTGGTCATTCGAGTGTTGGGGCACAGACATAATAGGTCCGATAGACCCTCCGTCCTCTAAGAGAAATAGATTTATTCTTGCCGCTACAGATTATTTCTCTAAGTAGACAGAGGCAATGCAATTACGAGAGGTTACAACACAACATGTTCTGCAAATTTTTAAGGGCCAAATCGATTATCATTTTAGTGTACCATGCAGAGTGATTTCCGACAACGAGATGCCTTCAAGAGCACAAAGATCAACAATTTCATCAAATGACTTTTGATAGACTGGAGATACTCTATGATTTACTATTTCGGGGCAAACAGACTGGTCGAGGCCTTCAATAAAATGCTCGTGAAAATCTTAAAGAAAACATTGAATGAAAATAAAAGAGATTTGCATAATAAACTTCTATAAGCTTTGTGAGCCTACTGGAAAACAATCAAGACTCCCACTTAATGTACACCCTACGAACTTTTGTACGGGTCTGAGGCCGTACTGCCATTAGAAGTCCAGAAACCATCTCTCAGAGTCATCATCGCCAACTAAATTACAATTGAAGGAAGTACAAAACTCAGACGTGAATAATTAAAATGTTTCGAGGGAAAAAGACTTGAAGCACAACAACATTTTGAGCAATACCAAGCAAGGATGGTGCAGGCTCATGACAAATTGGTCTGCCCGAGAGATTTCAAAGTTGGTGACCTCGTTCTCGTTCTCAAAAGGCCTATTCTTGCATAGTGCAAGATAGGTGAAAAATTTGAACCAACTTGGGAGAGACCATTTGTCATAGAGAAGGTCTATTTGGGAGGAACTTACCAGCTGGTGGATTTTTAATGCAAAAGACCTATGTTGTCGATTAATGGCTGTTAATTGAAGATATATTACTCGACGTGACTTTGCTTGATATCAACCTTTTGAAATTTTGATTGTTCTGGGGTTATTTATTTGGCTAAGCATCTGTGACTGGGTCCAAAATTTTGTAATAAAATTAACCTCAATAAAATAAAAAATTTTGAATTTGTTCACTTTGATTTTCTTCTTTTGTCTTTAATTATAAAATTTTAATAAATTAAAATAAATTAAATAAATAAAATTTGCACCTGTATAAATTAATTTTTTTTGTTTAATAAATGCTTCATTTTTGTTCTTGTTCGTGCTGAATTTCAGTGTATTGATGTTTTTGTCTTCAGCATTAAAATGTCAGGATGAAAGTTGATTTTTAGCTTTAGCGACGGCTTGAATCTCACACTGAACAAAGAAAGGGTAGCTCAGGGTGGCATCATAGACTTTGACTTAAACTTTGGTTAGGTCAACGTGGACTATGAGGGTCCTTTGATGGACATATCAAGTCACCAAAGGAATGAAGGTTTACCGTTACTGCTAAGGATCGATACCAAAGAAGTCTCCTTGCTGAAGAGTAAGAAAGTGATAACAAAACAAAATCTGATGGATGGGACTAGCCTTTTTCCATCCATGATAACTGCACCGATGGGGAATTTGATTAGTGCTGATGAAGAAAGAATGCCAGATGCTCCAATAAGAAGAGCTCAATGCGGCAATGCTAATTGTCGCAAGCACAGAGCTTTCTTATATGAGGAAAAGAGACATATAAAAAAAGCTGAAAATACACTCACCCCAATTCTTGAGGGGAAAATTTATGATCCTTGCATGAGGGAGACTTCTACTAGTCACCTTTTACAGAGGAGGAGTTAAATTTTGTTGTAGAGCAGACACTACCAACAGTTCCAGATGCACTTTATAGGGTTTACTCGATGTGCAACGTTGAGATTCCCTTATAAGCAGCGACAGGAGGAGCATTCATGGAATGCCTAAAATGCAATGTTCTCCATTTAGATCACTACAGTTCCTTTAAGGAGTTCACAACTGCTAATATATGGTGCCAAGAGGCAATATACCCAGATATTGAGTCATGTATTTCATTATCTGTAGAGCCAAGTTAAACATGGTAGCCTACAAATGTTGAGATGAGGAACCTACCCCGACGATCTCAAAGGATTTCTACGATAGAACTGAAAAGGATGAACAGAGTTAAGAAGCAAGAATTTTGAATTCTATGAAGAAATCTAACGGAAGTTTGTAATATTTTAGAAGGCCTGGAACTATATATAGGGGTCTTCTCTGAAAAAAAAAGAAGAATTTTTGACTGTGTATTTGGCCTGAGAGACAGAGGTCGAGCTGGTCTACTAATGAAGAAAATTTACTCAGAGCCGTGGAAATGGATGCATGGAAAAGGCAGGATAACCATCCAGTGTGGTTGCTGCTACAACTTTGTCGAAGATAGGAAAGGGAACCTATGGGTATACTCAGATACAACGAGGTGGATCCTCTAACTTCTGAGATAAAGAGAATGATCAAAAGGATGGTCAGATGGAGCATACTACCAGCGAATAACATTCTGAATAGTTGCATAATCAATTTGTATGATGAAAGAAATTGTATCGCTCCACACATTGACCACCATGACTTTGTAAGGCCCTTCTGCATGGTGTCCTTCAATAGCCAAAGTAACATCCTGTTTGGGAAAGAGATCAACGTTGTTAGCTTAGGGAGTTTAGAGGATCCATCAAGATTTTGATACCAATGGGTTTAGTACTATTTATAAAGGGAAATGGAGTAGACTTAGCGAGGCACTACATTCTGGGAGTACAACATCTCAGAGTGTCTGTGACATTCAGAAGAATGGATGACAATAAAGTATCGTATGGGTTTCGTCTGGATCCCGGGTTGGAGGAGTTTTGTCTGTACGAGCTATGAGATGGTAGCAACTCCAAGTACATGTAAAAGGAATTCTCATCCTAGAGAGTGGCTTAGTAGGTCAGCTTGATCAGAAGCTCACCCCATAGAGGACAGATATAGACAGTCAGTGGAGACTTTTGTACTGCGTCATGATGTCGCAGATTTGATGTGAAATGTATTAGATGAGTTAAATATATGATATGTACTCAGTATATGATGGTTCAGATATAATCAACATGTTGTCTCTTTTGATGCTTCAACATGTATTCAGTTTGTAACACCTGGTTGAAGCAGATTAATGAAATTTCTGTCAGATTTCAACATGTTTGTCAAATTGCCCTTTTTGTGTGATTGATAAAGAGCTGTGGAACCATAAGTTGGTTTTGAATTATATTAAATGAAGAACAATACGACAAAAGTCTGATATTAAAATTTAAACTTGTTTTTGGAAATCAGCCAATGAAAATTAAAATCTGAATTTTATATATATATATATATATATATATATATATATATATTGGTTTAAGGAGATCCTATTGTCTCCCTACATGTTAGACTAATGAGGAGATTATAAAAGGAAAAAACAGTTGGAGAACATGTTGATTCAATGCAGGAATCATCAGTCCTCCCAAAAAAATAATCAAAACAACAGTTTGCCTATTTAAGGAAGCAAAATCAAGTTCAATAAAACCCCAAAAAACATTGGGGAACAACATAAGAAAAGAGGAGGAGATATGGAACATCAAATGAAGCAGATCAGTCTCCATTAGTCTTGATTAACAATTCTGAAATGTGGGACATCAATCATGTCTCCCTGCAGTCAAAACTAAAGGGTGTGGGAAGGGGTGACAGCAACAGAGAAATCCTTTGAGTTATAACCTTGTTTAGCTAGCCAATTTGCAGGTCGGTTTCCCTCCCTACATATGAAAGTGTATTGCACCTTGAGCTGTGAGGTTAGTTCTCTGATTTTTTTGGTCCAATATTTAAGATGCCAGGGTCCTTACTGCTCATAATTCAATATATTAATCACTGCTGTAGAATCCACTTCTAACCATAAATTATACCAGCTAGTCATTTTGGCAATCTTTAGTGCCCAATAAACAACAACAAGTTCAGTTTCAAGTGCATCAACAGCCATAACAGGAATGTAAAAGTGTAGTAAGCATTTTCCCAAGTGATTTCTGTAGACACCCCCACACCTGCTCTTGAATTGTTGTAGCTTCCATCTGTATTTATCTTAATAGTATTATGGTCTGGAGATTTCTAATAGACCCTATAGATTTGAATCTGGTCAGGCTGTCCCAAAGAGTATAAGTTGGAAATATTATGGAATCTCTTGAATTTAATCATCTTGTGTAGATAAGAAAGGCTGTTTCTAACAATCTTATCAGTTTTTGGTGTACCCTCTTCAAACTTAGCCTTATTTCTCTTCATCCATATAAACAAAGCAACAAATAAGAGGTATAGAAGCATAATTCCTCTTATTCCATGTCTGCCAGCAAGTGATAATTTTTTCCCAAGTAAAATGTTTATTATCTATATTCAAGTGTTCTAGCAGATGGTGCCATACCAGTTGGGCAAAATTGCATTAAAAAAAGAGATGAGGAAGTGATTCCTCCTCATGTAGACAAAGCCTGATATAGAAGGACCCCTTAATCCTTTTAGTTTAAGGATGTCATCAGTAGGAAGTAGTTTATGAAATACCCTCCAGCAGAAGAATGACATGGAAGGGGATAGAGAATTGTTCCAAATGATAGTGCCCTTGGATATGTGCTCCCATTGGAAGACTTTGGAGTAGATAGCTTTGGTAAGTCTTTGATTGGAGAATGACTGCCAAACAATTCTATCAGGCTTGCTTCTATCAATATTGATGCTAGTAATTTTTGTGACTGAGTTGGCTTGGAGAATATTTGACAGCTTAGTTAAAGACTAGTCTTCATTTACCCAGCATTCAGCAACCTTGAGGTCAGTGTTAGGGACATTACTGATTAAAGACAACCAATATTTTGGTATCAAGCCAAAAGTTTATGTTCCCTTTTCCCAAATCCCAAATAAAGAGATTTTCAACACTTTGTCTAATATTCAACATCTTCCCCCAGATTTTGGAATCCCCAGTTTTCCTTTCAACAAGAGTGGGATGATGGTCTTTACAATATTTGTCCCTTATTAAATTAGCCCGCAAAGAAGTCTGGGCTCTAAACTTAATCCATAGCTTACATAGGTTGATTTGAAAGAGCTGGTTAATACCCTTGAAGCCAATGCTCCCAGCCAGCTGGGGTTTAGCCACCTTTTGCCAAGAAGCACAACGCATTTGTTGCCTTTGACCAGACCACATGAACCTGTTAAAAACTCTTTCTAATTGGATTTGGGCTCGTTTCTTTATATTAGTCATCTGCAAGATATAAGAGGAAAAAGTAGTTAGAATGCTTTTCGACAGTGTAATTCTACCCCCATTAGATAGAAAAGATTGGGTCCACCCATTAAGATAAGAAGTGATCTTATTTATGACTTCCTCAAATTGTATTTGTCTGGTTCTTCCAATGAGTAGCATGACACCTAAGTACTTGACAGGAAGCTGGGAGTTGGAGAAGCCAGTGTAACTAGAAGCCCATTGTTTGCAATTTGGAGATGCTTTTTTGTTAAAAATCAGGAGGCACTTTTCAGCACTGAAACACATCCCAGAGTGTGTTTAAAATTTTTGAAGAGTCTAATACACTTTCCTTACTGCATTCTTATGAGCTCTTGAGAATAGCATAATGTCATCAGCATAGAGTAAGTGAGTGATGGCTATGTTGGATATATGGTGGTAAATAGTGTAGCTTTGGTTTAACAAAGATTCATCCAAAATTCTAGATAAATAGTCAACAGCCAAGATGAAGATGGTGGGGGATAAGGGATCCCCTTGCTTTAAACCTGTAGTTGCAGTGAAAGACCCCCAACTTTTCCCATTTATGAGAATGGAGTGGTTGTTATTTTGTAGCCATCTGTAGATGAGTTGACAGAAATTTGTTTGAAACCCTCTTGCAGTGAGAACTTCCAAAATGAATCCCCAACTGATAGTGTCATAAGCTTTTACAAATCTAGTTTGTAGATCAAATTACCACTACAGGTCTTGTTCAGATCATGTAGTAGTTTATGTGCCAAGAGAGTGTTGTCAATAATGGATCTACCCTTCACAAATGCAATTTGATTGGGTCTAATGATATGTTCAAGATGAGGCTGAAGCCTATTGACAATGATTTTGCTGAGTGCTTTACCAATGACAGTGGCTAAACAAATTAGTCTGAAGTGATTCCTATTGGTTTGCATCTCAGATTTGGGGAACAACACAAAAGTAGAGGCACTGAAGTAATGTGGGAGATTATTTCCTTGAAAAAAACTAGCCACAACAGCTATTACCTCAGGCTTAATAATGTCCCAAGATTTTTTATAGAACTCAACAGTGAATCCATCAGAGCCAACTGCTTTATTGCTATCAATAAAATTCATAGCCTCCCAAATCTCCACTTCATTAGGAATTTCAGTAAGTCTTAGGTTAGTAGTGTAATTCAGTTCAACAGAGAAGTAATTTGGATCAATAGGGATTCTGTGATTATTATCTTGATTCAAAAGGTTTTTGAAAAAACTTATTACATCATTTGCTATTTAAATATTCTATGTAACCACTTTCCATCAGCATTTTCAATAGCATATATAGTGTTACATTTCCTTTTTTATTTGATATAAGCATGGTAAAATTTGGTGTTTCTATCCCCATCAGTGAAGATGTTCATAGCTGCTTTCTGCTTGAGGAATTGGTCTTGATAATCAATAGCAGTAAGAAGATTGTTTTGGACAGTAAGCAATTCCTTTTCCTCAATAATTCCTTCTTGTTGATCTTGCTTCAACCTTATAACTTCCTCTTCTAACTCTTGCACTTTGGTGAGGACATTTCCAAATGCCTCCCAACTCCATTTACTAAGGGCATTGGCAGTTTTGATTTGTAGAAAACCGAGTTTAATGAGGGTGTCAGTATGTGAAATACCATTCCAAAGGTTAGCAATATAGGAGTTGTAAGAAGGGTGGGAAGAACAAATGTTTAGATATCTAAAAGGGGGAAGGGAAGATGTATTATCTGAGGAGCTGATGCTAATAAGGCTTGGTCTGTGGTCAGAACCAGCAAGGCTGAGGTGAGTGACAAAAGTGAGAAGGAAATGGTTATATCAGCTATCATTGACCAAAACTCTATCAAGTCTCTCCCAAATTTTACCCCTCTTCCAAGTATAGGCAGGTCCCTTGAAACCCAAATCAAACAAACCAACATTGTGGATGTTATCATTAAATGTGTTCATTTTGGCTTGGCCAGGAACTCTGCCCCTGATATTTTTTAGCAAAAGAAGTAATACAGTTAAAGTTTCCCCCTAAAATCCAAGGGGAGTCCATTTGCTGGCTGATATTCAACAAATGATTCCAAAGCTCTTTTCTATCATCCTTTGTACAACCTGCATATATGAAGGTAGCATATCCCAAATGGCCATTGATGTTAAACTTGAAATGAAAAAATTGTTGATGATTAGCTATAATATTCCATCTGATTTCCTTTCTACATAGAACCCAAATTTTATTGTTGGCATTGGCAAAATTATTAAAACCAAGAAAATTTTTTATTAGCTTTTGATAGTTTTTGTGAACCATAGGTTTAAGAATTACTATGCACTAAAGTTTGTATTTATAATTCAAATGCAAAACTCTTTTAAGAGAGAGGGGGTTAGTTATTCCCCTAATATTCCAGCAAAGTATATTAATCATTTCATGGATGAATTTGGAGGGATGGTTGTGATCTTGATCTGGTTCTACCTCTGTGATGATGGGGAGAACCAAACTTTATTCTGGCTTTGCTCTCTATCTACAATAAACTGACTCCCTGCTGTAATTTTTGCACTTCTGTCACTTGTTTTCTTTTCCTTCTAGCTATTTGAGCTTGCCAATCTTCTTCAATTGCCTGTTTAAGACCAGTGATTACATGTTCCTCAGGAGCCTTGCCATGAATGTTTAATTGGCTTTCCTCTTGAGAAGAAGGTGATGGAGTGATCATTATGATTTCATTAATTTCCTTTCTTACTGTTTTGATTGAAGAGTCCATTGAGATTCGATTTGGAGGGGAATCTGATAGCTCACCCAAAGGATCTGCTGATGAAGAGTTTACATTGATTGTTGGGAGTGGTCCCTCAGTCCTTTTAGTGGTTTCCTTCCTATTGTTCAGATGTGTGTCTTCAGTAGTGTTTACAATGGATTTCAAAGTGGTATTTCTTGTGTTTCTATGGTCCCTTCCAGTGTTCCTTTTAGGGGGTGGATGTAACCTGTAGCACTTTTCCACTGTATGGCCAAACATCTTGCAATGTTGGCAATATTAGGGTTTTTGTTCAGGGACAATATCTTGCCAAAATCCTTCAGTGTCTGAGCCAATCCATTTTCTTTTCAGCTAAGGCAGGTTAATATCTCTTTCCACTTGCATTCTTGCCAAAGCTGGCCTAGCTTTATTATATGTGGGGGCATCCACTTTCAGAGGAGTACCTAAAGCTCTTCCTATGTTAAATAAGGAATTCAACTTGAAGAAAGGAAGTGGAAGGCCTGACAACTTATACCAAAGAGGAACCATAGGTGGTTCTTTGCTTGGATCAAAGTCAGGAGTCCACTTTATAATCTTCATGGAAGCTCCAACAATAATTACTGATTGCTTGGCAAAGAGTCTTGCATAATTTTCCTCCACAGCTAATTCGATTAGTAGGTGCCTCCCATCCATTAGTCCTACCTTCCAATTTCTAATAAATTTTAGATATTCAAAAAAATTTCTAACCAGCTCCATTTTGGGGTGGCCCAACTTAAATTTTCCCACTAAGGTGAGTTTTACTTCCTCCTTAATGGAATTTAACTCTCTGTTTGTGAAGAACACTACAGTTTGCCCTTCCTTAGACCCAAGTGGGTGAATGCAAGGGGTACATCCTCTCCCTGCAGCTGTGTCATGAAATTCCTGAGGAAACACCAAGTGGTCAAAATCTTGTAGAACTTCAATAGTTCTTCCAACTACCCCAACATATGTTGATTTTGTCCATTGAGAATCAGTGGAAACATCAATAGGTGTAGTCATTGTAAAACTACCACTAGAAAGAGTCCCCACCCAGCAGCTGTCAGAGAAGACAATGCAGTCTCCTGGGGTCACCAACCAGTGAAAACCACTGGAGAGGCACCAGCAAACTTGAACAAATTTAAGAAAGAAACCAAAAAACCAGTATGCCTTCCACAGCTAGTCACCAAACAGGGAGAAAAAGGGAAAGGAAATCCCACAGCCAAGGAAACTAGAGAAAGGTTCAATGAACCAGTAACCCCAAAGACAAGCACTAGAGCACCACCACCACCTGAGATATGAACTAGCAGGTAGGTAGCCACCCTATCCACCACTTCTGAGTTCCTCTTCANACAAGAGAAGGGAGAGAAGAAGTCCCTTTTAAAAGTTTAATCAGAAAAAAACCTAATGAAAGGTAAAGCCATAAGGTCTCGTTTCAACAATAATTCTAAATGGGGGGTAGGGGAAATACCTACCAAAGGAAGCTCAGAGTGTAAGCCAACATTTGCCAACCAGTGGGCAGTTCTATTTCCTTCTCTCAATGTATGGGCGAAGGGGTGCTAATTCCCACACTTAAGGAGTGAATGCTGCTGATCCATTGCAACAGGTACCATGGAGTAGGAGTTTTCCCTACAATGATATTAATTAGGACCATGGAATCTGATTCAACAATTAAGGAGGGGAAGCCACACTTATGGGCCATAAACATAGCCCAGAAGATAGCCATAGTTTTTGCCTCCAGGGGATCCATAGCTCTTATAGGAGAATAGAAGTAGAGTAAACACTTCCCTTTGTCACTTCTGAACACCCCTCCTATCCCAGCATAAGGAGTAGAAAAACTACCATCAGTATTGACTTTAATTCCACCCTTAGGGGGAGAACCCCAATTGATAAGTGCATACTTAATTCTTCTGGGTAGATAGTAGGAAGTGCTATAAGGAATTTCAGGGAGCTTCCTATGACAATACAATTTCTTCAAGTAGCTGAAGCAGTTAGTAGTAATGGTAGCAGCTTCCACATAGGTGTCTTCATATTTCAGCTTATTACTAGCCATCCATATGAACCAGGTAGTGATACAAGGAATAGGGGGTAATCCATGGGCCTGCTATTTCTTCCAGCTAAGAGAAAAATCAATCCAGGATAGCTGAGCAGTATTTATCTTCAGTTTGGGCATCAGACAGTTCCAAACTTGCTGAACAGTGGTACAGTTGAAAAATAAATGCTGAATAGATTCCTCTTAGGACTTACAGAACCCACATCTAGAGGAGCCTCTCAAACCTTTTAACTTTAGTATGTGAACTATGGGAAGAAAGCCATGAAATAATCTCCAAGAGAAAAATGACATAGAAGGGGAAAGGAAATTATTCCACACACATTTTCCCTAAGTGACTTCTTGCTGTGGAAAACAGAAGTTTGATATGGATGCTGATAAAGACAGAGACACCTTCTTTTTCACAATTAGTTTATCTTTACTATTTCTGTCAATGCTGCATTTCAAGACTTTCTTTAGGATTATGTTATCTAGTATGTTCTGTAGAGCTTGCTGATTCCAATCACCATTGAGGCATAAATCAGCCACTTGAGTCAAAGGATTAAGGGGAGAAAGAGATGGGGGGTTGATTAATCCCTCACCAGTCCAATTATCCAACCAAATATTAAGCTTGCCCTCTCCCAATTTCCAAATAAATAAGTTTTCAGCTTGTGTCCTTACCTTTAGCATATTAGTCCAGACCCTGGAATCACCTAGTCTTTTAGTCACAAGGGAAGGATGCATTTCTTTGCAGCATTTGCCCTTCAAGAAATTAGCCTAAAGAGAACTTTGAGCTCTGAACATAATCCAAAGCTTATAAAAGTTGATTTGGGAGATTTGTTGGATACTTTTGAACCCCCAGCCCACCAGCTCTAGTGCTTCCACAAAGTTTTTGCCACTTGATCCAATGCATTTGTTTCCTCTGACCTGCCCACATGAATGTATTAAAAATTCTTTCCAGAGTTAATTAGGTGGATTTATTCATAACAGAAACCTGAGAGATGTAGGATGGAAGAGCTGTCAAGACACTTTTGAGAAAAGTAACTCTACCTCCATTGGAAAGAAAGGAGTTAGCCCAACAGTTCAGCTTGTCCAGAATTTTGGTGACACACCATCAAATTGGACTTGCCTAGTTCTCCCCTTCAATAATAAAGTGCTTAGGTATTTTAAAGGCAATGAGCTGGAACTAAAACCAGTGAGGTATGCAATCCAATGCTTGATTTCAGGCTTAACTCTTTTGCTAAACACCAATTAGCATTTGTTAGTGTGGAATTGCATACCTGAACATTCTTAAAACTTCTCGAGGCATTGAATAATCCATTTAACAGCTTGCTTAGTTTCTTTGGCAAAGATAAGTACATCATCAGTAAATGCTAAATGATTCACAACAAGGTTAGATCTATGACTGTAGAGTGTGTGAGGGGATGTAATCATAAGCTGATTCAAGAATTTAGAAAGGTAATAAAAAATAATAATGAATATAGTAGGAGATAAGGGGTCACCTTGCTTGATTCCTCTTGATGAAGTGAAGAAACCATGAGATTTACCATTAATGGACACTGATTGAAAGTTGTTGCTTAGCCATATGTGTATCAACAAGATAAATTGATGTGTGAATCCCTTAGCATATAGCACTGCCTCAATGAACTCTCAGTTTATGGTGTCATAAGCCTTTATAATGTCCAATTTAAAGATTAGGTTCCCACCTATGTAATGCTTATCCAGATCCATCACTAATTGTTGAGCCAACAGAACATTCTCCATTATGCTTATCCCTTTTATAAAAGTTGACTGATTCTCACTAATGAGCTGGGGTAGGTGGGTTTGGAGTCTGTTAGAGATCACCTTACTAAAAATCTTAGAAAGAACATTGGTAAGGTTGATAGGCCTGAATTTATCCCAAGAGAACACAAAAGAAGTTTTGGAAATTAAAATTATAGTAGAGCATTTAAAGTAGTAGGGAAGATCCAAACCTCTAAAAAAACCTTGGACAACCTTAATTATATCATCTTTAATGATCCTCTAGGATTTCTTATAGAAGTCAGCAGAAAAGCCATCAGGACCTGCCACTTTGGAGCTATCAATGGAAGCAAGGGCAGACCGGATTTCCTCTTCCCCAGGAATTGAAGCCAGGTCCATCCCCTAGTACAGTTCTTATCCATGCAAAAAAATTCATGCTGAATAGGTTGCCTAAAAACTGGAGGTTGGTTAAAAAGTGTTTGGTAATAATTGACAGCACTGGCAGCAATCACGTCCTTAGAATGGAGCCACTGTCCAATAGTATCCTTAATCTTATGTATAGTATTACACGTTCTTCTATAATTAATACAAGCATGATTTAGAGTTTCTATCTCCCTCATAAAATCTGGTCTTAGCAGCTTTTTGGGCATAAAACTCCTCCTGCATGCAGATTGCAATCATCAATTTTTCATTTGCTAACATTAAATCCTTTTACAACTCTAGGTTGGCCTCTAAGAAAGCTACCAAATGAGCAACATCCTTTTCAGCCTCCAAAACTTTCAAGTCGATGTCTCCCACTGTATTCCAATTCCAATTAGATAAATGCTCTCCTAACTTCTTTTGCAGTTGCCATAACTTAATCAGAGGGTTAGAGTGATGGCAATCCCTCCAGACCATAGTGAAATGATTAAGAAAATCTTTGTTAGAAGACCACATATTGAGGTATCTAAAGCTTGACTTGTGCTTGACATTAGATGCAGAAATAGTCAGAAGCCGTGGCCTGTGACCTGAGCCTATCATGCTGAGATGTTGCACTGAAGTATGTAGAAACTCACTAAGCCAAAGGGAATTCACAAAAATTCTGTCTAGCCTTTCCCAAAGAGGACCCCTCCTCCAGGTCAACCTTGGACCAGAAAAACCAAGGTCATAAAAGCCAGCCATGTTGCTTTTATCATTAAAGTTATTCATCTGGTTAATATCATGAGGGTTGCCTCCCAACTTTTCAGAAGGAACAAAAATATAGTTAAAGTCCCCACCAACCATCCAAAAGAGTTGTAATAGCTTCTTATAGCAATTATACTATCCCAAAGCTCCTTTCTAGCACTTGGAGAGCACCCAACATAAACAAAAGTTGCCAGACCTTCCTGACCCCCAAAATGAAACTTAATATGGAGGAATTGTTGGTGATCCCACATGATGCTGCAAGACACCTCCTTCCTATGTAGCATCCAAATTTTGTTATTCTGATTAGATAGATGTAAAAAACTAGGGAATTTATTAATAACTCTAAGGGGGTTTTTAGAGACCATTTTGTCCAAAATAGCCATCAACCAAAATTTGTACATCCTATTCAAGGCAATAAGTCTATTAAGGGATTTAGGATGTGCCAATCCCCTAACATTCCAATAAATAATATGCATCGTCTAATAGATATTGATTTACCCCTCCTTCTAGCTTTAGCCATATCCTCCTTAGTTTCTATATGGGATTTTCAATCCATGAGGGTGTAAGCTCCCTCCTTGACAGTATTCAATGCCTGGAAGCCCTTTTTCTTTTTTTGTAGATTTTTGGACAAGCCATTCATCATCCAATGTTGTCTGCAAAGCCTCAAAAATTGTAGTATCAATAGGGTGATCCCTAAGGGTCACCTCTTCCCCTTCAATATGATTTGTTTGAACAACAGGAGTGTCTGTTTCAATGTCAATTTCAGCACTAGCACAATCTGTGTTTATTGCATATGTTAGAATCTGGTTGGTTATTGGAGGGTTTGCTTCTGTATTGGCATTTCTATAAGGACTGTTAGCATCCTACTGATCATCAATCCCATGGTCAACTACATGGACTAGGTTAGCGGGCCAGCATCCTCAATGACCTTGTTAATATGATGAGTTTTTACTAGAATATCATTTGCCTCTTCTCTCAAATGCCTATCCAGGGGTTCCACAGGAAAAGGGCCAGCCGCATTAGGGATGCCGCTAGTAGACCTTCTGAGATGGTGATGGAGTTTATAACATTTGTTATCAGTATGCCCAAACATGTTGCACTGGAAACAGTAGTAGGGCTTCTGTTCAGCAACTATCTTTTGCCAATAGCCATTGTTCTCAGTCCCCAGCCAGATTTCCTCAACAGCAGGGAGGGTGCTGTCCCTTTCTACTAAGATTCTGACAACTAAAAGTCTGGAAAGGTTTACCCAAGGCTTGGCTAATATTAAACAGAACTTTATGGTTGAAGAAATAAAGCTTTAACCCTAGAAGTTTGAACCAAAAAGGAACTACAGGGAGCTTCTTACTAGGATCAAACTCAGTGGACCATTTCAAGATCTTCATAGTATTACCTTCAATCTGTAAGAGCTGTTTGGAGAAGATTTTAGCATAATCATCCTCTTTTGAAAGGTTAATTAGGATGTGCCTGCCATCAATAAGGCCCACCCTCCATGCACCTTTGAGTTTAATGCCATCAAAATATTTCCTTATAACTTCAATATTCAATGGGCTAAGGATAACAACACAACCTCAATGGAACAATATCAAATTCAAAAAAGGTTTTCCCGGGAAGCAGGAATCACCAGAAAACTTAGCTAGAACTATCAAAGAAAAGGAGAACAGCCACAGGAAAGGGATTAAACTAAGAAGTTGAGAGCCAGTAGCTACCACAAACCTTAAGAAGTCCATGAAAACCCTAGCAGAGCAAACTCCAAGTCAGCCGCCACTCCCAACTCCATATATATATCACCTGTCACCTTCCTTCTCTTTGTACTTGGCTACATTTAATGAATTGGAGCTATGCTCCTTACATAATATATANAAAAAGAAAAGAAAATGATAAATTTGTTGAGTTTATTTTACTCGAGTTTGAGGTTTCTTACTCTCAACTTTTGCAGTACAACTATCCTTGACTTTCACCAATTTCTTCACATCCCCACGAAGATTCACACTCAACAAAAAATTTTATCCCCACGAATATTCACACTCAAAACAAACTCAACAAATTTATCATTTTCTTTTCTTGTTGTCTTTATCACAATTTAATTATCAAAGTATATATATATATATATATATATTAAAAGTTTTAATTTTCATTGGTTGATTTACTTTTCAGAAAGAATATTTTATTCAAATTTTAGTATCATTAAGTTTTATTATTTTTTTCTTTGTTCATTGTACTTTAGAACCAACGTATGGTTCCGGGCTCTTCATTCATCTCACAAAGGGCAATTCAAGAAACTGACTGTATTTTGAAATAAATTTCATTGATCTTCTCAAAACAGGTGTTACAGACTGAATACATGTTGAAAGCATCAAAAGTACATCTGAAACATCTCATACTGAATATAAATCATATACATTTCTTTGACTCTGTATAAAAGGTGACAAAAATAACTATCTGTCAGTCCTCTGTGGGATGAGCTCCTGATCAAGTGGACCTACTAAGCCACACTCTAGGACAAAAATTCCCTTTACGTGTACTTAGCGGGGCAACCCTCTCGTAGCTCGTATGGGTGTAGCTCCTCCAACTCTGGATATGGTCAGAATCTATAAGGCTTCTTGTTGTTGTACATCCTTCTAAAAGTCACAGACACTCTATGGAAATTAGCATATTGATTATAAAATCCTAAGAAAATTTTGGAAGGTCCACCATGACTAGAGAAACCCTTGGAAATAATTTCAAAGGTCAAGTCATTTAAAACATCCTTAAATTTTTCAAATACTAAATCACTAATATAATTAATTTTAAAAAATATAGATATTTGAATGACTTGATTTTTAATCTCCACTGTGATTTATGATCCATAGAACTCATCATAAAAATTTCAAAATATTTTAAGTTCATTTAATAACTTAAATTGATTTTAAAAGATAAATACCACTCTTAACACTTAAATGATTTTTTAAAAATCAAAATATAACTCAAAAAATTATGAA
>JXCR01145973.1:220890-231071 GCA_002079205.1 Phalaenopsis hybrid cultivar
TTCTGTGATTAGGTTGGGAGGATACCAGGTGTCACTCCATAGCTCCCACTACTCCCTCCTCTAAGGGCTAACAATCTTACATTAGTTTCCAATCAGCTGAACCAAATTTGGGGTTTTAACCTGTCACCTTAAATCTCTAATTCTGCATCCAACAAAGTATATTTCCTTATTAATTTGCACCTAATCCCATGGATGACATACTCTCCCATGAAATCAAATGTGATTCTCCTTATGTTGTAAAAATCATATATCATTTAAGAACATATGTTTCTCAATAAGTTTTAACATTTCAATTGGCCAGATCGAAAAGTAAATGATGAATAGAGTTCAAATCTTCACAAATTATTATCATTTAAAACAGTGGAAAACAAAATCTATTCTTCACAAAACCATATCTTCAAAGTAGGGAAAATGATAAAGAAGACTACTCAAAATTCATGAGAAGGGTACTATAAAACATGAATTTCATATATAAAAACAAGTTTATAAAATAAAAGAAATAAGAATACAACTTATCTCACAATCCTTCCCCTAGAAGTTCTCTCTGAGCATTTCTCTTACAACCCTAGAAGAAAATCTCCTCTTCTTTCTCACTCTAACTCATGCCACTTTCTCTCTCTCCCTCACGTCACACACCCAACCCTCCTCAAGTCTTCTTCTTTATTTTGGGCTGCCTCTTTTGGAAAAGAATTTAAAATTCCCTCCAAAAGTTAATTCTTTTGAATTCAAAAGATGTGTCATTTGATCCAAGAGTCATATCCCTTTATAAAAGAACCTTCTAAAGTGTCTAGATGCATTGAATTACTCCAAGAGGTTAGTAGAACAAGCGTCCCTTTGAAAATTAACGTAGAATTTGTCTCAAACTGCCTTAATTTGAAAAGTCATCCCTAACGCATCATGCGCCAGTTCTCTGGATTTTGGCGCATCATTCGCCGATCTGGCGCATGATGCGCCAGAATATAAAATTAGTTCTTTTTGCTTCAAATTTTGTTCTTTTTGTCATTTTTTCTCCAAATGCTTAAAAAAGATATACCTGCAATAAAAACATAAAAAAACCCTTTTTTAAAGTGCAATATCACAAAAAATAAGCATAAAATAGGTACTTAAAACATTATATTATTTTGGTGTATCAGTCATCGAGCTTTCCTTTCCAATGTAGTGATATATTTTCAATCAGCTCTTGAGTTGGATGTGAGTCATCATGTTTTTCTTCTCAATCTTATATTTCCCATACCTCTTGGGTTAGATGCGAGTCATCGAGCTTTCCTTCCTAAAGAAGTGATATATTTCTGATTAGCTCTTAAGTTAGATGTGAGTCATTGTGCTTTCATTCTCAATTTCATCTTCCTGCTACCTATGTGAGTCATCGAGCTTTCCTTCCCAACGTAGTGATATATTTTCTATCAGCTCTTGAGTTGGACGTGAGTCATCATGCTTTCCTTCTCAATTTGTCTTTCTGCTACCTCTTGGGTTAGATGTGGGTCATCAAGCTTTCCTTCAAAACATAGTGATATATTTTCGATCAGCTCTTGAGTTGGATGTGAGCCATCGTGCTTTCCTTCTCAATCTGGTCTTTTTATCACCTCTTAGGTTGGATGTGAGTCCTTGAGCTTTCCTTCCTAATGTGAAACAATTTCCTTGAGATAGTTTTAATACCACCTTAAATGGAGTATGAAATCCGAGTCTCATTCCGGGATTGATACCCAAATTTTAATTCCCATTTCGGGGTCATCACCTAAATATTGATTCCCATCCCTCGAAGCACCTGACTTGATAATTTGAATTCCACCATCTAATTATCAACAAGTGTTATGAATCATTGGTTTTGCTTGAATATTCACTTGCTAATTCCCCAACGGAAAATACTATCACTCAATTCTACATTTCATTCTAAATTTGTTGGCTTAGATTTTTGTGTTGGTTTCATTGATCTCGTTGGTCAATGCTAAAACCTGCGGTGTGCTTGCTTGACACACTCCACCTGTCGGGGGTCCATTTGATAACCCACTTTTGGCTGAAGGTTAGTTTTTCATCTTTAGTAGCCTAGGGTCTAGCCATAGGACTTTCCTATTGACTATTCCTAGAGGACTAGAAAGGAACCCTCACCATTAGAAATTCTAAGCTCTCTTTACTTAACTTGAAATTCCACATGTTGGTCTTAACCTCTAGCACTTAGTAGGTGGGGTCAATATAGGGGAGCTCAAGGAGAGTTCCCATAGGACTGCTTGGCCTTAGGGTCAACCCTCTGGTGGTGTGGTCTTGGTCAGTCTCACACACACACTTGTATATTACATTTTTACTCACAACCTTAAACCTAAACCTACCTGATTTTGATCCATTGACTCTTTGGGAGACTCATGTAGATGGTCCTCTAAGGACCCAAAGTAGAGAATTCTATTGGTCCATGGCTCAAGTAGGGTGACTGACTCTCCAATTTTATGAAAATACCAAACTTAATCTTTTGCCGCCAAATCTACCCAATTTACCAAATTACCCTTGAAACCTCAAAAGTGACCAAAATTTCCAAAATTACCCAAAGCACCCAAATTTGTTCAAAAATCATTTCAAACCATTTCAAGCCACCCAAATTACCCTAAACACCCAAAAATTTCCAAAATTACCAAAATACCCCTCATTTTGCAAAAAAATACCAAAATACCCTTGATTACTCAAATTGCCCTTTTTTCTCTTTTTTTTTCCTTTTCTTTTAGGATCTTTTCATATTACTTTATGTTTTTTTCATAAAGTCTCATTCTTTTCTTCTTACATGAAACTCTAAAATTCTTAACACTTCAAATATATAATTGTCTTTACTTTAAATAGAAAAACATAGTCTTATCCTATCTTACCAAAATACTTTAGAATTGACCTTCATTATTAAAAACTCTACCTAAATTTACCATAATACTTAATAAATGGAAGTATAGTCATTTAAAGTTAAATCTTAACATCCTAAGCCATGTTAAATTAAATTTTTTTTAAAATATAGTTACTTAAGGACAAATAAAATTTAGTTTACTACTTTTCAAAATAAAAATTTTCCCCCCAAAAGTTTTGAAGTGAATTTAAAAATATTTTTAAAATAAAATTTAGTAGGTGAAAGAAAACAATAACTACATGAAAAATAAAATTTGATTTGTAGAGGATTTTTCACTATGAAACTGGGCTCTGGTATACCGCTGGTACTAATTGTAAAACTACATATAGTCTTTAAAGCATTAAATAAAACATATTTTATTCTAGAGAACTTGCTGAGAATTAAAAACATAAATACAAAAACATAAAATCTAAATTGAAAATACTAAAAATGCAAAAAAAAAAAGTGAAAGTCTACTATTACTATTACATTTCCACTCCCAACATTAAACCTAAACCTACCTGATTTTGATCCCCTGACCCTTTGGGAGACTCATGCAGATGGTCCCCTAGACCCCTTTGCTCTAGGCTAGGGTTTAGCTAAGACCAGTGCATGAAGGACCCAAAGTAGAGAATTCTATTGGTCTATGGCTCAGGTAGGGTGACCGACACTCCAATTTTATCAAAATACCAAACTAAGCTATTTGCCCCCAAATCTACCCAATTTACCAAATTACCCTTGAAACCTCAAAATTGACCAAAATTCCCAAAATTACCCAAAGCGCCCATATTTGTTAAAAAATAATTTCAAACCATTTTAAACCAACTAAATTTCCCAAAACACCGCAAAAACTCTCCAAAATTTCTAAAATTACCAAAATACCTCTCATTTTGCCAAAATTACCAAAATACCCCTCATTTTGCCAAAATTAGCAAAATACCTTTGATGACTCAAATTGTCTCAAAACCTTTAAGATCACTTCAAATGTCCCCAATATCAATTTGAAACACTCCATTGAGCTCAATTTGATTAATTTAACCTATTTTGACCAAAACCCCAAATTGCCTACAAAGGCCCATTTGCCCCAATTCACCCCCAATGTCCACCAATTTGATCTTAATTCTTCCCAATTATAATTCTAAACTAAAATTATTTATTTACAAGCTTGATTTAACCCAAATATAAGCCTAATTGACCCACATTTGAGTCCAATTTCAACCCAAATCAAAAAGCCCCAACTTGACCCAAAACCAAAATCTCACTCAATTGAACCCCCAAATCTATCCAACTGCCAAAATTTTGTATAATGAACTCTTCAAAACACTCCAGTCATATCAAATTGAACCTTAAATTGGCCTTGGTCAAGCCGTAATTTTACTCAAAGTCAACTTGGACCAAAACCCCCAATTTTGCCCCAAATTGACCATGTCCCCAAAGTCAACCAAATTGAACCCCATAAACCCTAAATTTCCACACAATTTCTATACAAAACTCTTCATGAAAATCTTTAGAACATATTTGAATCATCAATTGGGCCCTATCCAAACTCTAGCCTAACTCAAACCCAAGTCTAACCCAAATGCTCGAAAGTGACCAAACTCCTTCAAATTGAAACTCCAAATCAATTCAAAATCACTCCAAATCTTTCCTAAACTCTTTGTGACAATCATTTACACCATCTTGATCAATCAATTGAGCTCAATATCATGTCTAGCCTAAGCCAAACCCAACTTCAAGCCAATTTGACCAAATTGAACTCATGCACCAAAATTAACCAAGCCATGCTAAATTGATGAAACCAAAGCCTCTACAACCACCTTCTGGACCCTAGTGACCAGGTTAGACTCACCTAGCCCACCCTACAAGGGATATGGACCAATGGTCCTTTGATTTTGGGGATTTCACCTCATTTTTTGCCTAAACTCAAATATCTTTATCATCATGCCTTACCATTAGTGTTTAACCATCATTAAGCAGCCCCTGGCCTCCTTGAGCCTAGAAGTGACCTGACTCTGGCCAGTAACCACCTCATCCACCAAAAATAGCTAGCCCAAGGGAGCCCCAAATGGCCAAAACCTAAAATAAAACTTCCCTGAGTTGGCTAAGTCCCATTGGCCATTAGAGCCTTTCTTCCCTCCACCTCAGCAAGTTTTAGCATCAAAGGTTAAGCCCTGAGTTCCACTAAGAAGACATGGCTATAAATTTAGCTCTCCATAGCCAAAAGGGAGAGTGATTGAAACCTTGAGTAAAATCTGCCAAAATCTCACCAGAGTCCCTCCAAACATTCCTAAGTTCAATCCCCTTTTTATCAACCACTCCATAGAGTCAATTTCCTCGTTGAAATTTTCCCTAAAACCAGGTTAGAATTCTCCATAGCTCCATAATGAACTAAACTCAAATTAACCGTGCACACACAATCCTCTGAGTGAGAGGAGTTGATTCCCCACAAAAAAACCCTTCACTGAGTCCCTCTAACCTAGCTCTAGACCAGCACCCAAAATCAGCTTTGATCAAAATCATACCTAGACATTTCACTAATACCTAGGAGCTCATTTGGAGGTTTTTTGGACCCATTCAAAGCTAGTACAACCTTTTGATTGAGGCCTACCCTCTCAGATAAAGGTATTGGGCCTCAAACCTAAACTGAGCTTAATTTGATTCTCCATACATATTTACTATATTTCATGCTTGATCAACCATATAGATAGGTGTGGCTTGAGTTGATGAAGGTGTAAGAACAAGTCCAAAGTTATTTAGTTGAGCCTTGCTTAAGATCTTAAGGTCTTAGGTTGGACGACATACGGGTTAGGTCACTTGGGGACGATGAACGG
This sequence comes from Phalaenopsis hybrid cultivar, assembly GCA_002079205.1. NCBI lineage: Eukaryota > Viridiplantae > Streptophyta > Magnoliopsida > Asparagales > Orchidaceae > Phalaenopsis > Phalaenopsis hybrid cultivar. Next base: position 226,579 of record JXCR01145973.1, read on the forward strand.
ATGTCGTCCGATCGCGCGTGCTTCTTTTGAACGGCCAAGATCGCATTCGACTAGTAGATGGAAAGTGGAGCACTGTGTGGTCGTTCGGAGCTTCCGTAGATTGAGCTGGATAAGTAGAAAAATATGGATTTTCTAAATTTATTTAAATGCCAGATCTTTAAAAAATCATATCTTTTCATAGAAAAATCATAAAAATAAATTAAAAATTCCCACTTGCTTTGTGAATATAAGAGAATAAATGTGGACAAAAATAAAAAATTTTTGTTGACTCTTTAATTTTTATATAATTATATAATCTCTGGGGTATTTACATTCATTATGACTAAGCATTACTCACCATAGCCTGAAATGTTTAGGGTTTGTTCCTCATGACAGAGGCTATGTTCTCTGATGTTTCCAAGGTTAGAGGAAATCACTATGCTTCTAACCCTAATTTTCAATCTAAGATGGCTATTTTGGCTTAATTTAATTACATAAATTGAAATATCACTTGGAAAATTATAGGATAAATTTTAGTAAGATTTCTATGGTCAGAGAAGATTAGGAAAAATATCATGATGGTTTGAATAATTTTGTACATTTTTGTATTTAATTAAGTGTGTATATCTTGTATTAATTTATGTAAATTAAATATTAATAAAAATTTGACAAAATCAATTCCACATTGTGTGTAAAAATCATGTTAACCCATTGTAAAAAATTTGAAAGTTATTTGATTAAGTTTAAGCACTAATGTTGATTTTTTAAGAAACAATATATTTTTGTACCAAATTAATTATATTAAATTAAATACACTTACAAAATTATGGAAAGTGGTTTTCTGAGTTCCTTGTGATCAGGACCACTTAGGGAAAAAAAAGTTATTTTTGATAAAATACTTGATTTATGACCTATATTTTAAATTAAAAATTTCAAAAATATAAAATACTTCAAAAATTTTTCTAATGACTCCCTAATTACTTAGAACTCATTAAAATATATTTTCTAATTTTTCTAAGTTAAAAATAAATTTTTAAAAGGCCCAAAAATGTATTTTACAATTTTTTTCATTAAAATATTATAATAAATAAATTAAAAATCTTAAAAATATAAACTTTATTTCGCTGAGTTCTTTGAACTCAGGGGGGTTTAATAAAAATATAAAATAATTTCTGTAATTAAATTATATTTTTTAAGTAATTAAAATATTCTTTTGAAATTAATAAATAATAAATAATTAAAATTTAATTAAAAAACCATGGAATTTTGCCTAAATGTTTCTCTGACCTAAGGGAACCTCTAATAATTTTTTTTCATAATCCAAAAACTTTATTTTGATAGACTAAATAAATTGCTTTTAAAAATCTTATTTCTAATTTAAAATGATGATTTAAATTAAACTAAAACTTAAAAATCACATTTTCTCCTCTCAAATTTTAATTACTCTATGGATAGGGTACTATAAAATTTCTAAAGTCATTTGAATTATGCTTAATGAGTTATATAGTGGAGAGCCCTAAGGGCAAAGTGGTAATTTTATATTCTGGTGCCTCAATTAAAATTTAGGATTGACCAAAGGGAAAAATGGGTAATTTTGATCCTAATGAATATGTTTCGATGATTGAAACATAATGGGTTAAAAGGTAGAAATCAATTTGCCACCCTTCCATAATAAGAATAAAATTATATTTTCTAAATCATCAGGACTTGGAAGTTAATGAAAGTCAAATGATTTTGATCTAGGTGGAATCATTTTTTAAGCCGACGATGTTAAACAAAGCACTTTATGAGAGGCAACACATATTTATCAGTGTGGTATGATTTAGTGTGCTTGAGAGTTATGATTGTTAGTGTTGTATTATATTTGCTTTAGTGTAGACTGATCAGTTTGATTATTGATTGGTAGACATTTTGATTGTTAGTTGTTTGATTTGATTTTTGTGTGTCATGAGGGAGGTGATTCCTTAACTTCTAATTATGGTTAGACTTATATATTCTCTTGTAGTAGTTGGATTGATGAGTCCACTACGATTCGGGTCTCACTCAAATTTAAGTTTTTTTTACAAGAGACATCATTAATTTTAACAGCAATAATTCCATCTCAATTTTGTTACATCTTTTCTCTGACTTTATTTTCATTTGATAGGAGTAGCTAACCTATTTGATGAGTAACATGTGGATGAATATACACTATCCTTATAATTGCTAGAGGTGCTTAATTTTTGGGATATGGTAGTGCCTGGTGTTCTTGCTCAAGAACCAATATATCAGAGATAATCTTATCTTTGGGATTAGAATCTATAAAATCATTTATAAGTACCCAAAATATCTGTGTAGTGATTTTGTTAGAAATTGGAAGTAAGTTAGGGAGATGTAATGAGTTAAAGGAAGAATTTACCTCATTCGTCATATGTGTTTGTGTACTATGTTACAATAATATAAGGATTTGGAGAAGACATAAATATATATATTCCTATGCCGATACATATTCTGCTTGTTAGACATTTCTTTCCATTTTATTGAGCAAGTTGTAGTTTAGACTGACTTTCTTTGCATATTGTTCTTTCCTAATTAATACTTGTAAATGTTTGTGATAGATAGAATTTTTGAACTATTTTTCTTCTTGCTTATATTTTCTGTACTGAATGTTATACATGTTTAAAATCAAGTTTGGGCGTAGAAAGAAAAATAAATTTTAAAGTTAGTATACTTTCTTTTAGTTTAATATTATTGCAAGCATGTTTTAGGCTATATTTACTTTCTCCTGCAGTCATTCTATCCTGATTATGCACGTATATGAATTTGAAAGGATCTTGTAGTAGTTAGTAGATTCAAGTTTTACTTTTCTTTCTGCTACGTTTTATGAAATTAAGTCTAAGTTATTTAAAAATTCAAGTTTGGGGGGGAAGAAAAATTTCTTTTAAAAAAAGAAGTAAACAAAATTTTTAATATTTTTAAAATGAATTTAACTTGACCTTAGATATTAGAGTTTAACTTTAAACGAATATATTTATGTTCCTAAATATTACGGTAAATTTAGGTAAATATTTTTATAATGAAGATCAATTATAACGTTAAAGATATTTGGTACGAAAGGATAAGACTATGTTTTTCTATTTAAAGTAAAGAAAATTGTATTTTTGAAGTATTGAGAATCTTAGAGTTTCATGTGAGAAGAAAAGAATGAGACTTTATAAAAAATTGTCAAAACTAATATGAATTTATAAAGTGAAGTAAGGTAAAATGTTTTAACTTAAAGAAGAGGATACTGAAGTTCAAATTTATTAAAGGCTTTCTAGATATAGTAATCCTCACTAGAAAAAATAAAAGAAAAGAAAGGATTGAAAAGTTCCTAAAAAGAAAAAAGAAGAATAAAAGAAAAAAAGAAAGAGAAAGAAAAGAAAAGAAAAAAAAATGTGTGAGGAGAAGCTTGAGGAGATGTTTAATAAAAAAATGGCTTCACTTGAATCAACTTAAGGAAAAAAAAGGCTTTATTACATTTTCTAAACTTGTATTTTTATTAGCACATTTTCTAGTAAATTTTTAATGAAGTTGTTTTTCATATGGATATTGTAAGTATCCTTGATATGAAAATTCATAATTCTTCTTGAAATGAATAGAGACTCGAAAATCTTAGATTTGATTACTAAGCACTCTTAGACTTAGAATTTGAATCTAAGTTATTAAAAGGTTTTCTTAAATTTTATTGTTTTATTTATAAAACTAAAGTATAGAAGTTTATAAGTTAATCTCTATCCTAAGTCATATATTTTTATGTAGTAAATGACTTACTTGAGGACAAGTAACGTTTAAGTTTGGGGGGTTTTGACACGCCTAAAAATTACCTAATTTTTCATATATATTTTATGCTCAATTTTAATGATTTTTAATGATATTACGCTTTAAAGAAAGACATTTTGCATATTTTTGGATTCATGTACAGGAAATGAACTTTTGGAGAAAATGAAGTAAAAACAAGCAAGAAAGAAAATTCTGACCTGGTACATTTTGATATGTCTTTCTATGCTTAATATACTTTACATTTCTCACATATATTTGAATGAAATTAAACTTTAAAGAAAGGATATTTTAATCCTTATTTTGTAGGTATATCTATTAGGAGCAAAACACAACTAAAATAGGGCGAAATGGAGCAAAACATTGCAGCTGCTGCTGGGTGGCACAAGATGTGCCATTTGATAGAGAGCTGGCGCAAGATGCGCTAAAAATGACCTTTTTTGCAAATTAAGGCGGTTTAAGATGAAATTTGCATGATTTTTGAAAGAGACACTTACCCTTTAGAGTGATTCAATGCATCTAGACACTTTGAAAAGTTCTTTTATGAAGGGATATGTCTCTTAGATCATTGAACATGCGTTTTGAATTCAAAAGAGTTAACTTTTAGATAGGATTTTGGAGGGAATTTTGAATTCTTTTTGGAGGTAGGCAACTTTTTATAAAAGAGAGGGAAGTATAGGGCTTAAAGAGGAGTTTTGGGTGTGACTGTGGGGGGG
>JXCR01145974.1:4259-28333 GCA_002079205.1 Phalaenopsis hybrid cultivar
TATATATATATATATATATTTGATGAGTAGTATTTTTAGCCGAACACGAGCTGTTCGCGAACAACGAGCCGTTTTGACAGCCCTAATCCTGAGTGGTCCGGTGGTTCAAAAGTTATGGGACAGTGGGATTAGCTAATTTTGGTGTTATGGGTGAACCAAGTTTTTGATAAGGTATTTTCTTCATGACTGTCCTTTTATATAACAGTGAGATTTTATAATGATATAATGTTATGTAAAAATAAGTGTGATGGGGCGTGAGGCTTAAATTGCTTGCTCCATAGTGTCTTCTTGAGCCTCCCTAAGTCTCTTATAATGGCTGGTTGAGCTTTTTAAAGGCTGAGTATAAGATATCCATTGGAGCCCGGTCCACTTCGCTTCTATTACAAGTTTCTCATTATGACAAGTTATTTGAATTGGACATTCTCCCGTACCATTCTATAGAGAATCCCGCCTTCCTCTTGTTTCCGGAAAAATTTGGGACTTCCTTAATTGTCTCGCTGCCCTCCCGCCGACTGATTTGGATTCACGAGTTAATGCTGTTTACTCATATCATTGGAAGTGATATTTGGCAATTGAAAGTTTGCCTTAATGGTCCTTAAATTGGGCCACTTGAATAGAGCAGGAAGGAATTGTATGTTTTCATACTGATCCCTCTTCTTGCTTTTGCTATATGCTTACGGGAAGAATAATACTGTAAGGCTGCTCCACGGTTTTTCTTCTTCCCGACGTGGCTAGTGGTTATAGAGAGAGAAGGAGAGGAAAGAGAGGGAAATAGAAAGAGAGTTTATTGTAAGTCGATACGATCAACTGTGTAATATGCAAAATAATAAAATCCTTTGTAACTCCGTGGACGTGGTGAATTTGCCGAACCACATAAATATGTGTGTTCTTTTCTATTTGTGAATTTTCTATTTCCAATTTTTTGTTTTATTGTCGTTATTTTTCACAATAATTAGTATCAAAGCCAATGTTCAACAAGTTCTGGGATGACTGAAGAAGAAGTGAAGTTATCCGGGATCGAGAAATTTGATGACACAGATTTTGGTTATTTGATGATGCAAATATAGATCTACCTCTATGGAAAAAAACTTCATCTTCCGCTACTAGGAAAACTATCAGAAAAGATGGACGAGACTGAATGAAATTTATTGGATCAATAAGTTCTAGGAGTTATTCGATTAACTCTGTCGAGATCTGTGACACACAACGTCATCAAGCAGAGAATGACTGCAGATCTCATGTCAGGTATGTATGAAAAGACATAAACAAATAACAAGGTTCATCTGATGAAAAAGTTATTCAATTTGAAGATGGCAGATGATACAACTGCTGCACAATATCTGAATGATTTTAATACTATTACAACTCAATTATCGTCTGTGAAAATTGAATTTGATGATAAGATACATGCACTGATATTATTGGTTTTTTTGTCAAATAACTTGGAAGCCATGAGGATGCCTGTTAGCAATTTTGTAAGGAGATCTAAGTTGAAATATGATGATATTTGTGATTTAATTTTGGCTGAGAATGTGCGTAGAAAAGATTCTGCCAAGACCTCGGGTTCGAGTTCAGCTCTAAATGTTGATTCCAGAGGGAGATCACAGGACAGGAACTCAAATAAAGGAATATCAAAATCAAAACCCAGAGGTAAGAGCAAGTCAAAGCCTGGTCAGCAAGCAACCTGCTGAAATTGTGGAAAAACTGAACACATAAATAAGAACTATAAAAATCTCAAGAAAACAAAGAACTTCAGTGTTAATGTTGTAACTGAAGTGCAGGATGCACTATTACTGTAGTTCAAAGTTCTATTGATGACTGGATATTAGTTTTACGGGCTTTCTTCCATACATATTCACACAGGGAGTTAATGCAGAACTATGTTGTAGATGACTTTGGGAAGATATATCAGGCTGATGGAGAATTATTGAACATATTAGGGTGGGAGACGTTGATATTACACTCCCTAACAAGAGCAAATAGACTTTGTAAAAGGTCAGGCACATTCATGAGTTGAAGAAAATCTCATTTCTGTTGGGCAGCTCGATGAGGGTGGTCATTTAGTAGGTTCTCAAATAGCTCCTGGAAGGTTACAAAAGGGGCACTGGTACTGGCTCGGGGTAAGAAAACCATACACTATATATAAATATTGGTTCAACTAACAGTGTTAATATTACCGCTATAGAGAACACAATAGATTTATTGGCATTACAGGCTTGGCCACATGAGCCAAAAAAGTTTGAAAGAACTTCAATCCAGAGGCAAGCTACTCAAACTGAATTCAGTTGATCTCAGCATGTGTGAGAGTTGCTTTATGGGAAAGCAGAAGAAGGTTAATATCTTGAAAAATAACAGAGTGTCAAATGCAGGAAAACTGAAACTTGTACACAGATATGTGGGGGCCTTCCCTAGTAGCATCCCTTGGAGGCTCTCGTTTATATGTCACGTTCATTGACGACCACAACTTGTAGGTATGGGTGCATTTCTTGAAACATAAATTGAATGTATTTGTTGTGTTCAGAATTTGGAAGACCATGATTGAGACAGAGACAAACTTGAAACTCAAATGTTTGAGATTTGACAATGGTGGTGAGTACATTAACTATAGGGCTTGCCCTATAGTTAATATAAATCATTCCCAATTATCTAAGATGTAATTAACTATAATGGTGGGTTCAAGGATTACTGTGCAACTCAGGTTATCAGAATGGAGAAGACCATTCCCAGGATACCACAACAAATGAAGTTGTGGAACGTATGAACATGACCATTAATGAGCGGACATTAATGAGTGGGCTAGAAGCATGATGTTGTATGTCGGGCTAACATCAACTTTCTAATAAGAGGCGGCCAACACTATTGTTTGTTTGATCAACAAGAGGTCATATGTTCCATTAGACTGTAAATTGCCCGAGGAATCTAGAGTGGGAAAGAGGTCAAATTTTCTCACTTTAAGACTTTTGGCTCTCTTTTATGTTCTTATTAATCCTGGGGGTTTGTAGCAAACTCGAGGCCAAGTCAAAGAAATGTTATATCATTGATTATTAAGACTAGACATTTATTTATCGTTTTTGTGATGATCAGGATCGGAAGATCATAAGAAGAAGGAATGTGATTTTCAATTAGAAGATTATGTACAAGGACAATTCCAATACTGTTTCTGAAGTGGATCCTCAGGAATTTGAGATGGTAAGGTTTGATGATCTATCAGAGGTCACAGTGCAGGGAAATGATGGAAGTGATGAGGAGAGTGGGTCTAGGGCACCCATTTGTTCCACAGAAAGTTTCAGAGTCGTCCTCCCCTACAGCTACACTTCGCACGTCAGTCAGGGATAGATGTTCTCCTTAGTGTTACTCACCGACCTTGAACTACATTCTGTTGACAGATTGTGGAGAACTGCAGAGTTATGATAAAACATTGCAAGATGAAAATTCGAGCAAGTGGGAGTTGACCATGAAGGAGGAGATGGATTCCCTGCTGGGAAATCATACATGGGAGCTGACAGAACTTCCACCAGTGAAGAAGGTATTGCACAAAAATTATGTGTACAGGGTGAAGACCAAGTTTGATCATAGTAAGAGGTACAAGGCTATACTTATTGTAAAAGACTTTCAACAGAGGCTGGGTATTGATTGTTCTGAGATCTTTTCTCATGTGGTGAAAATCACAACCATTAGAATGATACTAGTTATGGTTGCTACTAAAGATATATTCCTCGAGCAGTTAGATATAAATACAGTCTTTCTTTATGGAGATCTTGAAGAAGACATCTACATGCATCAACCTGAAGAGTTTGTGGTACAGGGAAAATAAGTTTCGGTTTGCAGATTGAAAAAGAGCTTGTATGGTATGAAGCAAGCTCCTAAACAGTGGTACAAGAAGTTTGATAATTTCATGCAAAATGCAGGGTACACCAGATGTCAGGCAGATCACTATAACTATGTTAGGCATTTTAACAATTCTTACATCATTCTACTGTTGTTTGTGGATGACTTTCTTATTGCAGGAACCAGTATTGATGGATCAATAATTTGAAGAAGCAGATGTCAAAGCACTTTGTAATGAAGTATTTGGGAGCGGCAAAGCAAATCCTTGGCAGAAGATTGTCAAAGATAAAGTAAGAGGTATGTTGAGGCTTTCACAGGCTGAATATGTGAAAATGGTCATAAGCAAGTTCAATATGGATAAGGTCAAACTAGTTGGCACACCTTTGGGCAATCACTTCAGACTCAACATGAATCAATCTTCCAAGTTAAAGAAGGAATAAGAGTACATGAGTAAGGTTCCTCACGTTTCAGCTATTGATTCACTTATGTATGTCATGGTTTGCACAATATCATATATTGCCCGTACAATGGGAGTTGAGTGCAAATACATGAGTAATCCATAAAAGAAACATTGATAAGCTGTGAAGTGGATCTTGAGATACTTAAGAGGCTCCTCAGAAACCTGCTTGTGTTTCTTAGGAAAGATCTTAGAGTTACATGGCTACGTTGATGCTGATTTAGCTGAAGACATTGATAGTATGAAGAGTACTACATGTTATGTTTACACTCTTGGCGGTACTGCAGTGTCATGGAGCTCATATCTACAGAAGACAATTTCTTTGTCCACTATAGAGGCGCAGTATATTGTAGTGGCAGAGGCTACAAATGAGATGATATGGATACAAAGTTTCTTTGAAGAATTGGGTAAGAAGGTTCAAAAGGGCACTCTCTACAGTGATAATCAGAGTGTCATATTTCTTGTCAGGAATTCAGTATTTCAATCCAGAACTAAGTACATTCAGATCTGGTATCACTTTTTTCGGCCATTGTTAGATGACAAACATTTACTACTTGAGAAAAAATTGTGGAAGCAAGAACCTTGTTGATATGTTGACAAATGTTGCTATTCTTGAGAAATTTAAGTTGTGCGTAGCTTTAGTTAATCTTCTAGGTTGAAGGTAGGGGCTTTGAGTTGCAGAGGTGGATGATATCACGTTTGAGGAAGAGGACGATGCGGCTAATGTCCTTGTCTCAAGTGAGAGAATTGTTGGGTATTGTTGAGCTCGATCCACTTCGCTTCTATTGGAGGTTTCTTATTAAGATATTCAAATATTTATTTCCTTTCTAGCTTCTCCTATACCTTCCTATAGAGAATCCCACCTTCCGCTTGTTCCCAAAAAAACTGAGTTTTAATTTTAGAATTTCCTTAATTGCCTCCTTGCTCTCCCGCCGACTGATTTAGATTCGTGCATTAATGTTGTTTCCTCAGCTGTTGTTCGACAATTATTGGAAGTGATATTTGGCTATTGAAAGTTTGCCTTAATGGGCCTTAAATTGGACCATTTAAGTAGAGCGGGAAGGAATTGCATGTATTCTTACAACTTCATCTTCTTGCTTCTACTGTGTGCTTACGGGAAGAATAATATTGTAAGGCTGCTCCACGGTTTTTCTTCTTCTTCTCGGCGTGGCTAGTGATTAGAGAGATAGGAGAGGAGTGGAGAGAGAGAGAGAGGGAGAGAGAAAGAGAGTTTCTTGTAAGTCGATTCTCAAAGTAATAAAATTCTCTGCAACTCTGTGAATGTAGGCAATTTGCTGAACCATATAAATCTGTTTTTTTGTGAATTTTCTCTTTCTAATTTTTCGCTTTATTGTCGTCGTTTTTCTTAACAATCCAAAAAGTACTCAAGGTAGTGACAGGCTTTGATAGATTTCAAGTTTGGAGGTGTTGGGTGAGGTAATAGTTGCTTGGGAACTCTTTTTATAGGTATGATGAAGCTTCTCATTTAGTTAGATTGGAGTTTGGATGGTTAAATGATGTTCCCTAAGTAAACCAAGGAAATGACTTGGTTTAGCTATGATAACCAGCTTAGGAGGATCCAAGAGCTAAAAAATAGTATTTGACTAATACAATCACTCCCCTTTTCTCAGGAACACAATATATAAGATTAGCCCAGACACTATCTGAAATGGGGTAGATAATACCTGCATCAAGCAACTTCATTATCTCTTTTTAACGACGCATTTCATGACAAGGTTTAATCTTCTGTGAGGATCTGCCCTAAATTTATGATTGACTTCCATAAGGATCCTATGCAAACATATTGAAGGACTAATTTCCTTTATATCTGTTAGAGTCAATCCAAAAGCTTTCTTAAAGTTCCTTAAAACACTCATCAATTTTTCATCTTGTAAACTGCTCAGTTTTGATGAGATGATCATTGGCAATGTAGTTGACTTCTTCAAGTAAGCATGCTTCAAATATTTGGGAAGCACCTTCATCACAAGTTTAGATGTTTCCTCAATGAAAGGGATTAGAGGCTTAAAATGTTCACTGGAATCTAGTAACTCAAATCTCTCCCTAAAAATCTTTGGATTATCCTCTACCAATAGAGTAAATTCATCAATAAAGTCAGTAAAATCATCCTCGCTCAAATCTTGCTCCACGGGGTTATAATGTAGTCACCTTTTTATGATACTAAAGACGAAATATTAAGATATTCGTGCACGAAAATGGAAAATAATATTGATATTGAAGTACCTTAATTTATACGAATTTTTAAACGGTGCTCTTATGACGGTTAAATACATATTAAAAAGATATTGATATGTAAATGATACTGTAAATCGATAAATATTTAAAATTACATCGAATGAACATATTTGATAGTAGAAACATTCAAATGCTATTAGATTGATTTGCATAAAAATTAACTGGTATGTGTGTTATTCTTTTCTTTTTATTTTGTTGCAATAGTTTTGGAGTATGAATATTCAGTAGCTATAGTAAGCTCATTGTTGTTTTAAACTAATATTTCAGTTTTAATTGAGTGTTAAAAGATTAGCGATAGAAAATAAAATATTTATTAAAAACACGAACAATTAGTAATTAGATAAATTTTATTAAACTATTTTAATTTACATTTTCAGTGACTATTTCATATGTTAAATGTTAGTTATAAAAAATGATTATATAAAATTTTAATTTTCGCCATCTAACAGTCTGTATCCGTCTTAGTTAATTCCAAGTTCCGGGTTGGGTTGTCATATAGACTGATAATAAATCCACTTGGGCAATTTTCACTCAACTTGATCAGAAACTTTTGATTCCAGCTTAACTCAAATTCAACATAAAAAAAAAAAAAGAAATCAAGTCGGGCTGACTCAACTAAAAATAATTTGGCCCTGAGTTGATTCAAAAAAGATTGAGTCAAGCTCATCAACGAAAAAGAATGGTAAACCTTAGGCAGAGTTAAGTACGGTCATTCAATAAAAAAACAACCCCTCCCTTAAAAGCTGTATGAAAGTGGGGCCCATTTTAAAATTTTAAATTTTTTTTTAAAAATGATGTTAATTATGTGGCATAAAATGATTAGGGGGTGTCGTAGGTACGAATTCCATACCGAATAAGCGCTCCCCATTAGAGTGAATATAAAAATCTTGCTTCTTATCTGCAATTATTTCCCACATCAAATTCACATTTTTGTTTTTAAAAATTTATAAATTAATAAAATTTAATCAAATTTCATGTATTTCTCCTTGTTAAANTAGAAACTTTTGATTCCAGCTTGACTCAAATTCAACATAAAATATAAAAAAAATCAAGTCGGGCTGACTCAACTAAAAATAATTTGGTCCTGAGTTGATTTAAAAAAGATTGAGTCAAGCTCATCAACAAAAAAGAATGGTAAACCTTACGCAGAGTTCATTCAATAAAAAAGCAACCCCTCCCTTAAAAGCTGTATGAAAGTGGGGCCCATTTTAAAATTTTAAATTTTTTTTTTTAAATGATGTTTATTATGTGGCATAACATGATTAAGGAGTGTCGTAGGTACGAATTCCATACCGAATAAGCGCTCCAACATTAGAGTGAATATAAGAATCATGCTTCTTATCTGCAATTATTTCCCACATCACATTTTTGTTTTTAAAAATTTATAAATTAATAAAATTTAATCAAATTTCATGTATTTCTCCTTGTTAAAAATAATAATAATAAGAAGAAAATTAAAATTTCACATAAAAACAACATTAATAAGCATGCACCTAATTCAACACTTTGTTCATTTAAACATGAAATAACTTAACAATAGAACACTACTGTAAAACCAATATCCAGATACACTCTTCTATGGAATAAAAGAAAAAAAGGGAATTTACATACAAAGCTCACAATTCTTATATATTTACATATCTCACACCTAAACTTTCCTATTTACACACAAAGCACTAGAATTTTTAATATCATGTCAAACATGGCATTATTATCACTTTTTAAAGTAAAATACATCTCTTCATGCATAGAGTTAATAAAAATAAATCAATGTTCTATGTATTTAAATATGAAAACTTAGGGGTGAGATATGTAAATGTAAGAAAATTGTGTGCTAAGTATGTANCCACTTTTTAAAGTAAAATACATCTCTTCATGCATAGAGTTAATAAAAAAAATCAATTTTCTATGTATTTAAATATGAAAACTTAGGGGTGAGATATGTAAATGTAAGAAAATTGTGTGCTAAGTATGTAAATTTACCTTAAAAAAAAAAAAAACCTATATCAGAATATTCAGATACAATTTTGATTAGAATAAGCCTAAAAATCATTGAATNACAGAGAGAGGAAGCAAATAAGAGAATTTCAAAAAAAGAGTAAATTGTTGACAATTAGGACTCTCTGAGCATGAATATCATGGGTACAGGTGGGAAGAACCAATTAAGTGCAAAAAAGATGATAATAAAACCTTATTAGTGTTAACTAAGAAGAAACATATAGCAGAATAAAAATAAGATTGTAAACATGATAAAAATTTTAAAGATTAAAGAATCAAAATAGACACCTAACTATCTACATGGGGCCATTTTAGTCCTAAAGTTTATAAAAATGTCAAATTAGTCCTCAAACTCTCTTAATAGAGATTGAAATAGTACCCATGGAAGATTAAAAGAATCTAAGGACTAAAATGATATTTTTATAAACTCAGGGACTAAAATGACACTCTGCAAAGATATAGGGGANCATAACAACTTTCTTCTGATAGAAACAGAGAGAGGGAGCAAATAAGAGAATTTCAAAAAAAAGAGTAAATTGTTGACAATTAGGACTCTCTGAGCATGAATATCATGTGTACAGGTGGTGTATGGGGTTTGCAGTAAGAAGAACCAATTGAGTGCAAAAAAGATGATAATAAAATCTTATTAGTGTTAACTGAGAAGAAACATATAGCAGAATAAAAATAAGATTGTAAACAAGATAAAAACTTTAAAGATTAAAGCATCAAAATAGACACCTAACTATCTACATGGGGCCATTTTAGTCCTAAAGTCTATAAAAATGTCAAATTAGTCCTCATACTCTCTTAATAGAGATTGAAATAATACCCATGGAAGATTAAGAGAATCTAAGGACTAAAATGATATTTTTATAAACTCAGGGACTAAAATGACACTCTGCAAAGATTTAGGGGACCATTTTGAATCCTTTCTCAAAACTTTAAATTATATCCAAATTTACTCTTTTTTTTTGTATCATACACTATAGTGATAAATGTGTCAGCAATATTCAAATACAAATGCCAAGGGACTTATTGTTCTTTAGTAGCATCTATTACAAAACAGACATGTTCTAGAACCTTAAAACCAAGCTGAGCCCTTCAAATATATGATTCTATTAATATGATTGTGATCTTGGTTGAATAAGCAAAATAATCTTGCTAATTATGGTTAAACTAAATGCATGTCTTGTTTTATTTCTATATTTTGAACTGCCAACCCCAACGATGCACATTATAGAAGCAGAATGGACCTTGGAATCATACAAAAGTTTGTAGGATCAATCAATAGGTAAAGATACTTCTAGTTAAGGAATGCTCAATACAATCAAGATCATACATAGCAAATGAATGGAGAATCATTCAATAGTTAAAGGATGGTTTATATTTATGATACGACTCATTTTATTCAAGATCAAACATAATTGCACTTATAATGTATTTCCAAAGATGAAAAATTTACATATTAATGAACACTATGGTTAAGGTTCAAGAATGCAAAACTTATAAAAATGCATGGAGGTTTGTTCAAACCACAAAGATATATGATATTATTGATAGATTTCAAACCATCAAAAATAAAAATGCCAATTTATATCAAGCGTGCTAAAATATTGTGAAGTACCATTACAAGTCGGACACAAGACACATGAGTTTCACTATATAATAGCCAAATTATTTACGGATTAAGGAAAACTAAGCATAAAATTACTAGAATTTCACTATTTTATTTACAAAAAGTATCATTTATGGGCTTTTGCTAACTAGTTCAAAGTTTTCAAACAATAACACAAGGCAGTAAGTTTGAGTACAACTCTGAATCATTCATTACTTTTATAGCTTTTATGAACAAAATGCGGGCATTTACATACATATCACAGAATTTTTATACATTTATATATCTAACAATGAAATCTTCATATTTAATTATCTANCTCAAACAATAACACAGGGCAGTAAGTTTGAGTACAACTCTGAATCATTCATTACTTTTATAGCTTTTATGAAAAAAAATGTGGGGATTTACATACATATCACAGAATTTTTATACATTTATATATCTAACAATGAAATCTTCATATTTAATTATCTAACAGAAAAATCTTTCAAAAATGCCACTAAAACAGACTTATCTAAATGAAATATACCTATTCATGCATAATTGTTAATGAGGTTTAGAAATGCAGGTGTTCTATAAAAATTTAGGCGTTAGATATGTAGTTACAAAAGAATTTTGTGAAAAGTACATAAATCACCCTAAAGTTTATTTCAGAACAGCACAAAATAGCTACCAAAGAAAACCCGTTCTGGACAATAAGCCGTCAAAATCTACAAAAAATTAACAAATACATCATGGATTACCCCGTGCATTGGATGTCATTTTCATTGAGCGTTCTTCTTCCCTCCAACCATTAAATCCTGCAATTTAAAAATTGCACAATGCTAATATTCTTCTCACATATATCAAATACTGCAGCAAACAGAGAAATATTAAAAAGAAGAAAAAAATAAACCCATTTTCTACAGAAATCTTAAAAAATTCCCTCAAACATAAATGCCTGAGAGAAAAGGCCAGGACTTGNAAACACAAAATAGCTACCAAAGAAAACCCGTTCTGGACAATAAGCCGTCAAAATCTACAAAAATTTAACAAATACATCATGGATTACCCCGTGCATTGGATGTCATTTTCATTGAGCGTTCTTCTTCCCTCCAACCATTAAATCCTGCAATTTAAAAATTGCACAATGCTAATATTCTTATCACATATATCAAATACTGCAGCAAACAGAGAAAGATTAAAACAAGAAGAAAAAAAAAACCCATTTTCTACAGAAATCTTAAAAAATTCCCTCAAACATAAATGCCTGAGAGAAAAGGCCAGGACTTGCAAATCTCACTAAAGATTACCAAATACTGACCGCAAATTTATGAAATAGCAAAAGCTCTTTAAGGAAAAGCATAAGAACGTGACACAATTACAAAAATGAAGACTCCAGAACAATAGATCTTCGCCTAAATGACTAGACAAATAATGCGGCCAATACAAAACCCTAGATCCAAATCCAAAACCCAGTACCAAAGATTCAACACATACGACAGAATTAATTGATTAATGGAGCTATTTAAAGCTTACCAGCATGACTCTGCTTTCCCCAAAGCTTCGGTGGCTTCGATGGCCATCGTCCTCCATCATCATTCCTCGACGGATCCCAGTTTCCCCAACGCCTCTTTTCCCCCATCTTCTGAAAAGCTTAATCGAGGAGAGAACGACAATCGAAAGAAGAGCGTAGAAGGCTGATCGAGGACTGGAGCGTATTTCTAGGGTTCGGTGAGGATACGGAGCTAGGAGAAGGATACGGAGTAAAAGGCACAAAGAAAGACGCCTGCTCAATTTTCTATTTTTGAAGCTCTATTTCCTTATCTTCTGTAATAAATACCTTTCCTTTTTTCAGTTGAGGCGAAAAATAAATATAAAAAATTTAATTTTTTTTTTACAATTTTTTAATGGATATTTACCTACATATCACAAAAATCTTATATATTATGAATGTAATAACTAATTTTTTATTTATTTATATTCATAATATTTTTTTTTCATAAATAAGATATTTTTATGTGATATAAATGATTTAAAAGGCAAGCACGTAAATGTAAGAGTTTAAATGCGAGAAATGTAAACATATCTAAATTTTAGGGTATATCTATAAATTTAATTTTTGTATTTACTTGTAAAATTTTAAAAATTTTATTATTTCTCATAATTGACCGGTGTCATTGTCTAGAGTATTTTTATTATTAAATATTTAATGAAAATGCATCTAATTGTAACATTCTCTCAATTAGATCGGTATCCTCACCAAACTGTAGAACTATGCTCCAATCCTTGATATGCTCCTGCGTTCTTCTTTCGATTATTGCTCTCTCCCGATTAAGCACATTAAAGAAATTGGGATTAGTCGAAGCATGATGATGGAGGAAGATGGCTATCAAAGTTACCNAATTGATTTGCATAAAATTTAACTGGTATGTGATAGTTTTGGAGTATGAATATTCAGTAGCTATAGTAAGCTCATTGTTGTTTTAAACTAATATTTCAGTTTTAATTGAGTGTTAAAAGATTAGCGATAGAAAATAAAATATTTATTAAAAACACGAACAATTAGTAATTAGATAAATTTTATTAAAGTATTTTAATTTACATTTTCAGTGACTATTTCATATGTTAAATGTTAGTTATAAAAAATGACTATATAAAATTTTAATTTTCACAATCTAACAGTCTGTATCCGTCTTAGCTAATTTCAAGTTCCGGGTTGGGTTGTCATATAGACTGATAATAAATCCACTTGGGCAATTTTCACTCAACTTGATTAGNTTTTTTTTATTTATATTCATAATATTTTTTTTTCATAAATAAGGTATATATCATTTTAGAAAAAAAAATGTTATAATGATATATTTTTATGTGATATAAAAGATTTAAAAGGCAAGCACGTAAATGTAAGAGTTTAAATGCGAGAAATGTAAACATATCTAAATTTTAGGGTGTATATATAAATTTAAATTTTGTATTTACTTGTAAAAATTTAAATTTTTTATTATTTCTCATAATTGATCGGTGTCATTGTCTAGAGTATTTTTATTATTAAATATTTAATGAAAATGCATCTAATTGTAACATTCTCTCAATTAGAACGGTATCCTCACCAAACCCTAGAACTATGCTCCAATCCTTGATATGCACGTACGTTCTTCTTTCGATTATCACTCTCTTCTCGATTAAGCACATTAAAGAAATTGGGATTAGTCGAAGCATGATGATGGAGGAAGATGGCTATCAAAGTTACCTAGGCACTTGAGAAAGCAGTCATGCTGGTAAGTTTTAAACAACTCCATTAATTGACTAGTTTTTGTTAAAAATGTTGCTTCTTTGGTACTCTATAGACACTATCTGGCCACCGCCATCTAGGTGTCGCTACTGCACAACCACTGTTGTCCAACCTCCATAGTCGACCACCATCGTCACACCACACTACCTAAATGCCATCGTTGCCGCCTCTGTCATTGCCAACGCCACCACCGTCGTTGAGTTGTCACTACCGAAGACATTGATATCAGATTTGCTGGCACACAACCACCACCCTCAGTTTTGCTTAACAACAGTCAAATCACCACCACCTCTTGAACTTCTGGATACAAGGATTTAATGACATCATGTTAGAGACCTCAAATATTAATGCCTTAATTTTGATTATGAGAAATAGGCCCATTGTTAGGGTTCTGAGGTTGTTGAATTCATACTTGTCTTACGAATCACACCAGAGGAATATACCGTAGAACATAAGAGAGAGAGAGAGAGGAAGAGGAATGACCTGCGACTTGCCCATCTGTGTCAAAGTAAGGAATTTCTAGCTCTTGTGACCCTTTTTATATCATTGAAAGTAGAGGTTATAAGAGAGGAATCCAAGAGCCTTTAATACATGAAAGGTTCATCCTATTTATATAGGATCGGAGGACCGTACATAAAAATTACATTTAAAACCTACTTGAGATGAGGTTGTACATGGTATTCTGGTCTTTTTTGTGTATTAGAGCTTGTCGCTCAGCCACCTTTCGGTTGGTTGGGCTTACCTTCCGTCTTCCGCCCGATTTTCAATCGAATGGCAATCATTTGACCAGATGGCAACCTTTTAGTAGGCTGGACGACATTCGATTGTCTGAATGGCCTTTGGTTGACTAGCAGTTCATCAATCGACTGGTAGTCCGTCGGTCGGCTGGATGAAGTTCGGTCGAGTGTGTTGACCTTTCGGCATGGGGGTATTTTTTAATGTACATATTAAGTTCCTAATTCTCTTACTTCTTAGAGTTGAAGCTACGATAACAATGAGACAGTTTTAATGCAAAAAATGTCAACATTTTTACTAATAAATTACTAATGATGCTCCCTTGGTTTTTATGTCTATTTGAGCTATGCCTTGTCAACTCTGATGTGATATCCAGAGGATATTGGTAGGCTATTATGGCCTTGATCAGCTAGCAAACCTTCAGTCAATTAGAACCCTTTGGTTGGCCGAGCTAACCTTCGATCGACAGTGCTGACCTTCAGTAGTTTGATGACCTTGGTTAGTTGAGCTTACTTTCAATCAACCACTTTGACAACATTTTTATTTTGCTTTTTTAGCATGTAAGAAGATGCATAAAAATGCTTTGTAACTTTTTGGAATAAGAAATAAAGTGAAGGTTCCTATTATTTATTATCTTTGTTTTAGCATTTTACCTCTCTTGCACTATTTATTTTTGATAATTGTTGGTGATGAATACTTGTATTAGTTGAAGATCCAAATCTTCAGAAAGAAGTTGGTTGTTTTTTAATATGTCATCTTCTGACACAAGTCTTATACAATTGTCTCATTTGCTCTGCCAGATTGTCACCTCGATCAGGTCACATCTTTCTCTAGGTTTTAAGTGGGCGTTGACGCTGCATTTAAGGGGTAGCCACTTAGAGTCGCTGCTGAGGTGATTTGCATTGTACCATTCGCGTAGCTTATCGCTACTGGACAACGAGCCACTTCTAAAATTTTATTCATGTCGAGTTTAGAGACATGAGCATTTTTTGCTTTGTGTTGAGAGTCAATTTTTATTTTAATGACGATCAGACATCTTGCGTCGATGTTGGTCATTTTACTTAGTCTAAGTTCCCAGAGCGTTGGCTGAAATACAAACGACTGTAAACTCTTCGAGTTCCCCGAGTCTTAGTTGGACCTAGAAAAACATAATTAAAACAGTTTATGTATTTTTTAGATAGAATAAAATATCTGAAAGGATAATGCTTGTTTTATCTTCAAGATAACTGATGTTAATCAACTGTTGGAGCGATGTTATCGGTCGGCTTTCCCGTAGAAGGCATCTTTTGTCGTCATAATTCGAGTGTTCATTTCAGTGGTGTGGTTTTCGCCTCTGAGCCAAAGCCTCGCAAAACAAAAATGTTATTTTTTGGCTTTTAAACTTTGGGTCATCCAAACTTTTGGTTGTTTGGCGTGTCTTCAGTTGATTACCAACCCTTCAGTCGGCTAGCAACGTCAGTTAGCTATCCTTCAGTTGGTCGGCATCCCTTCTGTCATCCAGCTTCTAATCATTCTTGCTGCTTCGATAGGAACCTAACTTGATGAAACTTAATCCTCAATTTTTGTCTTTGTGCTTCTCTTTTTATTATTGGCATAATCTGCACTCATGTACCTTTCATAATGTTGTAGTCAAATTTGTCATGTGAATCATACTCAAGGAATAGAGTATAGAATATGAGAAAGGGGGGTAAGAGAGAGAGACGTGTGCTGCAACTTTCCCTTCTAAGGCAGGCTGGGATATTTTTGGGTTTTTGTGATCCTTTTTATATCATTGAAAAAAAAGGTTATAAAAAAGGGTTCAAGAGCCCCTAATACAAGAAAGATCCCTCTTTTTTTAGAGGAAAGGAGGACTGTACATAAAATTACATTTATGCCCTTGCTTGAGAGAGAATTATACATGGTATTCCAGTATTTTTGCATATGGGAGCATGTTGCTTGATAGCCTTCATTGATTGGGCTTGCCTTCGGTCATCTAAGTTACCTTTGGTCAACTGACGACCCTTCGGTCGGCTAGGCGTGCCTTCGGTCGAATGGAAACATTTCGATTGGCTAGCATCACTTTGGTCTGATGACAACTCTTTGGTCAATAGGGCTTGCATTTAGTTGGCTTGATGGCCTTCGTTCATCCTTCGGTTAGCTGGCAGCCCATCAGTCAGATGGCAACCTTTTGGCTAGATAGCACTTTAGTCGGATGACAACTCTTTGGTTGGTAGGGCTTGACTTTGGTTGATTTGATGGCCTTCATTCACCCTTTAGTCAGCTACTCGAATGATAATCATTTGGNCCAAATTTATGAAATAGCAAAAGCTCTTTAAGGAAAAGCATAAGAACGCGACACAATTGCAAAAATGAAGACTCCAGAACATTAGATCTGCGCCTAAATGATTATACAAATAATGCGGCCAATACAAAACCCTAGATCCAAATCCAAAATCCAGTACCAAAAATTCAATACTTACGACAGAATTAATTGATTAATGGAGCTTACCAGCATGACTCTGCTTTCCCCAAAGCTTCGGTGACTTCGATGGCCATCGTCCTCCATCATCATTCNACTGAATCATTCATTACTTTTATAGCTTTTATGAAAAAAAATGCGGGCATTTACATACATATCACAGAATTTTTATACAATTATACATCTAACAATGAAATCTTCATATTTAATTATCTAACAGCAAAATCTTTCAAAAATGCCACTAAAACAGACTTATCTAAATGAAATATACCTATTCATGCATAATTGTTAATGAGGTTTAGAAATGCAGGTGTTCTATAAAGATTTAGGCGTTAGATATGTAGTTACAAAAGAATTTTGTGAAAAGCACATAAATCACCCTAAAGTTTATTTCAGAACAACACAAAATAGCTACCAAAGAAAACCCGTTCTAGACAATAAGCCGTCAAAATCTACAAAAAATTAACAAATACATCATGGATTACCCCGTGCATTGGATGTCATTTTCATTGAGCGTTCTTCTTCCCTCCAACCATTAAATCCTGCAATTTAAAAATTGCACAACGCTAATATTCTTATCACATATATCAAATACTGCAGCAAACAGAGAAATATTAAAAAGAAGAAGAAAAAAATAAACCCATTTTCTACAGAAATCTTAAAAAATTCCCTCAAACATACATGCCTGAGAGAAAAGGCCAGGACTTGCAAATCTCACTAAAGATTACCAAATACCGACCCCAAATTTATGAAATAGCAAAATCTCTTTAAGAAAAGCATAAGAACGCGACACAATTGCAAAAATGAAGACTCTAGAACAATATATCTGCGCCTAAATGATTATACAAATAATGCGGCCAATACAAAATCCTAGATCCAAATCCAAAATCCAGTACCAAAGATTCAACACTTACTACAGAATTAATTGATTAATGGAACTATTTAAAGCTTACCAGCATGACTCTGCTTTCCCCAAAGCTTCGGTGACTTCGATGGCCATCGTCCTCCATCATCATTCCTCGACTGATCCCAATTTCCCCAACGCCTCTTTTCCCCCATCTTCTGAAAACCTTAATCGAGGAGAGAACGACAATCGAAAGAAGAGCGTAAAAGGCTGATCGAGGATTGGAGCGTATTTCTAGGGTTCGGTGAGGATACGGAGCTAGGAGAAGGATACGGACGAGTAAAAGGCACAAAGAAAGACGCCTGCTCAATTTTCTATTTTTGAAGCTCTATTTCCTTATCTTCGGTAATAAAGACCTTTTCCTTTTTTCAGTTGAGGCGAAAAATAAATATTAAAAAAATTATTTTTTTTTTACAATTTTTTAATGGATATTTACCTACATATCACAAAAATCTTATATATTATGAATGTAATNGACGCCTGCTCAATTTTCTATTTTTGAAGCTCTATTTCCTTATCTTCTGTAATAAATACCTTTTCCTTTTTTCAGTTGAGGCGAAAAATAAATATAAAAAATTTTAATTTTTTTTTTTACAATTTTTTAATGGATATTTACCTACATATCACAAAAATCTTATATATTATGAATGTAATAACTAATTTTTTTTTATTTATATTCATAATATTTGTTTTTGGTATATATCATTTTAGAAAAAAAAATGTTATAATGATATATTTTTATGTGATATAAATGATTTGAAAGGCAAGCACGTAAATGTAAGAGTTTAAATGTGAGAAATGTAAACATATCTAAATTTTAGAGTATATATATAAATTTAATTTTTGTATTTACTTGTAAAACTTTAAAATTTTTATTATTTCTCATAATTGATCGGTGTCATTGTCTAGAGTATTTTTATTATTAAATATTTAATGAAAATGCATCTAATTGTAACATTCTCTCAATTAGATCGGTATCCTCACCAAACCCTAGAACTACGCTCCAATCCTTGATATGCTCCTACGTTCTTCTTTCGATTATCGCTCTCTTCTCGATTAAGCACATTAAAGAAATTGGGATTAGTCGAAGCATGATGATGGAGGAAGATGGCTATCAAAGTTACCTAGGCACTTGAGAAAGCAGAGTCATGCTGGTAAGTTTTAAACAACTCCATTAATTGACTAGTTTTGTTAAAAATGTTGCTTCTTTGGTACTCTATTGACACTATCTAGCCACCGCCATCTAGGTGTCGCTATTGCACAACCACTGTTGTCCAACCTCCATAGTCGGCCACCAACTCTGTCATTGCCAACGCCACCACCGCCGCCTATGTCATTGCCAACGCCACCACCGCCGTTGACTTGTCACTACCGAAGACATTGATATCAGATTTGCTGGCACACAATCACCACCCTCAGTTTTGCTTAACAACATTCGAATCACCACCACCTCTTGAACTTCTGGATATAAGGATTTAATGACATCATGTTAGAGACCTCAAATATTAATGCCTTAATTTTGATTATGAGAAATAGACCCATTGTTAGGGTTCGAAGGTTGTTGAATTCATATTGTCTTACGAATCACATCCAAGGAATATACCGTAGAACATAAGAGAAAGAGAGAGAGGGAGAGGAATGACCCGCGACTTGCCCATCTGTGTCAAAGTAAGGAATTTATAGGCTCTTGTGACGCTTTTTATATCATTGAAAGTAGAGGTTACAAGAGAGGAATCCAAGGGCCTTTAATACATGAAAGGTTCATCCTATTTATATAGGATCGGAGGACCGTACATAAGAATTACATTTAAAACCTACTTGAGATGAAGTTGTACATGGTATTCTTGTCTTTTTTGTGTATTAGAGCTTGTCGCTCAGCCACCTTTCGGTCGGTTGGGCTTACGTTCCGTCTTCCGCCCGGTTTTCAATCGAATGGCAATCATTTGACCAGATGGCAGCCTTTTAGTCGGCTGGACGGCATTCGATCGTTTGAATGGTCTTTGGTCGACTAGCAGTTCATCAATCGACGGGTAATCCGTCGGTCGGCTGGATGAAGTTCGGTCGAGTGTGTTGACCTTTCAGCATGGGGTATTTTTTTAATGTACATATTAAGTTCCTAGTTCTCTTACTTCTTAGAGTTGAAGCTACGATAACAATGAGACAGTTTTAAGGCAAAAAATGTCAACATATTTACTAATAAATTACTAATGATGCTCCCTTGGTTTTTATGTCTATTTGTGCTCTGCCTTGTCAACTCCGATGTGATATACAGAGGCTATTGGTAGGCTATTATGGCCTTGATCAGCTAGCAAACCTTCGGTCAGTTAGAACCCTTTGGTTGGCCGAGCTAACCTTCGATCAACGGTGCCGACCTTCAGTAGTTTGATGACCTTGGTTAGTTGAGCTTACTTTCGATCAGCCACTTTGACAACATTTTTATTTTGTTTTTTTAGCATGTAAGAAGATGCATAAAAATGCTTTGTAACTTTTTGGAATAAGAAATAAAGTGAAGGTTCCTATTATTTATTATCTTTGTTTTAGCATTTTACCTCTATTGCACTATTTATTTTTGATAATTGTTGGTGATGAATGCTTGTATTGGTTGATGATCCAAATCTTCAGAAAGAATTTGGTTGTTTTTTAATATGTCATCGTCTGACACAAATTTTATACAATTGTCTCATTTGCTCGGCCAGATTGTCACCTCGATCAGATCACATCTTTCTCTAGTCTTAAGTGGGCGTTGACGCTGCATTTAGGGGGTAGCCACTTAGAGTCGTTGCTGAGGTGATTTGCATTGTACCATTCGCGTAGCTTGTCACTACTGGACAACGAGTCACTTCTAAAGGTTTATTCATGTCGAGTTTAGAGACATGGGCATTTTTTTCTTTGTGTTGAGAGTCAAATTTATTTTAATGACGATCAGACATCTTGCGTCGATGTTGGTCATTTTACTTAGTCTGAGTTCCCAGAGTGTTGGCTGAAATGCAAACGACTGTAAACTCTTCGAGTTCCCCGAGTCTTAGTTGGACCTAGAAAAACATAATTAGAACAGTTTATGTATTTTTTAGATAGAATAAAATATCTGAAAGGATAATGTTTTTTTTATCTTCAAGACAACCGATGTTAATCAAGTGTTGGAGCCATGTTATCGGTCGGCTTTCTCGTAGAAGGCGTCTTTTGTCGTCATAATTAGGGTGTTCGTTTCAGTGGTGTGGTTTTCGCCTCTGAGCCAAAGCCTCGCAAAACAAAAATGTTATTTTTTGGCTTTTAAACTTTGGGTCATCCAAACTTCTGGTTGTTTGGCGTGTCTTCAGTTGATTACCAACCCTTCAGTAGGCTAGCAACGTCAGTTAGCTATCCTTCAGTTGGTCGACATCCCTTCTGTCATCCAGACTTCTAATCATTCTTGTTGCTTCGATTGGAACCTAACTTGACAAAACTTAATCCTCAATTCTTGTCTTTGTGCTTCTCTTTTTATTATTGGCATGATCTACACTCATGTACCTTTCATAATGTTGTAGCCAAATTTGTCATGTGAATCACACCCAAGGAATACAATATAAAATATGAGAAAGAGGGGGTAAGAGAGAGAGGAGTGTGCTGCAACTTTCCCTTCTAAGGTAGGCTGGGATATTTTTGGGCTTTTGTGATCCTTTTTATATCATTGAAAATAAAGGTTATAAAAAAGGGCCCTAGAGCCCCTAATACAAGAAAGATCCCTCTTTTTTTTAGAGGATAGGAGGATTGTACATAAAATTACATTTATGCCCTTGCTTGAGAGAGAATTATACATGGTATTCCAGTATTTTTGCATATGGGAGCCTGTTGCTCGATAGCCTTCGTTGATTGGGCTTGCCTTCGATCATCTAAGTTACCTATCATCTAAGTTACCTTTGGTCAACTGACGACCCTTCGGTCGGCTAGGCGTGCCTTCGGTCGGATGGAAACATTTCGGTTGGCTAGCAGCACTTCGGTCTGATGACAACTCTTTGGTCAGTAGGGCTTGCATTTAGTTGGCTTGATGGCCTTCATTCATCATTCGGTCAGCTGGCAGCCCATCAGTCATATGGCAACCTTTCGGTTGGATAGCATAACTTTAGTCGGATGACAACTCTTTGGTTGGGAGGGCTTGACTTTGGTTGATTTGATGGCCTTCATTCACCCTTTAGTCAGCTACTCGAATGATAATCATTTGGTCTGCTCTTCAGTCAGCTGAGCTTGCTTCAATAAACCGAGTTGACCTTCAATACCATTAGATCTTTTTAGGATCAACATGAGCATATTTTTATGTACAAAGGTGATTGTCGACAATTAAATAATGGAAAATGTACATGCCTCACAATTATTATGTATTTAAATATATGACACTTAAAAGTTTGATAATTACATTTACAAGACATCGGTATCATAATTCTATGCATGATAAATATGTACTTCACTTTTTAAAATGCAGTGGAGGTAGTATTTTTGATGTGATGTTAAAGATTTCAGAGTTATGCAGCTAAATATTTCATAAGAATTGTCTTTTATGTATGTAAATGCAAACAAAATAAAATAAATANACTTTTTAAAATGTAGTGGAGCTAGTATTTTTTATGTAATGTTAAAGATTTCAAGAGTTATGCAGCTAAATATTTCATAAGAATTGTCTTTTATGTATGTAAATGCAAACAAAATAAAATAAATANCTTTTTAAAATGTAATGGAGGTAGTATTTTTGATGTGATGTTAAAGATTTAAAAGTTATGCAGCTAAATATTTCATAAGAATTGTCTTTTATGTATGTAAATGCAAACAAAATAAAATAAATAATTAGGAATAAAAATTATTATTATTATTATTATTAAAATTGAATAATACTAGTTTATTTTTAAATAATTTTTTATCTTATTTTTTATTTTAATAAAAACTATTATTTTTAATGTGGATTATTGCAATCACAACCGCTTAAAATAATAAAATATTAATGTTGAATAATGTTATCAATAAGAATACCCTTCCCTAAAGTTCAATATCTAAAATAAATAAATTTATATTAAATAAGTCTCTATTAAAAAATTCTCAACTAATTCTTGATAAAAAAAAATTAAATTAAAACTATCCAATTAAAAATTAAAAAAATATATATACACATAAAATATACATTTTTATTATTATCATCATCATATGATTCAACGATAAATAAATAATAATAATAATTTAAACCTCAATTTCTTCTTTCCCAAGCCCCAAATAACGCAACTGAATCCAAACATGCATAACGGCCAACCAACCAACTACCCGCACTAAGCCCACGTTACGGCCCATGATTGAACCACGTCGTCCTCTCTCACCTCCTTTAAAAAAAAAGAGAAATTAAGAGAAATCACCACTGTTAACTGTCACCGTTTCAAACGCCAACAACGCTTCTTTTTTTTTTTTTTGAGATAATTACATATAGGCCCCAAGAGCCGCACATATAATTTTTTGGACCACCCAACCGATATATTTATACACGTGGAATTTGATAGAAATGAAAAATATGGGTTGAATTTTTTTGGCAAATTTTGATATATGAGTGAGAAATTGAAAAATGAATGAAAGAAAGTACTAGATTTATAAATGATAAGCTTCGGGTTGTCTGTACTTAACAAACTATGCTGAATGTTAACTCATAAATGTCGTAGTAATATGTTTGCTTCCTTCATGAGAAAGATGCAACAATGTAAATAGAATTTAGAAGAGGAAGGGGAAACGTTTCACATAATAAATAGAGCTGTCAAAATGGCTCGTTATTTGCGAACAACTTTTGTTTGGGTCGTTAAGAAGCTCATGTTCGACTCATTCGCTGAGTTAACGAGCCGAAGACGAACATAGCTCTTGTTGTTACTCATCAATTATATATATATATATATATTGATGAATATTATTTTTAAAAAATTACAATGTTATAAAAAAATTATAATCAATTAAAAATATTATTTAAGAAAATAGAATAAAAATTATTAAATTAGATTTAAATGATCTTTCAATATAAACAATAATTTTTAAATTTTGTCACAATCCTTAATATCTTATAGCTACATGATTAGGGTTATCAAAATCACTCTTTGTTCGTGAACAGCTCGTGCTCAACTCGTGTGCGCCCCTAACAATAAATATTTTTGAAAAATTAAAGCTTTCAAGGATTTCTAATTTTTGAGTGTATTTATGATATCATGATTATGTTTATGGAATATATATATATATATATATATATATATATATATATATATATATATATATATATATATATATANTAAATAATAATAATAATTTAAACCTCAATTTTTTCTATGCCACGCCCCAAATAACGCAACTGAATCCAAACATGCATAACGGCCAACCAACTAACTACCCCCACTAAGCCCACGTTACGGCCCATAATTGAACCACGTCGTTCCCTCACTTCCTTTAAAAAAAAAAGATAAATTAAGAGAAATCAACATTTTTAACTGTCACCGTTTCAAACGCCAACCATGCCTTTTTCTTTTTTTTTTTTTCTTTTTTTTTTTTTTTTTTTTTTTT
>JXCR01145974.1:28367-204680 GCA_002079205.1 Phalaenopsis hybrid cultivar
TTTTTTTTTTTTTTTTTTTGAGATAATTACATATTGGCCCCAAGAGGCGCACATATAATTTTTTGGACCACCCAACCGAAATATTTATACACGTGCGCACATGTGCACGATCGAACTACTGAGAATTTGATATAAATAAAAAATATGGGTTGAAATTTTATAACAAACTTTGATATATTAGTGAGAAAATGAAAAATGAATGAAAGAAAGTACTAGATTTATAAATGATAAGCTTTGGGTTCTGTATGTCACAAACTATGCTGAACTTATATACAGTGATGTTAACTCATAAATTTCGTAGTAATATGTTCACTTCCTTCATGAGAAAGATGCATACAATGTAAATAGAATTTAGAAGAGGAAGGGGAAACGTTTCACAAAATAAATAGGGCTGTCAAAACGGCCCGTTATTCACGAACAGTTTGTATTTGCCCCGTTAAGAAGCTCGTGTTCGACTCATTCGCTAAGTTAACAAGCTGAACACGAACAAAGCTCGTGTTGTTCGTGTTCGGCTCGTTTTGACTCGAAATACTACTCATCAATTATATATATATATATATATATATATATANTATGTGGAGTCATTTTCTCTGGCTTGTTAAAGATAGCCCAGTGGTTGCATGCTTTTCTACATAGAGTTTTCATCATTTCTGTGAAGGAAAGTTTGTTGCTCTATTATGGAGACCATGTTTCTTAGCAACTACCAACTTTAATGACAAAGTTGACCTGACACTAAGCTGTCAAGCAACGTTGCAATCCAAATAACATGCTAATTTCATTTTAAACATGGTATTAAGTTTCTTAATTTTGAGGGAGAAAATAGAGAGAATTTTGCACTTGATAGTTTAAAAATAGAAACTATTTTTCTTACAATTAAAAACAAGTTCTGCGTCATTTTTTGGAAGTATGTATCTTAACATATATCTTTTTTTATTGAGCTCCTCTCCTCTTATATATAATATGACACAAAATGTTGAATATGTTTTCATTTAATGTCTATTAAATGCACTGCTCTTTTAAATAAAATGTAATTTAAAATGTTTGGTCGGTCCGAGGATGTTCAAGACGTTGTAATTGTCTTATGTCTATAAAAACTTCATTAACAATTTTTCTTTATTGAACAAAGTACAATTTCTTTTATTTACTGATCCATTAAAGAAAATGTTTGGTTGGTCCGAGGATGTTGAAGACGTTGTAACTGTCTAATGTGTCGTATAACTTTATTACACTTTATTAACAATTTTTTGTTAGTACTTGGTACTCATTTTATGCAGTCAATACTTGAAATCATTCGTCAACCGTCAAAGTACAGCTTACCGAGTATACATAAATTGGCCAAAGCCAGGTTATATTAGTTTGTACATTCTCACTATAATCTAGAGCATGTCCCAAAACATTTTCTTTTATAGCTCACTTTCGTTCTCCTCTTTCTTCTCTGATTATTATCTATTCTTGTGTTAAGTCTAAAGCCTAATTAAATTAATTATCCTTAAAATGATTTAATCTTAATTTTTTAAATGGTGGCTACGTAACTCAATTCCTAATCGATTTTCGGTATGATGGATACTTAAATTTGGCTTCATTAAATGCAATTTTATTACCTAGCATGTCTTAAGCAAAGTATAATAAGATAATTATCTTTTATTATATCATCTCACAATCACACGTAAATGCAGGGAAGGAAACAAGAAGAAAAAGTGAAGTGTGGGAGAAGGTCCCATGATAGGAAAAAGAAAGAAGATATGTAGAATTAACAACATATTTTTCATGGCTAGCGCTCATATTTACAATAAGTCATTGTCTTCGTTCTTAGCTGTTGAAAAAGAAAAAGTTGTATTATTATAATTATTCATATGAATCCGGGTCTCTTTCGCTATATCACTTTTGAAACTTAGTAAATAATTTTATTTTTGTGTTCTTATTATAGATGTAGGTGAATCTAATAGAATCACATAAACTTACATGCCTCATCTATAAAAATTTTGTTACACTCACATCTTTATTTAGTATTTGCTTGATGCTTTATCAATATCCGAATTACTTGTCTTAGATCTTTAGCCCAAGAAGCTTCTAGATCTAAGAATGAAAGACAAAAATATCAAAATTGATAAGTACGATGTAAAAAACTCTAGATTTAGGTAAGTGTAGATAAAATACTACCTACACCAAAGAAAAAATATCAACTACGATTTTTTGAAAAATAATGTTTTAGTTTTGAAAATATGAGACAAAACTGATCTCATATATGTCATAGTTTAAATAACAAGCACAACACCGCAAGCGATGCATCTATCTCGAGGAATAGACACATTACTTGCTAATAAGGCCCAATTAAATAAAATAAAGAATTTATGACATCCGTTTTAGTCTGTGAAAACATAATGTTGACCAACAAATTTCTCCTATCTAATATGAAAGATTAGGAAGGGTTTATATTAATTTGGGTTCTAAAGTTTCCTATAAAGGCAAGTCCCTATAGTTAGTTTCATCCTATGCAATCAAAATCACCTAAGAAAACTTTCGATGATTATCAGAAAAAACATTGTATTCAAGAATCTCAAAGTTTAGTATCTTCAAGGTCGGACGAAGAAAATTTCAAATGGGAAAGATCAAAATTGGAACATTTACTATGAAATCCAAAAGAAGAAAACAAGGGGTTGTCATAGATCTTGAAGAGAACTTTAGTGACTTCCCAAACTATCCTATGATTTGGCTTCGATTGCGAGGAAATATTTATTAGATGTTTCATCCTACTAATTATTATTATTTAGGGCTTATGCTTGCATGACACGGTCATACAAAAAACCTGAAAGATAGGAGGGCCTATGTTGTGACGAACGACAACCTCATTACTAAAATGAGTTAGGGCTTAAATTGCACAGCTTAGTAGTATAAAGGACTAAAGATAAATTGAGGATTTAGTTCTAAGAGAAGATTGTTGTTGTAGAATGTTATCCTCTATCTACTTCAGCTTGCTCCAAGCTCCTTGTCGACGTGGCGACTCCAGTTTAAAACTTCATGTTTTATGTTTTTATTTCAACCATCATTAATTCAATTAATTAACAGGTATGTGTTCAATTTTTGTAGTTATCTACCCTTGGTAAGCTGACTACTGTTTGCTACTCTAGAGGTCTTATGAACATAAAAATAAATGCAAAAGTAAAAGAATAGTAAAGAAAGAAAAAAAGAGGTTGTAAAGTAAATATATGAAATTGTGATGTATAAAATGTAAATATGTACCTGGGCCTCTGCTAGCACAACATGGTTAGCATCATGAAGCATAATGTATTTGCAGAAATTTAAATAAATTGAAGGAAAGTAAACAAAAATGTCTAGTAGGATAAAAGAGTAAGAAAACGAGTTGTAGGAAAACACAAGCAAGTAAAAGGAAAATCTGTAGTCACAAATGAAAGATCAAAACTAAGTGTAAGACATTAGTAAAAGGTGGGGGCTCAGAGTTGAACTGTGTGCTTCCCGATCATGAATAAGAGCTACCAACCGATAATCTACAGGGGCAGTCCTGACCTCGATCAAAATGATTAACCGTGGAGCTTTATAATTTTTCATTTTAAATTTAACTTTCATGCGTATATAATTTACTTTATCATGCAAAATAAATTTCATTCTTGTAAATACTTTGTAAAGTAGCGTAGTCCACATGTTAATTAATTCGATTGAGCTAGGGCTATAGGCAACCTAAGAGTGATGGGGCCAATCATCTCCTCAAGTGTCGTCGAAGAGTATCATCAGTCCTTATCCTCTCTCCTTATTGAAGGTCCTTAAGATAGGAGATACTGATCTAAATCTCACTTTGTATCCCTCGTTTAGCACACATTAACATTATCGTCATTGCCCAGCCACCTAGGCCTCAAACTTACACAAGTCCAATGATCCATATGTGACAAAAAACACATATCTTTAGTTTCTCACAAGGATTTAAATATTATAGCAAAGACTCAAATCCTTGAGCATTGGGTCAATTAATTTAGTATAAGTACTGTGGGGCATTTCTATTGATTTAAGTGAATTATTGGGTTCTGGGGTATAACTTGGTGGGTCCCTAAAAGTTTTAATGGATGATTTTCTTGAACAAAAAATAATAAGTTCAATTTTCCTTCAAAATATCCAAATGATCACAAAGGTACTTGAGGCATAAACCTAAACTACTTTTGAAACCTCTTGAACTATTTCAAGTTCATTTGGTTTTATTATGTTGTTCAGTTAATCATGCGAAGTTAAATTTAAATTCAATGGTTTAAACTACCATGTGCTCTATGAACCCTAATATTTTAATTATCATATAAGTAGGTTATCAAACATTCAGTTGATGTTTTATTCAAAAGTTATGTAAGTGGATGTCTTTAAGAACAAACTCAGGTCATTAAGGATCTTGGACTCACAATTAAAGTCGTGCTTGTAGTGTTTTAAAGGTTTTAATGATTAATTAAGTTTCTCTTTTATAAACCTTATTTGACAAATTAAAATATCAAGCTTAGCTCTCTACTAAGCCCTTGAGTCCAATCTTCGGGGTAAATTTGTAATAATTAAAATGTTGAATTAGAGGTACTTATTTTTTATTAAAAGATCATGCATATAATCTAATCATTAATTAGAGGCTTGAAATAAATAAGTTATTATCTTCCTAGCTCAAGCCCAGTACCTTAGGATCATCTGATTAGGTTAACCTCCAAGTCACAATAATTTTAAAAAATTACAATTTAACCCTTATATTAGAAAAGTGACAAATTAGTTTCTACCCTTTACACCCTTATATTTCAAACATCCAAGAGGATTCATTATGATCAAAATTACCCATTTTCTCTTTAAGTTAACCTAAAGTTTAATTAGGGCACAAAAATCCCAAAATTACCATTTTGCCCCTAAAGCTTTCCACCTCATAATTCATTAAATTGAATTCAAATGACTTCAAATTTTCATAGTACTCCACTCATGAATAAATTAAAATATTAAAGGTGAAATTATGATTTTCCATATTTATTCATTTTTTTAATAATTAGTTTAGCTCAAAAATAAGGATTTTATATGTTAATTTGTTTCATTAATCAAAGTAAGGTTTCTGTCATTAGGAAAATTATTGGAGGTTCACTTAGGTCAGAGAACCACTTGGACCAAATTTCATGATTTTTTGAGTTATATTTTAATTATTATATTTATTTATTTATTTGAGTGAATAATTAAGTAGAAAATATAATTTTAGTTCAAAAATTACTTTTTATATTTTTATTAAAAATATAATTTTAGTTCAAAAATTACTTTTTATATTTTTATTAGTCTCTCTAAGCTCCGAGAACTTAGAGAAACAAACTTTTTATTTTTCTAATTTTTATTTTATTTATTATAATTATTTTAATAAAAATTAAGGAAGGTACATTTTTAGCATTTAAAAATACATGACTATTTTCGAAAAATTAAGAAAAATATTTTAAGAGGTCCAAAGTGACCAGGTAACAATTTAAAATATTTTGGTACATTTTCATATTTTTGTGATTTTTAATTATTTTTATTTATTTTTAATTATTTTTAAATAAAAAATTAGTTAAAAATGAAGTATCTCTTTTAATATCAATTTTATTTTCTTAGGTGCCCCTGATCACAAGGAACTCCCAAAACAATTTTCATAATTTTCTTAATTATGTTATATTTACTATAATTGTTTTAGTGCAAAAAGTCCATTTATCTTGAAAAATAGGTTTTAATTTCAAATAAATTTTAAATATGTTTCAAATTTTTATAGCCACTTAAAATTATCATTATCTTCAACAAGGAATTTTATAATTTTCTAAAATTATATTTTATTTATTTAAATTTTTATGGGTTTTAATGACTTAATTAGCTAAGATAATGCACATAATTATTTCAACTTATCTTACATTTTTTAGAGTCATCTGACCACAGAAAACCTACGAAAATAAATCCCATATTTTTTTGATTTATATATTAATTTATATAATTATTCTAAACATAATGGGGGACTTAACAGTGAAAATTAGAGCTTTTAGGGTTAGAGGTGTTCTCTGAGTTCGAAAAAATTAGAGAACACTTCTAACCACATGTAAAATTAACCCTCCAAAATTTAAGTCAAGGTGATTAATATTTAATTAAATACAATTAAAATAAGCTATGGAGTATTTAATTAATTAAGAATAAAATACATTACATACTTTTTATTTCTAGTTCCTAACTTTCTCGTCTGTTCACTGAGCAATAGGACATTTTTATTTTATTTTTATAATTTTTCTACACCAATTTATGATTTTTTAAAGTTTTTGAATTAATTTAATCAAAATACCCTAATTACGTACCTATCCACACGACGACCTCGTCATCCTCAGCATCTCCGAAAGCCCAAGTGGAGTGCTTCAATTCAGAACCGCCATCCATGTTAGCTACCACGTGTCTCGTGCTTTATGAATGGATCTCTAGTCTGACTCGTCTTCCTCTGTTAGATCAGTACACACACGAATGGACGAACTCCGTTCATTGTCCCCATTTAACATAAACCGAGAGTCGTTTGCACTAAAACTCTTCAATCTTGCTCTATACTCCACCAAATTACATGAGGTTTTTTCCTATAGCTTCATCTACTCGAGACAAACACATCCATATGGTTAAAAGCATATGAAATGCAACTTCACTTCATAATTGATGAAGCCGAGCCTAAAATTAGGGATTTTGGATTATACCTTTGCCCAAGAGGTGAGACCTTGATTCGGTGTGTTCTCAAGCTTCATTGTGAGCTAACAAATCTCCTCCAAGTGTCATATTTAGCTGTTGGAGCTGTGCGAGATTTCGATCGAAGGGTGTTACAGCTTTTTTTTATGTCTAGTATAAAGTGCTCAAAGTATGGGGCTTTCACTGGGGAACTTCTCCTTGTGCTATAGTGAAGCTTAGAAGCAGGTCAATTTGGAGTTGGTGGTGGTTTGTGGAATGATAAAAAATTTCCCTAGATTTTGAGCTCAAAATTCCAACAGGATAGTGGCTATGGATGGCTGAGGGCAATGAGATTCAATTCAGGAGAGTTGAGAGAAGCTCTGGTGAGAATTTGGTAGAGTCTCCCTAGAGAATTACCATTTCTTTCATTTCTGACCGTGAGGCGACGATTCATAACGAGGTCAATGGGGAGGCCTCAAGCTCGGATTGGTTGGTGCCAATAAGCTTAGGTGGAGTGCTAAGCAGTGCTAGTGGCCAATCAAGGTTAGTCAGGTTGGACTCAAATTTGAGTGCAAAGGAGGGGTGAACTTCTCATTATTGATCTCTTAGGTGACTAGGGTCACTAGGCAGGGTTGGGCTAGTGGCTAGTTGATTCAGAGATGACAAAGAAGCATAATGGTGATGGTTTGGGGGCTTGGGAAGGCTGGTGGCAAGTATCCCTTTGGTTTAGCCATTTTTAGGAAGAAATACCCTAAATCAAGGGACCCTTGGTCCATGGCACCACTAGGTTGGGCTAAGTGGATCTAGGTTGTGTCTTAGAGCAAAAATGGCAGGTGTGGTAGTCAAGGATAGGCTAGAACAAGTGGCTCAAGTTGAGTTTAGGGTTTGGATTTAAAATTTGGGATTTGGCTTGAACAAGGATTTAAAGTTGGCTAGAGTTTGGATTTTGGTCAAATGATGGTTTGATTTAGATTACAAGATTTTCATGAGGCATTTCATAATCAATTAGGTGGAAATTGAGAGGCTATGGAGTTTAATTTAGTGAGATTTAGATTGTTGGGCAAAATTGGGCATTTTGATTTTGATTGGATATAGGTTATGTTTGAGTTGAGGTTTAGGCCAATTGAGGGCTTAAATTAGTCTAAGGGGATGTCTTGAAGAGTTTAAAATAAACAAATAGGGAAATTAGATAGGTTGGGGGTGTTCAATTTAAAGGAATTTTGGCCTAGGTCAATTTTGGGGTAATTTATTTGGACTTAAGATTTTTGCTTGAAATTGGGTCCAATTGGGCTAAAATTGGTTTCAATTGGGTTGGGACAAGATAAGATTTTATTAAGATTTGAAATTGAGGAAATTTAAAATCAATTTTGTGGAAATTGGGATGAATTTGGGGAATTTGGGACTTTAAAGGTAAAATTGGGATTTTGGTTAAATTTGGTCAAACTGGGCTCAATGGGTGGTTATGATTGATTAAGAAGAAGTTTGGAATGGGTTGGGAGGGTTTGAGAATTTTTTTGAACAAGAAGTATATTTTTGTAATTTTTGTAATTTTAAGGATATAATGAGAATTATTAAAATTTTTGGGTGTTTTGGGCAATTTGAGTGATTTGAAATGGTTTGAGATGATTTTTTTAGGAGAATTTGATAATTTGGGCAATTTTGGGAAAATTAGGGTTTCAGGGGCTTTTTGGTAATTTTTAAAAATTTTGGGCCTAAAAGGCCAAAGTTGGGGATTTTGGTGGAATTGGGGTTTTTTGAGGAGGCTAATCACAAAATTACCCTTATAATGCCATGAGACCAGAGAAATCCTCCATGTGTTGGTCCTAGCCATCCTAGCCAAAGGCTAAGGGTTTGGGAGACCACCTACATGAGTTTCCGAAAGAGTAGTGAATCACGCTAAGCATGCTTGCTTTAGGATTTTAGCTTGTGAGTGAAAGTGAGGGGTTCAAGTATGCGTGTGCAAGACTGACCGAGACCACACCACCTTGGGCTAACTCTAAGGACAAACGGTTTTATGGGGACTCATCTTGAGCTCTCCCATGTTGATTTTATCCTACTAAGTGCTAGCGGTAAGAACCAAGCATGTGGAACTCCAAGAAAGGTAAGAAAGAGTTTAGAATATCTAATGGGTAGAGTCCCATTACTAGACTTCTAGGATAGTCAACAGAAAAGTCCTTTGGTTAGATCCTAAACTTCTAATAAAGAAAGACTTGACCTCAATAAATGTGAGGTCAACATCATGTTTTGGAATAACTCTTTAGGACTCCGAGATCATCATCTGATGTAACATAAATCCTCTTTTCTTCTAGGCTATTTGCATGATCAAATATCGTGCAGATATAAAATAATTAACAGACAGGAGGAACATTAAATAATATTATTTTTAAAATATGAAGCTCAATAATAGGATAGTTTGGGAAGTCATCGAGGCTCGTCTCGAGTTCTATGACTTCCCCAACTTCTCATTCGTTTGAACTTTGATAACAACTGCTTCTTTTTGAATCATTCCCATTTTATTTTCCCAAGTCCAAACTTGAAGACTAGATCCTTGAATTTATTGAAGACAATACTTCTGATCATTATTAAGAGTATTCTTAAGCGACTTTAATCTTTTAAGATGTAATTAACTATGGAGGCTAGCCTCTATAGGGAACTAAAAAACCAAGATAATATAAACCCTATATAATCTTTAGTACTAGATAGAAGAACCTGTCAGTCACACAAAAAGTTCACAAACCAAACTAATGTCTTAAATCATTTAGTTTATATGATCAAGCCCACTGTCAAGTAGTATGTCTATCTTTCGGGACAGCGTATTACTTGTGGTGTTAGGTTTAATAACTTAAACTATGGAGGATAATAGATCTACTTCGTCTCATTCTTTTTCTTAAAAATTAAGATACTACATTTTCAAAATAAAAAATTATATATCTTTTAAATTAAACTATAATTTTTCAAATCGATGCAACAGATCACAAATGTCAGCTGACAGGAGTGTTTGTGATGATGATTAAGAATTGAACAACAAAATGTAACAATTCTATGAATTACTGAATGCTACTCAACGAACTTTATGGGAGGTTGCTAAGAAAGCTAACCATCAAATAAAATTTGAACATGCCCAAAGAGTTACTCAATTAACTTTTTTAAATGAGATGAATCTCGAAGATAATTTATTTCTGGATGAGTTGTTAGGAACCAAAAAATTAGTGTCAAAGTTATGGTTAATATCTGAGAAGATTGATTGTTCTATTAATGCTTGCATGCTATACTATAAGATTGATGCAGTAGAAATAAATTACAGATTTTGAGGAGTTAATAGATTCAAATCAAGGGGGTAGAAGAGTAAAAATCTAAAAAAATTTTTCCATACAAGCACCTCTTATATTTGTCGTTCATACCCCATCTTTAGAGATTATTCGCTTCTATGCGTACAACTCCTCACATGATATGGAGCAGTACCAAATCTGTTGATGCAAATTTTATGAGTCATCCGTCACATGATGAGGCTTGGAGACATTTTGACCAAAGTTATCCTGACTTTGTAGCTGAACCACACAACAATAGCCATGGTTTGTGTGCAGATGGGTTCACACCATGTTGCAACATCTTAATCATGTTAGCCAATGATTATTACGCTATATAATTTGCCCCATGATTTTCGTATGACTACGTAATTCTTATTTTTTACATTGATGATATCGGGTTCACACAGCATAAAAGAAAAAAAAATGATAACTTACAACTTCTAATTGAAGAGCATTGAATATTATGAGAGGCATGTTGTATCCTTGTGAAATAGAATTTTCAACTAAAAGTTGCTCTTACACAGACCATTAATGATTTCTCAGCTAAGGGTAGTAAAGTTTAGGTTTATATATTTATTATTTTACTAGAATTTAGGATTTTAGATGATTTTTTTTGTTGCAATTAAAATTACCTTCTTCAAATTAAAAAATGAATATAATTAAATCTAAATTTTTTATTAAATAAATCACAAACTTTAAATATAATAATATAATAATATTATTTTTTAAATATTTATTTTTTTCAAGCATTACCGAGTTGAACAGGATCGAACAAACATTTGTTCATGTTTGACTCATTTATGAATTGAGTCCAAAAAAATTATTCATGCTTAGCTCGTTTACTTAATGAACGAGTCAATCACAAGACAATTTTTGAGCCAAATATGAGATGTTCGCAAAAGACGAGCAATTTTGACCACCCTAGTTTTGTGCACCTTATGAAAATCTGATCGTTCTTTCATATTTTTTTTCTTTGTTTTAGGTTTGTGTTGGGATTGCGTCAACAATTCCGATGCTAACTCTTTGATCATTTCGGCGCTCTTCACTACAATTCGACACCAAAACAATAGAAATTATAGTTCGCAAATGTTCAATGCAAACTCTGACGTTAAATAATACTGGGGGGTGGGGACCATCGAAATTGGTTAATGACGAACTTGTCAAACACTAATTTCGACGTAAAAAAATTAGCTATGAACATTTTCGACGTTAATTGTATTACTGACCCTGTTTTTAACATCAACTATATGGCTGACACAAATCTGACACTAAATATTGTCAACTTCAGATTTTTCCTTTTTTAGCTTCGGGTTTGTCTGAAACTAGATGACATAAATCATATAATCTCGTGTTCTATATGGGAGGCATTGTTTTTACTTAGATGTCAAAGAAGCAACCAACATTCGCCCTCTCAACTTGTCTGAAACTGAGTATGTTGTTGTAACTTCATGTGTCTACAAATAATTTGGCTCCAAATTTCTTGGAAGAGTTAAGAATGTCACAAGAAGAGCCAGCAAAGATTTGCGTCAATAACTAGCCAGCTATGGCCTTTGCCAAGAATATTGTTTTGCATGATTGTTCTAAACATATCGACACTTGTTATCACCTCCTTAGAGATTGGATCACAAAAAAGGATGTGCAAATAGAGTATCTAAAAACTCATGAGTTAATAGCTGATATATTCACCATGTCGCTCAAGTATGAAGATCTTATCAGGATTAGAAGAATCTCAAGATGAGAAATCAAGTTTAATAAAGGTTATTGAAAATTAAACTTGATTTAAGTTAGGCTTTGTTTGAGCCCATTAGCTAAAAAATATTTAGAAAATTCTAAAGATTTTTCTTATGAAGAAAGTTTTAGAAAATTCTATAAACATATTTTAAACGAGTGATTTGGAGAATTTTAGAAATATATAATTAATGACTTCTGTAACTGAAGATATAAAATATTTCAGACAGTCAATCATATTCGTTGGATTGAAAGTTGTTGACACATTCCTAATAGATGTGTCATTAATATAAATAGGCATGATGTGTTTGAGTTCAGCATAGAAAAGAACCAAGAATAAAAAGAGTGAAATAAAAATGTCTTTCAAGTTATGTTCTCATTCTTTCTTGATATTCTTCCTCTTATAATATCATTTTATTGCCAACAGTATCTTAGATTGAACTCCTTCCAACTGCTCTTGAAGGGACCATGCAAACCTTCTATTTATTTTTCACAAAAAAAGTAAACTTTTATGATTGAACAAGTCGCATTTTTTTCCCCTAAAATATTTTTCATGCAAGCAATCACNTAAAAAAAAAGGTGGTTTGTTGCAATGAAAGAAAAATTAAGGAGCCATTTGGGATCACTTTTATTTTTTATTTTCTATTTTTTTTTTGTTTTTATTTTGCTTTATATTTTAATGTGAAATGATATATGTTTGGTATGTCTGATTTAGATAGTGCTGCCTTTGAAAAAAATTCAAAATAACTAAATTAATATTGTTTTGAGTGTTTTCAAAAACATATTAATTTGATTTTAGAAAATAATATATGCAAGTAAAAAATACACCAAATGAATTTTTTTTTTAAAACAAAAGAAAAAATAAGAACAAGAATTAAAAAAACAAAAAAAAAAAAAATGTCACAAATAATTCCTAAACAAACAAGTTAAAAAAAAAAAATGGCAAAAAATGACTCCAAACAAAGTCAAATATTTGTGTGTGTATGTATGTTTGTATATATATGTCACGTACCACGACCTGTTGATTGACATCCACAGTATAATACCTCTCTGGTCAGTAGGGCTGTAAACGAGCCGAGCTTGAGCGAGCTCAGGCTTGGCTCGTGTTCGGCTCGTTCGAAATAGCNGCAAATGGGTTCACACCATGTTGCAACATCTTAATCATGTTAGCCAATGATTATTACGCTATATATTTTTTGCCCCGTGATGTTCGTATGACTATGTAATTCTTATTTTTTACATTGATAACATCGGGTTCACGCAAAATAAAAGAAAAAAAATGACGTATACTTACAACCTCTAATTGAAGAGCATTGAATATTATGAGAGGCATGTTGTATCCTTATGAAATAGAATTTTCAGCTGAAAGCTGCTCTT
Organism: Phalaenopsis hybrid cultivar; assembly: GCA_002079205.1. Taxonomy (NCBI): domain Eukaryota; kingdom Viridiplantae; phylum Streptophyta; class Magnoliopsida; order Asparagales; family Orchidaceae; genus Phalaenopsis; species Phalaenopsis hybrid cultivar. The sequence goes on from JXCR01145974.1 coordinate 41,453, forward strand.
ACACAGACCATTAATGATTTCTCAACTAAGGGTAGTAAAGTTTAGGTTTATATATTTATTATTTTACTAGAATTTATGATTTTAGATGATTTTTTTTGTTGCAATTAAAATTACCTTCTTCAAATTAAAAAAATGAATATAATTAAATCTAAATTTTTTATTACATAAATTACAAACTTTAAATATAATAATATTATAATATTTATCTTTTAAATATTTATTTTTTTCAAGCATTACCGAGCTAAACAGGATCGAACAAACATTTGTTCATGTTTGGCTCATTTATGAATCGAGTCCAAAAAAATTATTCGTGTTTAGCTCGTTTGCTTAATGAACGAGTCAATCACAAGACAATTTTTTAGCCAAATATGAGATGTTCGCGAATGACGAGCAATTTTGACCACCCTAGTTTTGCGCAGCTTATGAAAATTTGATTGTTCTTTCATTTTTTTTTCTTTGTTTTAGGTTTGTGTTGGGATTGCGTCAACAATTCCGATGCTAACTCTTTGATCATTTCGGCGCTCTTCACTACAATTCGACACTAAAACAATAGAAATTATAGTTCGCAAATGTTCAATGCAAACTCTGACGTTAAATAATACTGGAGGGTGGGGACAGTCGAAATTGATTAATGGCAAACTTGTGAAATACTAATTTCGACATAAAAAATTAGCTTTGAACATTTTCGACGTTAATTGTATTACTAACCCTGTTTTTAACGTCAACTATATGGTTGACACAAATCTGGCACTAAATATTGTCAACTTCAGAATTTTCCTTTTTAAGCTTCGGATTTGTCTGAAACTAGATGACATAAATCATATAATCTCGTGTTCTATATGGGAGGCATTGTTTTTACTTTGATGTCAAGGAAGCAACCAACATTCGCCTTCTCAACTTATTTGAAACTGAGTATACTGTTGTAACTTCATGTCTCTACAAATAATTTGGCTCCAAATTTCTTGCAAGAGTTGAGAATGCCACAAAAAGAGCCAACAAAGATTTGTGTCAATAACAAGTCAGCTATGGCCTTTGCCAAGAATATTGTTTTGCATGATTGTTCTAAACAGATCGACACTTATTATCACCTCCTTAGAGATTGGATCACAAGAAAGGATGTGCAAATAGAGCATCTAAAAACTCATGATTTAATAGCTGATATATTCACCATGCCGCTCAACTATGAAGATCATATCAAGATTAGAAGAATCTCAAGATGAGAAATCAAGTTTAATAAAGGGTATTGAAAATTAAACTTGATTTCAGTTAGGCTTTTTTGAGCTCCTAAGCTAAAAAAATATTTACAAAATTCTAAAGATTTTTCTTATGAAGAAAGTTTTAGAAAATTCTATAAACATATTTTAAATGACTGTCTTGGAGAATTTTAGAAATATATAATTAATGACTTTTGTAACTGAAGATATAAAATATTTCAGACAGTCAATCATATTCGTTGGATTGAAAGTTGTTGACACATTCCTAATAGATGTGTCATTAATATAAATAGGTGTGATGTGTTCGAGTTCTTTATAGAAAAGAACCAAGAATAAAAATAATGAAATAAAAAACTCTTTCAAGTTATGTTCTCATTCTTTCTTGATATTCTTCCTCTTATAATATCATTTTATTTCCAACAGTATCTTAGATTGAAGTCCTTCCAACTACCATTGAAGGGACCATGCAAACCTTCTATTTATTTTTCACAAAAAAGTAAACTTTTATGATTGAACAAGTCGCATTTTTTTCCCCTAAAATATTTTTCATGCAAGCAATCAAATATGCCAATCAAATTTTCCATAAGAGCCATAAAGCCAAACATGATCAATTAGCATTCGTCTAGCTCCATTTCTTTCCGGTAACAGTTTTATAAAAAGTATTAAAGTGTATCGGATTAATTTTACTTTTAGGTAGTGGAGAAATAATTCATATAAAGCAAAAAAAAACGTGATTTAAAATTGATTTAATTTACTTTAAAGAAGAGAAAAAAACATGCAATTTGTGTCATATAATTTACTTCTATTTGATTATTATATTCATATCAAATAAATGTTTTTGATTGTAAAACAAGGAGTAGTCTATTGTTTTAAAAAGCTACTAATTTTTTTATAATTGAGTGCCTCGCGGTCAAGTCATTAATAATTTAGTAAATTATTGATGATTCACTTTAGCCTTCATGAGATCTAATGCTTCACAAATAATGGCACCTTAATATTAACTTATTATTAATATGCAAGAATTTATAATTCAAAAAAAAAAAAATTAATAAGGCAATCACATACGTTGTACTCAATTATTATAGATTTACGTATCTCATATCAAAACTTTTATTCGTACAAGCAAAGCTCCCAATACTTTCATATCAAATCAAAAAGGCGAAAAATTAACACTTTTTAACCGTCAAATTAATATTTTCATGCATAGATAAAACGAAATATCGGTAAACATAAAACTTTTACGTGTGCCTACCTATGTAAATTTCCCAAAGAAAAAAAAAAAATCCAAATTATCTAATTTAATTTAGTTATATGTGATATTTATATATTAATTGCATCTAGAGTTTTTATTTAGAAGAACTAAAACTCAAATATGTTAAATAAACAATCAATTTATAATTTGATNATTCAAATTAATATTTTCATGCATAGATAAAACGAAATATCAGTAAACATAAAACTTTTACGTGCGCCTACCTATGTAAATTTCCCAAAGAAAAAAAATAAAAATCCAAATTATCTAATTTAATTTAGTTATATGTGATATTTATATATTAACTGCATCTAGAGTTTTTATTTAGAAGAACTAAAACTCAAATATGTTAAATAAACAATCAATTTATAATTTGATCAGTGCACACATTCAAATCATTTATTATTCAGTTGACGAATTATAATGAAATTTAATGGTTTAATAAATAGAAGTAATAAATCATAAATTTATAAAAGTATTGTGTTTTAGGAATATTTCCGGTGTTATAATAACATAATAACTCATCAATAATACTTGAATAACACACAATAACACCTGAATAACACGAGAGGAATATTCTCTTATGTTACCGGACATTTTTTTTTTTCTATGTGGCTTGATTTAGTTAGACTCCGCACATAACTTTACGTGTGAAGCCTTGATGTAATATTTTTTTCTTATATTTTTCCTTACGTTGTAGCGGGATACGCATGTAATGCATGCTTTGATATGCTGTGATATCAAACTCCACCCAAAAAAAAGGGAGAGATTTCAAACTCGATAAGAGAAGCATTAGCAAATAAGCAGGAAAAGAAAAGAAATAAAGCAATGAACTTTTTATCCCATGCATGCTTTCTCCTCATAATTCAAAGTGCAGGACACCAAATACGTGACAAAATACTATTCTGTGGAGTCAGTTTGAATAAAAAGACCCAATATTTTCATTCTAATCATTTTTAATAGCTATATATGTATATCAATCAATAAATACACATGCTTGCCTTTAATTTTGAGTAGTTTGATTAATTGATAAAAATAGAAAATGAAATTTCGGAACCTAAATGCTCTAAATCACTTGATATAAAATCCTTTAATAGCATATAATAAATTAAATAAAATTCCCACACAAAATTGAATAATTGGTAATAATTTAATAGTCATTATAGTTTTTGTTTAGTCAATATAGGAAGATTGGGATTTTAATGGTAAATACTTATTATCCTTCTATTTTCTAATTCGTCATCCCCCATCTAAGTTCTCATATTTGTTTTATTCTGCATGGTTAATTTTTGGCCTACTTATCAATTATTAACTTTTGTCTTATTTTCTTATAAAAATAATAGAAAAGAAGATGAAATTAAAGGAAAAAAAAAAGATAAATCAAATATCTTAAATTTAAGTTCAAAATTTTTCAGCCATGAGCTCCAAACTGTTTTTTGGCCAGGTGAGGTTTACAAAGCTTTGTTTTATCTTTTATTTTTTTAAAATAATAGATAAATAAAGCATTAATTTGACGAAAAGCAAACTTGCAAAACAATTAAAATGCAAAGCGTATGATGAATAATAGCAGATAATTTTGCTTAAGGAAATCTGCATAATAAAATTATCTTTTCTTTTATCTGATCATCTGTGACGTATGATTGGCCTTTCCTCGATGGGAACCAGAAACAACCATTTAAGTTCTCATATTTTTCATGACCATTTTTATCAAACTATATGTATGTATGAAGATGACTCGATTAAGACTCGGTCGTGTTCGTTCAAATTAGTAAATAAACAAGCTTGAAAAATTTTTAGAGGCTCAAAGTTCCAGTGACTGAACATGAACATAATCAAACTTTTTCATTTATGTTCACGAATAAACTTGTTTGTCGTTCAACAAATAATTTGTTAAATTGATAAAAACACATATCATATATGATATGCTATTTAAATAAAATTTAATTAGCTAAAACAAATTTAATTATATATTTAATGTTAATATATTATTATATTAGTAGTATTTTTAGTCTAATAATTAATTATATATTTACATTTTGATTGAATAATAAAATAATAAGTGAATGGAGATTTAGAATGAGATATTTATGATTAAAGAGTGCCATAAAAGATTTTTCTAGTAGAATTTTCATAACCTTGAATTTAATGAGCTCATTTTATATGGTCATCATTATGCAATTACTAACAATATTAATGTGAATTGCATTATTGTAATTTTTTTATTAATAATATGATTAAAATATCCTCACTATAACTAATAGGATCAGTTTAGTTCTTCCACTTAAAAAAATTGAACTAGTGTAGCGCTAGCATTAAAAATTATATAGCTAATTAGTAAAGTTCAAAAAATTTTAGAGCTCATAATCGATAAATTATTAGTTGCAATTAGAATTGCGAAACTTTTTATTAAATCTTTTATATGAAATCTTGATATTCATTTGAATTTTTAGCTCATTTAAATACGGGTTCACTTGCATAAACAAATCAAGCTCTAACATTGAAAAAGTTAAACAAATCAAACTAGAAATGCATTGAAAGAAACAAACTCAACCCGACTATGAACAACTTATAAGTGTCTCAAACTAAGTCTGAACTATGATATGCTTGGCTCAACACGACTAGATTACAGTTCTATATGGAGCAAATTGTTGTGCAAATTGACGTGCCATCTTATTACAATGCAGCACTTTTAGCTATCCCTCTGGCGTACTTTTTATTTTTATATTTTTTCAACAAATATAAACTTAACTTAGCTAAATCGATCCTAAATTCAGAGGCATATTAATTAAGAACAAATATTCTCTTATATAAACTGGCATGTAACAAGTATTTAATTGCCCCCACACGACCGGAAAAAGTCTTAGATTACAAAGAAAGAATTATTGCCTCATAATGTTAATCTTAAGGTATACATGGAGAAAATGATTTCAATTTTATGAACAGTAGAAATAGTTAATGCTTAGTTAAAACATCTAAGCAAAGATAAAAATGAGAGATAAAGATGGACTTTTCCTTATTAGAGAGCTTGTTTGGGATGACATATATCTAAGAAGCTAAAGTGGTTGTTATAATTAATAACTAGTGAGATTTAGAAGGACAAGGAAACCAAATATTATAAAGAGGGGAGGAAACAAAACGGCTGTGAAATGGCATGCATTTGTGCAATAGCCAACTTGATCACGTGAAAGCCAATACCAACCCTCTCTTTGTGCCATTAATTATTTATACTATTAACATAGAGAGAGAGAGAGAGAGATAATTGTTGCATGTAACGTATTTTCATATGCCACATATTATACACCTGGCAACCACTAACATGAATCAAGTTATCACTCTATTAAGAACTTAACAAATATCTTCCTAATCAAGGTAATATAGCATACGAAATAATGCTTTTCACAAAACTAGCTTTGTCTCATCTATTTTTCAATTTCTCACACGCAAATATCAAAATTCATGATAAAGCCCCAACTTATATTTAATATTTTAATAAAATTCTTAATGATTTACTTGTGGCATGCATAATTCCATCGATTCAATAACTACATTCAAAATTTAATTAAGTGCTAATTCTATAAATAATAATGATTGCAAGCACCAATGTAGTTATTCCTATTATATTTTAATAGTTTTGTACTCATGATAATTAAGACCTCCATTGGATATAATTCAATAATAAATAAATAAAATTCTTTTTATATATGTGCATATTTTTATTAATGCATTATAGAAAATATTAGAATACATTTTGACTTAAAAAAGTTATATATTCAACCATGAAAATAATTTTCTTGTATCGAAACAACCAAGCATTGAAAAAAATTACAATTAAAATTAATAAGCATAATTGATCTCTTTGATTACATACAAAATTATTTTGAGAACAAAATTTGAGTTTCTTTAAGCGTGCTCGGTATGCTTGGTGGAGGTTTTCTGCGGTATTGCCACCAAGACAAGTGGTCCACACCGCACTAACATTCCTCTCCTATATAAGATGGGAAATCACCCAATGTAGGTGCAATCCAAATTAGTCTGTTCTTCTTCCAGTCACTTAGCTAAACAGGCTTTGGGACAAGCGAGAGGAGCACAAAAGTGTTCTTTTTGTTTTTGCAGTCCATATTCTCTATCTCCAATGGCAGGAGGATTGTCATTACAGCATCCTTGGGCATTCACTTTTGGAATCCTAGGTATATTTGATCACCATGAATTTATAGCTAGCTTTCCTTCATTGCCATCTGCCTTCCTAGCTCTTCATATATATAGCATTCTGAGTGATTAGAAAAGAAGATAACAAGTGGATCAAAGGTTTTATAAATTTGATTAATTCCATTTTGTAGCTTCTTAGAGTTGATCACAAAGCCAAGGAGGAAGTACTGGTTAATCTCTTTTCATATCGAGTTTGATTTAGATTATCGGTATATATTATGAGCACTCCGAGCTCAGCCATCGAATGATTCATCTATAACAATAAAGTTTGTACTGTATATAACATGAATATAAAGGCTGGCTGCAAGAATCTGCATAAGGAATCTTTCAACCCACCAAAATTCTTAGGGCCTACAGTTCGCCAATAGAGTATTCCTAATATTATCGTTATGCTATTTATTTTTCAATCTTATCATTGATTAATCATTACTTTGCTGACTTTTAGAAATAATCTAATAATTCCGTGTTAGATGTTTTCAAATAATTATATTAGGAATATATATTTGTAAGAAAAATATAAGGTGGTCTTTAACTTATGTAAGAAATTTTATTTAGTTTTCAAATAAATAAATATTTTCTAATCCCATTTACTCATGAATCTATTGCAGGAAATGTCATTTCTTTCATGGTCTACCTGGCTCCACTGTAAGAATCCCAAGTTATTATAGTTTTCCCTTGGACAGTGGAATAAAAAAGTTCAAAATAATAATTACATGTTCATACATAATTTATTGCAGTCCGACGTTCTATCGTATTTATAAGAAGAAATCGACCGAAGGGTTCCAATCTCTGCCATACGTTGTGGCATTATTCAGCTCCATGCTCTGGATCTTCTACGCATTCATTAAAGGCCACGATGCATTCCTTCTCATAACCATCAACTCTTTTGGTTGCGTCGTTGAAACCATATACATCATCATGTATCTCATATATGCAGCTAAGAAAACGAGGGTATGTATATTGAATTTAAATTAATATATATATTTTTTAAAAATTTTATTTGATTAATTTATTTTGTTATTGTCTGCAGATGCACACATTCAAGATGTTCATGCTATTAAACGTTGGACTATTCTCTTTGATAGTTCTCTGTACTCTGCTCGTCTCCAAGCCCAGTCTCCGCGTCAAAGTTCTCGGCTGGATCTGTGTTGCTTTCTCCGTCAGCGTTTTTGCTGCTCCTTTAAGCATAATTGTATGTTATTAATTCATTTAATTCTTTTAATCCTAAATACTTATTTCACCATCAACAATTAACCGATTTAATTGAAAAAATCATGCAGAGAATGGTCATTCGAACCAAGAGCGTGGAGTTCATGCCATTCTCTCTTTCATTCTTTCTCACACTGAGCGCAGTAGTGTGGTTCTCCTTTGGCCTCTTCTCCAAGGACATCTATATTGCGGTAATTGCTTATTTGTTACAATCATAAACCATTAATTATTGATTCTAATGTGTCGTACAAATATTTGTGTATATAGCTCCCNAGTCGAAATCTCGAAGCTTGGACCGTGCGAGCCCGTTGATGTAGACATGGCAGTCAAGCCGCCGGTCGCCAACAAGGGGATGAGTTCAGTATGAGAGTTTTAACTACTAGAAGTTNACCTTTAATTATGAGTAGTTTGATTAATTGATAAAAATAGAAAATGAAATTTCGGAACCAAAATGCTCTAAATCAGTTGATATAAAATCCTTTAATAGCATATAATAAATTAAATAAATTGCCCACATAAAATTGAATAATTGGTAATAATTTAATAGTCATTATAGTTTTTGTTTAGTCAATATAAGAAGATTGAGATTTTAATGGTAAATACTTATTATCCTTCTATTTTTTAATTCGTCATCCCCCATTTAAGTTCTCATATTTGTTTCATGAGTTTATGTATGTATGGAAAAATTATTACATACGGATTGGACACCCCACGTAAGATGCGTGCGGTGCCCGATCCGAACCGTAAATCACCTGATTTACGGTCATGATGTATTTCGGTGGGCCCCACCTAAAAAAATTTTTTTAATTAAAAAAACTGAAATAATCTGCTGTCAGGATCGAACACCGCATGCAGAGATGCATGCGGTGTCCGTACACAATAATTTCTCGTATGTATGAGCTCATGGCGAAAACTTTATTCTGCACGGTTAATTTTCAATTATTAACTTTCGTCTTATTTTCTTATAAAAATATTAGAAAAGAAGATGAAATTAAAGGGGAAAAAAAAGATAAATCAAATATCTTAAATTGAAGTTCAAAATTTTTCAGCCATGAGCTCCAAACAGTTGTTTGGCCAGGTGAGGTTTACAAAGCTTTGTTTTATTTTTTATTTTTTTTAAATAATAGATAAATAAAGCATTAATTTGAGGAAAAGCAAACTTGCAAAACAATTAAAGATGCAAAGCGTATGATGAATAATACAAGATAATTTTACTTAAGGAAATCTGCATAATAAAATTATCTTTTCTTTTATCTGATCATCTGTGACGTATGATTGGCCTTTCCTCGATGGGAACCAGAAACAACCATTTAAGTTCTCATATTTTTCATGACCATTTTTATCAAACTATATGTATGTATGAAGATGACTCGATTAAGACTCGGTCGTGTTCGTTCAGATTAGTAAATAAACAAACTTGAAAAATTTTTAAAAGCTCAAAGTTTCAAAGACTGAACATGAACATAATCAAACTTTTTCATTTATATTCACGAATAAACTTGTTTGTCGTTCAATAAATAATTTGTTAAATCGATAAAAACACATATCATATATGATATGCTATTTAAATAAAAATTAATTAGCTAAAACTAAATTAATTATAGATTTAATGTTAATATATTATTATATTAGTAGTATTTTTAGTCTAATTGTTAATTATATATTTAAGTTTTGATTGAATAATAAAATAATAAGTGGATGGAGACATAGAATGAGATATATACAATTAAAGAGTATCATAAAAAGATTTTTCTAGTAGAATTTTCATAACCTTGAATTTAATGAGCTCATTTTATATGGTCATCATAGTGCAATTACTAACAACATTAATGTGAATTGCATTATTGTAATTTATTTATTAATAATATGATTAAAATATCCTCACTATAACTAATGGGATCGGTTTAGTTCTTCCACTTAAAAAAATTGAATTAGTGTAGTGCTAGCATTAAAAATTATATAGCTAATTAGTAAAGTTCAAAAATTTTAGAGCTCATAATCGATAAATTATTAGTTGCAATTAGAATTGCGAAATTTTTTATATGAAATCTTGATATTCATTTGAATTTTTAGTTCATTTAAATACGGGTTCACTTGCATGAACAAATCAAGCTCTAACATTAAAAAAATTAAACAAATCAAAGTAGAATAATGCATTGAAAGAAACAAGCTCAACCCGACTATGAACAACTTATAATTGTATCAAACTAAGTATGAACTACGATATGCTCGGCTCAACACGACTAGATTACAGTCCTACATGGAGCAAATTGTTGTGCAAATTGACGTGCCATCTATTACAATGCAGCACTTTTAGCTATACCTGTGGCAGACTTTTTATTTTTATATTTTTTCAACAAATATAAACTTAACTTAGCTAAATCGATCCTAAATTCAGAGGCATATTAATTAAGAACAAATATTCTCTTATATAAACTGGCATTTAACAAGTATTTAATTGCCCCCACACAACCGGAAAAAGTCTTAGATTACACAGAAAGAATTATTGCCTCATAATGTTAATCTTAAGGTATACATGAAGAAAATGATTTCAATTTTATGAACAGTAGAAATAATTATTGCTTAGTTAAAACATCTAAACAAAGATAAAAATGAGAGATAAAGATGGACTTTTCCTTATTAGAGAGCTGGTTTGGGATGACATATATCTAAGAAGCTAAAGTGGTTGTTATAATTAATAACTAGTGAGTTTTAGAAGGACAAGGAAACCAAATATTATAAAGAGGGAAGGAAACAAAACGGCTGTGAAATGGCATGCATTTGTGTAATAGCCAACTTGATCACGTGAAAGCCAATACCAACCCTCTCTTTGTGCCATTAATTATATATACTATTAATAGAGAGAGAGAGAGAGAGATAATTGTAGCATGTAACGCATTTTCATATGCCACATATTATGCACCTGGCAACCACTAACATGAATCAAGTTATCACTCTATTAAGAACTTAACAAATATCTTCCTAATCAAGGTAATATAGCATACGAAATAATGCTTTTCACAAAACTAGCTTTGTCTCATCTATTTTTCAATTTCTCACACGCAAATATCAAAACTCATGATAAAGCCCCAACTTATATTTAATATTTTAATAAAATTCTTAATGATTTACTTGTGGCATGCATAATTCCATCGATTCAATAACTACATTCAAAATTTAATTAAGTGCTAATTCTATAAATAATAATGATTGCAAGCACCAATGTAGTTATTCCTATTATATTTTAATAGTTTTGTACTCATGATAATTAAGACCTCCATTGGATATAATTCAATAATAAATAAATAAAATTCTTTTTATATATGTGCATATTTTTATTAATGCATTATAGAAAATATTAGAATACATTTTGACTTAAAAAAGTTATATATTCAACCATGAAAATAATTTTCTTGTATCGAAACAACCAAGCATTGAAAAAAATTACAATTAAAATTAATAAGCATAATTGATCTCTTTGATTACATACAAAATTATTTTGACACCACAAAATTTGAGTTTCTTTAAGCGTGCTCGGTATGCTTGGTGGAGGTTTTCTGCGCTATTGCCACCAAGACAAGTGGTCCACACCGCACTAACATTCCTCTCCTATATAAGATGGGAAATCACCCAATGTAGGTGCAATCCAAATTAGTCTGTTCTTCTTCCAGTCACTTAGCTAAACAGGCTTTGGGACAAGCGAGAGGAGCACAAAAGTGTTCTTTTTGTTTTTGCAGTCCATATTCTCTATCTCCAATGGCAGGAGGATTGTCATTACAGCATCCTTGGGCATTCACTTTTGGAATCCTAGGTATATTTGATCACCATGAATTTATAGCTAGCTTTCCTTCATTGCCATCTGCCTTCCTAGCTCTTCATATATATAGCATTCTGAGTGATTAGAAAAGAAGATAACAAGTGGATCAAAGGTTTTATAAATTTGATTAATTCCATTTTGTAGCTTCTTAGAGTTGATCACAAAGCCAAGGAGGAAGTACTGGTTAATCTCTGTTCATATCGAGTTTGATTTAGATTATCGGTATATATTATGAGCACTCCGAGCTCAGCCATGGAATGATTCATCTATAACAATAAAGTTTGTACTGTATATAACATGAATATAAAGGCTGGCTGCAAGAATCTGCATAAGGAATCTTTCAACCCACCAAAATTCTTAGGGCCTACAGTTCGCCAATAGAGTATTCCTAATATTATCGTTATGCTATTTATTTTTCAATCTTATCATTGATTAATCATTACTTTGCTGACTTTTAGAAATAATCTAATAATTTCGTGTTAGATGTTTTCAAAAAATTATATTAGGAATATATATTTGTAAGAAAAATATGTGGTCTTTAACTTATGTAAGAAATTTTATTTAGTTTTCAAATAAATAAATATTTTCTAATCCCATTTACTCATGAATCTATTGCAGGAAATGTCATTTCTTTCATGGTCTACCTGGCTCCACTGTAAGAATCTCAAGTTATTATAGTTTTCCCTTGGACACTGGAATAAAATAGTTCAAAATAATAATTACATGTTCATACATAATTTATTGCAGTCCGACGTTCTATCGTATTTATAAGAAGAAATCGACCGAAGGGTTCCAATCTCTGCCATACGTTGTGGCATTATTCAGCTCCATGCTCTGGATCTTCTACGCATTCATTAAAGGCCACGATGCATTCCTTCTCATAACCATCAACTCTTTTGGTTGCGTCGTTGAAACCATATACATCATCATGTATCTCATATATGCAGCTAAGAAAACGAGGGTATGTATATTGAATTTAAATTAATATATATATTTTTTAAAAATTTTATTTGATTAATTTATTTTGTTATTGTCTGCAGATGCACACATTCAAGATGTTCATGCTATTAAACGTTGGACTATTCTCTTTGATAGTTCTCTGTACTCTGCTCGTCTCCAAGCCCAGTCTCCGCGTCAAAGTTCTCGGCTGGATCTGTGTTGCTTTCTCCGTCAGCGTTTTTGCTGCTCCTTTAAGCATAATTGTATGTTATTAATTCATTTAATTCTTTTAATCCTAAATACTTATTTCACCATCAACAATTAACCGATTTAATTGAAAAAATCATGCAGAGAATGGTCATTCGAACCAAGAGCGTGGAGTTCATGCCATTCTCTCTTTCATTCTTTCTCACACTGAGCGCAGTAGTGTGGTTCTCCTTTGGCCTCTTCTCCAAGGACATCTATATTGCGGTAATTGCTTATTTGTTACAATCATAAACCATTAATTATTGATTCTAATGTGTCGTACAAATATTTGTGTATATAGCTCCCAAACATACTAGGATTCACATTTGGGGCAATTCAAATGGTGCTCTACATCATCTATAAGGATACCAAAGTTCCTGAAAGCTTGGCAGAGGGGAACAAGCTGCCGGAACATACGGTCGAAATCTCGAAGCTTGGACCGTGCGAGGCCGTTGATGTGGACATGGCAGTCAAGCCGCCGGTCGCCAACAAGGGGATGAGTTCAGTATGAGAGTTTTAACTACTAGAAGTTNATTCACCATGAACAATTAACCGATTAAATTGAAAAAATCATGCAGAGAATGGTCATTCGAACCAAGAGCGTAGAGTTCATGCCATTCTCTCTTTCATTCTTTCTCACACTGAGTGCAGTAGTGTGGTTCTCCTTTGGCCTCTTCTCCAAGGACATCTATATTGCGGTAATTGCTTATTTGTTACAGTCATAAACCATTAATTATTGATTCTAATGTGTCATACAAATATTTGTGTATATAGCTCCCAAACATACTAGGATTCACATTTGGGGCAATTCAAATGGTGCTCTACATCATCTATAAGGATACCAAAGTTCCTGAAAGCTTGGCAGAGGGGAACAAGCTGCCGGAACATACAGTCGAAATCTCGAAGCTTGGACCGTGCGAGCCCGTTGATGTAGACATGGCAGTCAAGCCGCCGGTCGCCAACAAGGGGATGAGTTCAGTATGAGAGTTTTAACTACTAGAAGTTGAAGAGATTGAGATAGTCTTCCTCAAATGAAGAGCACTTACTTTATTTTTATTCTGTCCTTGTCAATAATGTTAGCATTGGAGAGGTAGAGACTGTGGGAAAGAGGGTGGGTTATGAGAATTTTCTCATTTATTCTTCTTTCTTTTTCCTCAGTTTCTAATTAACCTTCTTATGTACTTAGTGGGTGCTAAGTTGCTTGTTGCTGTTATCCTTAACTTGTTACTGCAGATTAATGATGCTATATTTATGTGTATGATTTCATTATCATTAACATATGATGCTGTCATTCATGTCTTAACCAACGCGTCCCCTGTAATATGTGGAAGTCTAATAAGCATAGATATAAGAGGGTGATTCCTTCACGTCTTCTGTTTCATACGTCAGGACATGCATTTAATTTTCAAAATCTTTAATTATCGTGCAGGTTGATATATAAAGTATACATTATTTTCATTTGAGGATTTCTTGTTCTCCCATGATTCAAATTTGCAACATGAAAATTGATATGTGACTAAATTAACGAATTTAATCACTTGAATTTGATCTTGGACCGCATGAGACAATATAGAGATTGTAACTTAAGCTTTTTTTTAATTATTAGTACTAGATTGAACGAGCCCAACCAAGAGCAGGGCCAGCAAAAACTCCGGCTTTACCTTGTTTTCAGATGTTGCCTCACAAAATTGCCTTATTTTTTTTCCCTAACTACTACTTTTTCTATCTTGGGAAGGAAAATTATTTTCCTATGCCAAGTTTCTCAAATCATGATTCATATTTTCATGTTAATTACAAAATCAATAGTTTTTCAAAATCATTAAAGTCGAAACCCTTAGAAGACTCCAGACCTTTGTATCGCAAAATAAATATTGAAAATTTATATATGAATAACATTTTTTAAATGAATTTCAGGATAAAAGAGTGAGGTTACTAATGTAATTAGTCTTACACTTATGAGCTCTAACACCATATATATTGATTTGTTAATAAAAGCATATTTTTTGAAATAATCCTTAAAGGCTGCACAAACATGATAACGATCCATGCTTTGAAATTTATGAATGCTAATAGATGGTGATGATGTTCAATTTTTATGTAATGCTCCTTTTTCTTCCTAGTCTTTCGAATGGTACATGTGATTTCGCTACACGATAGTGATTTTTAACAAAATATAGTCCAAGAAATTTACATCAACATTCAATTAGAAATGAAACTCTAGTCATCAATTTCCTTTATGAATTAGTTACTCACATATTTAGCACAAACTTTATTAATTACTCACATAACACTTGAGTTTTTTTTTTGTTAAAAAATGTCACCATTTGATTAACTTTTTGGAAGGCCTTCTCCTAGGTCATCACATCATTGGCTCGTCTTTGCCACCAATAGTTTCAGGATTATTAAAAGAAGTTATTGTGTGCCAATGAATTCTCTCAATGAGATATTCCTTCCTCATCATCGAGAATTTTAAGAGTGCAGCATATATTGTTGATTTTGTAAATGGTTGTTCCATGAAGATTCAAATCACAACTTCCTCTCTTCTAATCATTTTTAAACAAATTACAAAAGTTGTTCATCCCAAATGCCCTTACCAATTGTGATTACATCATAGCTTACATCAGCAAAATAGGGTAAATAGAACTAATAGCATGATACATTAACAAAAAAGTAAGTTTTAAGAGTAAGCCATATAAATTAGGTAATTTTGAGTGTCATCCACATCAATCCCTATAAGAGATACAAATCTGGCATGAACGAAAACTGAAGGCAATATTAAAGATGAGACTTGAATCTTATCCCAAAACCTAAGTAAAACTAATCAGGTCTAAATTGACCCATTAAGTAAAAAAGGATGAAGATGGCTTGGTTCAAAACATACTGCAAACATGATCGTTCATATTGTGTTCATACCTATAATTCGTTTTAAATCAAAATTATGGCAAATCAATATAAAAAAAATATTTCTTCATAAAGGGTTTGATAAGATTATCTAAATGTAAACATTTGTGAGGCATCACTCTCTCTCTCTCTCCTCCTCTCTTCTTCTCACTTTCTCTCTCTCTATCCTTACAAAGCTTATAATTATACATTCAACTACTGTTTATGGCAAAGATATTATTGTTGATTTTGTCAACAACAATGTTTTAATATTTTCTACCACCATTTACATTATCTTATCCATTTTTTTTATAGGAAACCAAGGAGCCTATATGACATTACACAAGTAACATCTAGGGAATAAGTTCATTGGTTTGATATAATGGAATTCCTTAAATCTTCGACCTTCATTGGGACCATGGCTCTAGAATTTTAGATGCATGTGGTGATACTGGCATAGTAAACATGGATGTGAGCTCTCTCTAATGGTTAGTTCGTTTATTTATCGGTCTAATTTTGACGTCAGATGATTGGAAGGAGTTTCATGAAGAAGTCAGCAATCTGATCTTCTGTCATGATGTGGGTAGGAGAGAGGAGGTTGTCTTTGATGAAGTGGTTGAAGACTTTATTTTGTTAAGTGCAAGCATGAAACATGGGATTATGTGCTAATGTTATGGCCAAAGTGTTGTCTATGTAGATGGTAGTTAATGGAAGAGATGCTCAAGTAGTTTTTTGAAGTAGATGTCTGAGTTGTAGAATGATGGTGGTGCTAGAAGCAAGGGCTTCATACTCTACTTCTATTAAAGATCTTGCGATTGTTGGTTGCTTCTTTGTAAGTTTTTTATTTGTGTTGCCACTGACCCAAAGTATCATCTGCGTGTGCCTGTAGATTGAGGGGTCTAGAATTGATGAAGACTCTGTATAACCTTGTGCATTTGAGATATCTAAGTGATTGTTTTATAGGTTTTAAGTGTGTGGTATGTGAATTGTGCAAGTGATGACTCGGGGAATTTATTGTGAAGGTGATATCTTGGTGGTTGACAGTGAGGTATTGTAGTGAGCTAAGAAGTTGCTTATAAAAACTAGTTTGCCATCAATCATTCCTACCTTAGTGAGTAAATCGGTGAAGTAATTACTTTGATATAATAAATATCTTATGGGTGTATGCTAATTTTATAGACCAAGAAAGTGAGAGATGGGACCCAATTGTTTGAGAATGAATCGAGAGCTAAGTTTTTTATGAGAGGAAATTATCACTGGAGTGGAGTTTTCAATGATCATAATATTATCTACATAGATGAGAAAATATATTCAAATTTTTTTAATTTTTTTTATAAATGAGTAAAAATGGTTCAGTCATGCTAAGTTTGAAGAATTGTGTGTATAAAAAGGTGAAAAGGTTGAGTACCGTTGTCTAGGTGTTTATTTGATCTGATAGATTAGTTTGTTTGATTACATGGCGAGGATGCTAAATATTTGTAAATCTTAGAAGTTATTCCATATAGATGACGTCTTTGAGTTTCACATGTAGAAATGCATTGAAGACATCTATATGCTATATTTTCCATGTCTGTGATGTTGTCAAGTAATCAACATTCTGATTGTGGGCAATTTTGCCATTTGAATTAATTTTTTTTGATAGTTTATGCCTTATTATTAGGAGAACTCTTAAGCAACTTGTCTTGTTTTGTATCTTGAGCTATCTGCGTGACATTTTGGTTTTAAAAAAATTGATTAGAAGGTGGTGGAATTAGTGTCGACATTCATTATTATTGTAGAGCCATAAATTCCTTTGATATTGCATGTCTCCAATGAGTTTTTTTTGTTGCATAAGTGAATTTTGTTAGTGTTTTTGTGTCAATTGTATGTTGAAGGTTTAAATGTTTTCTTGGTTTTAGTTTTCCTTTTTGAAGTTGTATTACCATCTGATGCTTGATAGGGTGGTAGAGTTCGTTGATGTAGAGTTGAGTAGGTTTATGGGAGTGTTGGGGAAGACTATGGAGGGAAGGAAGTTGTTTTTATGAATGTAATAAAGTGAGAATGTATTGACTTTAGTAAGATCTGGTAAGTTATAGGTGGTTATTAGCATACTGCGTAGTGGTTAATGTTTGATGGTAGATGTAGTTGCTTATGTTATGGATTTTTTATTTTGTTTGTAGGGAAATAAATGTTCAATGAAGCAGACATTCCAGTATATAATAAGCTTATTGGTTTTGTTGTTAAAACATCGATATCATTTATGGTTTGAGTTGTAACCAATGAAAGAACAAAGTGGGGTTTTATGTTGGAATTTGTTTTTAGTGTATGGTTGCTATCATGGGTAGCTTGCACATCCAATGATTCTATGGTGTAAAAATTCAGATTTTATTTTGTAGAATAAGTGGAAGAGAGATTTGTTTCATGTATTGAGGGAGGATAATCTATTAATGAGGTAATTGGATATTTGACTGCTTCATGTCCAAATTGAGAAGGTAGAATAATAGCATTGAGTAGAGTTCTGACTGTTTCTACTAGGGGTGTGTGTGTGTGTGTGTCTGTGTTTGTTTGTTCCATTCTACTCATGGGTACGAGGGCTTGTAAATTAATGAGCAATACCATTACTGGATAATTTTTTCACTGTTGATCTTAGCTCCAGCTGCAACTATGTTGTCAACTAAAATTTTAATGTTAGTAATATAATAAGACACGTTGTTTGCAACTATGGAGATGTTGTGAAGCTCATTTTTTAGCCAAACTAGTCTTGATCTATTTATGGATTGAAATTTTCTTTCTAGTGTTGTAAATTTAGCTGTTGTATTCTGAAGATGTAATTTGTAGGGTAGAATAAAAGGAGAAATGGTTGAAATTAGAATTACAACTAGGTTTCGAATCAACCAAAAGCCAATGTATAATCTAGATTTCTAGATAGAGTTCCCGTATCATCTTGAGTGAATTGGGCTGGGGGATTGAGTTATGTAAAAAAGAATCAAAATCATTTGTTTTGAAATGTTTAAGTATTTTTGTCTTCTGTTCCAGATAATTCTCATATTTCATTGGTGAATCTACTAATTTCTTGATGTTAGCCATCAATAACTTCAGAGGCATTGGAAGGTTGACCTCCTTCATCCTATTGAGATAGATGCTTGAGTTTTGATTGGACTGAGAGGAAGATAAAGAGTAAGAATCCATTTATGATGGTTTTTAAGCAGATTGCTTGGATACCATATAAGAACAAATGAGAAGAGAGGAAGGCTAGAAGAAGATGAGTATGTTAATCCAATGTTTTTATTATTTTTCCACCACCTCTTACATTAACTAATATATTTTTTTATATAGAAAATCAAGGAGTATACACGACATCACACAAGTAACAATTGGAGAATAAGTTTTTTGGTTTGTTACAATGAAATGCTCTAAATTGTCTGCCTTTTTTTGGGATCACAACTCTAGAGGTGTAAACACGTGCGGTGAAGCTGGCGGAGGGAATGTGGAAGTTAGCTCCCTTCTGCCATGTTAAATTTAGATCATATGTAGTTATAATATTTGTTATGGCTCTATCATCTTTAGTCTTTTTTGTGTTATTTTGAAGTCACTACATCAACTAATTATTGTTAAATGGACTTCATCACAATTTATATTGAAAAAAATTTTGCTGATAAAAACTTTAACATTTTTCTTCTATCATATCATGAATAATTTTTAAATTTTAATTATTTAAATTATGTCATAATACTAAGTCCATTGAACTTAATCCATCATAAAATTTGAATTATACTAGAAGCTTTCTGATAGAAGATTAGAATCTCTCCAAAAATATGATTTTGACAATGCAAGAGTTCGAAAGAATTATATGTCAAAAACTTAAAATTACAATGGATAATAATATTTAATAAATTTATAAACTCTAGTGGGTTGTTTGGCTGCAAGTAGTATTCAATTTAAATAGCCTTTATATCTTATAAAGTTGGATTTATCAACAACTCCAAATGTTTCTAAATCTTAAAAAGTGAATATTATTAGGTACGATTGAGCTTAAATCAAGTTAAATTTGTTTGAAAATTTATTTGATTTAAGCCTATTGCTCTAAATATGACTTAAATAGATGAATATTAATGATAAAAATCAAAAGTTACTTTAAAAGTTACTGAAAATTTCTTGCTTCAAAGTAAATTCATAAGATGAATGTTACAAGCTAAATTAGGAACTTGACAATAAGTATTATAATGAATTAATTAAATGCTGAATGATTAGTAAAAGAAAGAAAATCAATTAATTTAGCTTAACTCTTTTACAACTAAAAAATTAGTTAATTAAAGTGGAAAATTAATGAATTAATAAAATACAAAATTTAAGTGCAACTAGCAATAAAGGATTTTATGAAGTAGAAAAGTAATTACTTATTACAACTTCCTAATAACAAACAACTCTAAAATAGTCACATTACAAAACTTAATCAAATCAAATGCTATTCAAATAATAATACAAACATTGAAAAATCTATATCTTAACAAAGTCAGAACAACTTACAACCTTATAATTATTTCTAAATTAAAATATTATTACAAAAAAAAAAAATTCCTTCTATTTATTAGAGCTGAAAGAACTATTCAACTCCGTCAAAGCCTTTTGAGTCATTATCTGCCATTAAAAACATTTATTTAATCAAACACAATCTTTAAAATTAAATAAAATTTTATTGACAAACAATATTGCTTATGCATATAGTTTTTCTCAAACTTTCTTTGAATTAAAAATAGAAATCATAAACTAAGTTTTTTGCAAAAAATCAAATTGAAATCCAAAATAAAAGTTTACTTATCTCTTTCATTTACAAAGAAAGAAAATAGGAATGAATACACCTTTTGATCCTCTCAAATCTCTCATTTGTTCACCTAAAAAGTCCTTGTAAAAACTCTTTGTTCTTCCTCTTAAGTGCTCGACGCTCCAAAATGACAGAGAATACACCCTCATATTTATATCCAACATTTTTATACTTCTCCCAGTGAAGAGTCACTTCCAAACTATTAAAAACTGCCAAATAACGTGAACTAACACTTGGTTGATGGTCTGTGGTGCGTGGGCGCTGGTCACTGACGCTTAGGCACTACAGTCACACTGCCTGTATATTGCCCCCTCAAATTTGAAAGGATCAAAAGGTGTATTCAAAATGCAGCATTTTTACACTTGTCCTAGTTAAGAGTCATGTCCGAACTGTTGAAAACTGCCAAATCACATGAACTGGCACTTAGTTGCTAGTCTGTGGTGCCTAAGCGCTGGTCACTAACACTTAGGCACTACAGTCACAGTGCCTGCATTTTGTCCCCTCAGATTTTTGCTCTGAATGGTCTTTTTTGGGTGCCTAGGCACTCTTTCCAAACACCTGGGCGCTATTGACGACTAGTTTCTACATCCTAGAACCTACTTTTAGTATCATGGTGCACCTTGCACATAGTGATCTTATGGGTTTCCTTCAGCACCGATGACTCCCCTTTTTTGAATTCTATAAAACATTGCACGAGTACCTTCCAAAACATGTAAAGTTAACATAAACATTAATGAAAATAATATATATATATATATATATATATAAGTTTGTTTTTATTATGCATTAAAACCCATCAAACTTAAACATTACTTGCCCACAAGTAATTTTAAAATCTGAAATTGATTTTTTGCATCATAGTTATAGTGGTAGTTTGTGATTAGAGATCTAATTCTTATTAAGTAAAGAATGAAAATATGTAAGTAACAATAAACATGTGTCTCTTTCAACGTGAACTTTCAGAATTCACAGTTAATGTCTTGTGCTAAAAAATAGTAATCTGAATCGATATATGCATCCAATGACACTTATATGAAGCTTAACTATTTTGAAATTAGTATCAACCATAAAATTCTATTATTTATTTAATCAAATTAGTTTGTTCCAGTTTTCATTATTATGAGTACAAATTTTGTGGCTTAAGTTAGATAAGTCAATGATCCCTTAACTTGAAGAAGAGGAATTGAAACCAATTTGAATTAAAGCTTCTCTTCAATCTTCTCTCCAATGGTTCTTGCAAATTTTTATTTTCTTACTCTTTTTAGTGTGAACCTTTCTATATATATTTATTTCTTCTCTCTTCGTTTTTACTTTCCCTTTTTCTCTTTTTAGTGAGGATTACTACACTGGTATAGATCTTTTAATAATTTTTAATTCTAGCCGCTCTTCGTAATTTATTTTTTTATGATTACACTAAATTAATTCAAACTTTTGTAATTCATGAAAGGATAACTTAGAATCCTTCAGTTTTAATTAAATAGTGATTGAATTTCATTAGTTTGAATTATCTATTTATAAGTAGAAAACCTAAAAGTGTTTTTAAAATGATTCTATAGATGTGTAATAACTATTGCCTAATATCAATAGTTAGGGGTTAACTCTTCTAGTCAAATTTTTCTAGAAATGCATGTTTCCTACTTTTATATTTTTTTTATTTACCAACTTCTTTTTATCTCTAACAATAATTACCAATACTATTTTATTGCATTTGAAAGTTAATTTTTGAGATACTTTATGAACAAAACAATACATCCTTTTTTTTCCCCTAAACCTATTAGTTGCTAACAAAAAATCAAAACAACAAAAATTAATAAAGTGCATAACTATTTCTTAGGAGAAACTACAAAACTTCTCATAAGAAGATTAAAATCGGCCACCACATAACTAAGTAAATAATATAAATATCATAATCAAATCAGCGCGAACTCAACACTGATAAAAAATAGCAACAATATAAAAAGGAAGTGATCAACACAAACAAACACATATTTTGTTCATCACAACATAAACAATTAATGGTCCACAACAACAATAGTTGAATCAACATAAGCATAAAAACACAAATAAAACTGCAGAATCTAAAGAGGAACAAAGAAAATAAAAAAAAATTAAGGTTACTCATTATCAAACATCAAAACTCTATGAGAGATATGCAACTTAAATTTTAGAGACTCAAAGAAGAAACAACACTCCAGCACTCAATATAGTAAGAGAAAGGGAATTGGGTTGTGATCCTGATAGTTTCTTATATGTAAGGATTTAAGAAGTTGAAACCACTACTTGAAGATTTTAATCCTCAATAATGACACCAAAAACTTGATCCCAAGCTAAGTAAGATTTCAATTATATTTGTAGGGATTCTACACAAGTATACGTATTGTTGTCAAGTAATATAGGGCTTTCTGATTAAGCCAAAATATCTATCCCACGGAGATCGAGGTTAATCACGACGGGTTTCAAGAGAAGTTCTAGTTTAGAATAACACGCCCTAGCTTGGAAGGTCGATAAAGGTTTGGTTTTGATTATATCCTACAATTATCACTACAATACTACTTCTACTTCTAAATAAAATACTTAGTGAAAATCAGAAAAGTGTGGTTTAATATATTAAAAGTACTCTTCCTCATGCATTGAAATTAATGACATGTGTAAAAGTAAAACAAGTAGTGAAAGAGATTGTGACAAATAGAAGCAATTATATTTCTTTACCCTTACTAGAGATGCTATAAAAATCATTGTTTAATCTTAAGTTTGAATAGTACTAAAGACAGGCTAGGCAAGGAAGATACTAGCTCTCACTCTAGAGTCCTCTCTTATCTCTCCACCTGAAGGCTAACATATCGCATCAAAACCTAACATAATAGACCAAATTAGGGGGCTTTAGCCTGTCACTATAAAGTCCTCTAATTTTAAGCCCATTAAAGATTATTTTCCTATTTATTTGCACTAAAATATATGAACTACTGATACACTGAAAATATATGCATGTTTAGACCCATATTTTATACCTATTTTTGGTGATATTGCACTTTAATGGAAGGTATTTTGATACAGGTTGTTGATTGTTAGGGCTTAAAGCAAAATAGGATGAAATTTGAAGTCAAAATGATGTTTTTGAGGAAATACTCAGCGACGACAGCGTCAAGGCTAGTGTCGACGGCGCAGAACAACCGAAAGCCGGAGGATTTTTACTCAGCGTCGATGGCGCCATACTAGCGCCGAAGACTCCAAAGGTGGTTCAGACCTCATTTCTAGAAGGTTAGATATATTTGGATGATTTTTGAAGAGTTTTTGGAGGCACCTCTTGGAGAACCGACCTTGGGCTTTATTTGGAGCAGAATTTCATCAGAAAAGGGGCTCCTCTACATTCATTTTTTGGTCTACAACATTCCACCACGCTACATTTCCATAATCAATTTTCATTCCACTACATATTGAAGTCAATTAGTAATTTTGCTTTCATAGTTTAAAGTTTTGTGGTGAGATTTAGTGTGAAACTCCTTGTAAGAGTGTTGAAGAAGGAGAAAAGTGAGAGAGTTCCTCTTCCTACATTTTTATGGAAAGGCTACAAAGAATTTGCTTTGAGAAAGAGTTCCAGATAAGTTTGTTTGTTTATTTAGTGTTGTATTAACTTTCTTTTATATATGAAATTTATGTTTTGTCATATCTTTCTCATAAAGTTTGAGTAATTTCCTCTATCTTTCTCCCTACTCTGAGATCTGGAGAAATAAAGAGATAATATGAATATGCCATAATTAAAATATAAAAGAAATTGAGATACTTTTCAATCTGGCCAATTAATTTGTTAAAATATGTTGTGAAACATATGATGCGGAAAATAGAGTATGCGTTCTACAACAGAGTGAGGATCACATTTGATTTCGTGAAGGAGAAATTTGTTTATGAAATTAAGTGCAAATAAATAGGGAAATATTCTTTATTGGGTGTAGAATTGAAGAATCTTTAGGGTGACAGACAAAAATCCCCAATTTGGTCTTAGTGTTTAAAAACTAAAGCGAGAGTTAGCCTTCAGGTGAAATGAAGTGGGAGCCGGCGTCCTCCTAACCTAGCCACGAATTTAGGGACTAAACCTAATATTAACCAATGATTTTTTATGCAATGTATCAATGCATAAAATTAAAATTACTTCCATTTGACACAATATATATTATAAACATTTATCTCATCTCATTTCACCAGAATTTTATTGTAGTGGGAAGGATGTTTTTTCACATGAGAAATCTTCATTACATAAATATAGTTAGTAGATTAGTAGTTATTATTAAAAATTTACATTTCAGTTTTGCTAATAGTTAAGTAATTTAGTTTNATGTTAGATAAAAACTCGAAGAGTTGAAGAATTAGGTGCACTCTTTCAAGAGTAAAGCCATAAGAGAAAATTTTAAGAACTTATCCCAAAACCCAAAGTTCAAACTATTAAAACGTGTGAAATCTAAAGAAGTGGAAAGAGATTAGGATCCTAATTACTTTATGTACCATAGAATGCTTGGCCACACCATAAAGAAATGTTTCACCTTCAAAGGTTGGCAAAAGAGAGATCATAAGGATGAGACTATAGTTATCCCTAAGGAACACCTTAAAGAACCAAACCATGGTTTCATTAGTGTTGTCTTTGCTAAATACATGTATCCACTTGACCCACGTGGAAAAGATGATTGGAACACTATCCTTTCCAATAACTCATGAAGATCATCAACCAACTCCAAAAATTCTCTGACTAGACTCTTGAAGAAAATTCAACCCTTATTCAACAAGATGCCTTCACAGTTTCTAAAATAAAGAAAGAAGACTTTATGCAAAAAGTTAAGCTAGTCATTAAGCTAATAGAACATGAAGTAAAGACCAAAAAAGAAATAGTATATAAGGAAATGATTAACACTTAAAGAAAAATTATGTTAGTTTACGTGCTTCTAACAAGGGTCCTAGGATTCTTCCATCACTCGCTCTATACGACATTTTTTGTTCTTAGTAGAATCGTTAATGAATTGAGCAGTGGTGTCAGATACATTCTATTTTTCTAATGATTTTTATTTGATTGACTCAAGTAATAATTTAATAACTGTGAAACTTCTAACAATCCTAATGAAAATGGTTCTCAAGTCATAAGTGGACTCTCTGAAGATGCTTACCAATGTGATAGTTGCTTTTCTAATAATGATCCTCTCATTCTCAGCTTGTAGGAAATTCCTATGATGATTGAGATAGAATCTTGATACACTAAAAATATATGCATGTTTAGACCCATATTTTATACTTAATTCTGGTGATAATGCACCTTAATGGAAGATATTTTGATGTTTTCTTGCAGGTTGTTGATTTTTAGGACTTAAAGCAAAAAATGAAGCAAAAAGGATAGAATTTGGAGTCAAAATGACGTTTTTGAAGAAGTACTCAGCGCCGACCGAGCCAAGGGCTGCGTCGACTGCGCAGAACAACAGAACAACTGAAATTTTTACTTAGTGCCGACGGCACCAAAGGCGGTTCAGCCCCCGTTTCTAGAAGGTTCGATGTATTTGGATAATTTTTGAAGAGTTTTTGGAGGCACTTCTTGGAGAACCGACCTTGGGCTTTATTTGGGGCCGAAATTCATCAGGAAAGTGACTCCTTTTTACTACAAGACGTTCCACTACGCTCCATTTTTGCCATTCTTCATAATTCATTTTCATTCCACCACCATATTGGAGGCCATTAGTGATTTTTATTTTATAGTTAGAGTTTGTGTGGTGAGATTGAGGGTGAAACTTTCTGTAAGAGTTTTGAAGAAGGAGAAAAGTGAGATATTTTCTTCCTACATTTCTAAGAAAAGGCTACAAGGGATTTGCTTTGAGAAAAAGTTTTAGATAAGTTTTGTTTTTTTATTAGTGTTATATGAACTTTCTTTTATATATAAAATTTGTGTTTTGTTGTGTCTTACTCATGTAGTCTGAGTAGTTCCCTCCATCTTTCTCCCTACTCTGAGATATGGTGAAATGAAGATATAATATGATGTGCTAATATTAAAATATAAATTAAATTGTGATGATTTTTTAACTCCAAACTTAATTTACATTTCGATCTGACCAATTGAATTGTTAAAATATGTTGTGAAACATATGATCTGGGAAATGGAGTATGAGTTCTACAACAAAGTGAGAATCACATTTAAGTCCATGAAGGAATATTTCGTTCATGGAATTAAGTGCAAATAAAGGTCACATTTGATTTCATGAAGGAGAAATTTGTTTAAGAAATTAAGTGTAAATAAATAGGGAAATATTCTTTTTTGGGTGTAGAATTGGAGAATCTTCATTTGATTTCCTGAAGGAGAAATTTGTTCATGGAATTAAGTGTAAATAAATAGGGAAATATTCTTTGTTGGGTGTAGAATTGGAGAATCTTTAGGGTGACAAACTGAAATCCCCAATTTGGTCTTAGTGTTTAAAAACTAAAGCGAGAGTTAGCCTTCAGGTGAAATGAAGTGGCAGCTCTGGAGTGGAAGCCGATATCCTCCTAGCCTAGCCACATATTTAGAGACTAAACCTAGGATTAGCCAGTGATTTTCTATGCACTGTATCAAGGAATTATAATTGCTCATATTTGGCATAATACATATTATAAACATTATCTCATCTCATTTCACTAGAACCTCATTGTACTGGGAATGATGCTTTTTCACATATAAAATCTTCATTACATAAACATAATTAGTATATTATTATTTATTTTTTAAACTTTACATTTTTGTTTTTCTAATAGTTAAGTACTTTAGTTTTAATAACATCTGAACATTCTGATTTCGTTTGATTTTCTGTAAATTTCCTACTAAAACTTATCATTACCAATTTACACCTTTCCTGTGGGATTGATATTTGGGGCATGAATAGAAAATACTTTTTTACTTGATAACGATAAATATACTTGCGTAGAATCCCATTATTAATTGCATATAATTATATATATTTTACACAACTTACTTTTCTTACAAGGATCAAGTTTTTGGCGCCATTGTGTGGGGAAGGTAACAGTTAAATTTAGGTAAATTAAATAGTATTGATAAATTAGGAAAGTTAGAGATAATATATATACTATAAAAATATATAAAATTTTTAAAAATAAAAAAAAATTAAAAATCCANAATATATCAACATTCGAAATAGTGAAAGTGATTTCGTTTGATTTTTTGTAAACTTTCTAAAAAAAAATTATAATTGCTAATTTACACCTTCCCTGTGAGATTGATATTTGGGGCTTAAATAAAAAGCCCATTATTACTTCATAACGATAGGTATACTTGCATAAAATCCTATTATTAATTGCCGATAATTATATATATTTTACATAACTTACTTTTCATGCAAGGATCAAGTTTTTGGCACTGTAGTGGTGTCAACTTCATAAATCCTTACATATAAAAAAAATTAGGATCAACTACATTGTCATCCATACAATCTCATGTGATTTTACCACTGTTGATTGAGACAACACCATCGCGGATCTTACATGTTCTCACAACAGATTTTAACATGCAAGTTAATAAAGTTTCTATGTAAATGAGGAACAAATCATCATAATATATTCTCACTCTACTCAATTCTATACCCTACACGTGCATACTAATTCATTACAAGAGGGAAACGTGAAGAAAATTACTCACTACACATGTAGAAACAACAAGAACTTTTCATTGAACAAGACCTTAAAGAGATACAAACAAAGTACTAGATTCAAATAAAAATACAATGAAAATACTTGTCACTGGTGGAAGTCAAACTCTCCTTGTATAACAAAAGCAATCTGCTTACAATCCTCTCCAAGAACAAAGTGAAAAGAAAAGATGAAATCTCTCACTCTCTCTCTCTCTTTCTCTCTCACCTTGTCGCCCACTTGGGGCTCATGCCCAAGCCTTCTTCCTCTTCTCCAAGCCTTCTTCTCCTCTTCTAATTGATTCAAGAGTCAACAGTTATTTTAAAAATATTTTCAAGCCTTTTTTTTATAATTTCTCAAGAGATGCTTAAGTGTCTCTTCAAAAATGTCCAAATTCAATGAATCTTCCAAATGGTGCCTCAAGTGACTCTTCATAACTCCATATAACCACCCTAAATTCTTCTATGAAGTCCCTTTTCTCATTTCCAAGGAGTTCCCCAAGAGACACACGAAGCAATGCTTCAAAAATCGTCCAAATCTGATGTATATTATAGAAGATATGTTGAAACCCGTCTCCGGAGCGCCCTCCTCTCTATCTTGTGGCACCTAAGCACCATATTTGGTCATTTAAATACTAGGCATAGGCACTTAAGTGCCTAGTTTTGGTCTCCATGGCTCCGGTGTGCCCCTATTCGATCCGATTTGCTCCAGTTTGGTCCATTTTTATTCCTTTTGCTCCAATCACTCCAAATTCTTCAATTTGATGTACCTACAACCAAAAACACAAAAAAGATACCTTTAATGTTCAATATAATTATAAAATGAATTATAAAAGTTAGTATAATTTTAGGCGTATTAAAATCCCCCAAACTTAAACATTACTTGTCCTCAATTAATACTACATTTTAAAAATAATTTATGTAGATTAGAGTTAAAGGGTCATCCTTTAGAATTGCTAAAATTTTTTTCAAAAAATGTGGTAGTTCAAGTTAGAAGAACTTCTAGTGAATCAGACTAGCCCAGAGTCTAAATTATTTATCATCAAACTTGGAAATTTATTTTCCTATCTAGTTACAAAATATATGCAGATTGTTCTAAGTTCTTTATTCTAGAAAGACTCGAGTGAAACCAATTTTTTATTAGGACCTCTCCTCAAGCTTCTCCTCACTTTTTTTTTGCATCTCTTTTCCTTTTTTCTTTTCAGGATCTTTTTGATTCATTATTTTTTTTTCTCATTTTTAATGTGAGGATTACTATATCTAGAGACGTTCTAAAATAATTTTGAATTCCACTATCCTCCTCTAAAGTTAAAACTTATTACTTTCCTTCACTTGAAAAGATGTACTTTTTTAAAATACTTTTTAAAAGAGCCTTAAATGTTTGAAAATAAATTCTAAGAATCCTTAAATTTTAAAAAATGCAATTATTCCTACTAATGATAGTTATTCTTTTTCCCAAATTCTCCACTAAATATCTTTAACTCTAGGTTCACCCTTCTCACTAAAAATATCAACTATGTTTTCCTACTCATTTCTACACTTAAAATTCTAACATCCTTAAGGTGACTCCACATAATAATAATCATCAGAAATAAAATAAAATTTTATTTGTAGTAATTTTGAAAACAAGTAAGGTTTAAATTTGGAAACATTTTTCTTTTCCCCCAAACTTAAGCTCAAACATGTGTAACGATGAAGTACAATAATATGCGGCTGGAAAAGATCACTTTTACAATTTACTACACATCCTAAAAAAATATCAACAAATAACACATAGTAGAATGTTGCAGTAGAAAGTAAATATAGCCTAAACATGCTTAACATAACACTATAAAGGAATTTTAAATAGTAGAACAAGTGTAAACTGAAGATTAAACAAAAACACATTTTAAACTTTATAGAGGAATTGTTGGATGCTAACAAGTTTAAAATATTGAGATAAGTTTTGTCATGTCCAATGACTCATTGAACTTGACTCACAAACATAGACACACAAAATCCAATACATAGACTTACAGATTCATAAACAAACAACAACTGAGGCTAATTTGATCTCCCTTCTACTCACATTTCCCCTCCTCATTTTCAATTTCTAACAAAAGAAACTAAACTAATAATGTGTGTGTATTATAAAACTTTATGTAGTTATGACCCATAGACTAGAATTCCCTCATGTGTTACCAATTTCAGGGTTACTCTAAGTTTATGGTATACACAATCTGGTAAATAAAAATTGTTCAGTTCATCCAAATGTTGTTCACTAATTAAGTTCATGACCCTACTCAGTGAAGACAAAGTCAGACAAAGGAAGTAATAGAGTTGAGATGGAGTGGTCCAAGTATAAACTCTACATGCTTCAAGGTAATGCTCAGCTCTGGTTAAGAGCTATGTTGTAATAGACTCGTTAACCTGCTACTACCAGAAATCATATACAAATCTATTCATGACAAAATAATTACCTCACAACATTAATCTAATCCACTCTTACACATCAAACATGGATCAAAGTCCAACATCTCACTATTATCCAATCCAACATAACAATAATCACACTAAATAGATAACTGACCAAGGAAAAATATGTTGAGATTTTTATTCCTATTTTATACTGATATTGATGATATTGAACTTTAAAGAAGGGTATTTTTGATGTTTTATTATAGGTATGTTGAATTATGGTCATTGGAGCAAAAAGATGCAAAAAGGTGTGAATTTGGAGCAAAAAGGACCAAAATATGAAGCTTTGATCTAGGGCGCCGACGGCGAGCCCAACGGCGTCGACGATGGGTTTTTCCCGAAAGTTCAGAATCAAATATTCTAGAAAGCCGCTGACGTCACCATCGAGGCCGCCGATGGCGAGAGCAGCGGTTCTCTGAACAGGTGCATTGAATGTGGACAATTTTTAAAGGGACACTTAGGCAACTCTTGGAAAACTCTTCTACAACTTTAAGAGAAACATTTGGGCTGAAAAAAGAGGAGCCCCGTGGTGGTGTCCGTTGAGTTTAGTTGTTTGTAGAGTGTAGAGAGTTTAATTTAGGGTTAGTATTATGAGAAATTCTTTGAGAGATAGTAAGAGTGGAGGGAAAGTGAGAGATTTCTTCCTCCTTGTCGCTTCGAAGAAGAATTCTATGTGCTGTAAAGAAAGGAAGAGATTCAGAGGAACTTCGAGGAGTTTGCTTGTGGAGGAATTAGAGATAAGTGGTATATACTTATTGAAGTTTATATGACTTTGCTTTTATATATAAGTTCTAAGTTTTATCGTATCTTCTCCATGAGTTCTGAGTAATTTTCTCTGTCTTTCTCCTTATCTTGAGATTTTGTGAAATGGTAATTTGAAATGGTTGAGCCATGAGAATGTTAAAGAAGTTGTGATGATCTTTTCACTTTGATCATAATTTACTTTCAATCTGGCTAATTGATTTGTTAAAATATGTTGAGTTTTACAACTAAAGTGAAGATTACATCCAAGATTTAGGGAGGTCAAAGTCTTTGAAAGTTGGGTGCAAATAAATAAGAAAATAAAATTATCGGGTGTAGAATTAGAGATTTTAGAATGACAGACTAAAATCCTCAATTCGGTCATATCATTTGGGTACTGAAGTGTAGATGTTAGCCCTTAGACATGGGGAACATGGGAGTTTCGAAGTGAGAGCCGTATCCTCCTAGCTTAGCCGCAGATTCAGTAACCAAGCATAGGATTAGTCAATGTTCTTTATGCCTGGACCAAAGGTCGCAGATTCAGTAAACAAGCGTAGGATTAGTCAATGTTCTTTATGTCTGGACCAAAGGGTAACGGCAGAATCAGTAACCAAGCATAGGATTAGTCAATGTTCTTTATGCCTGGACCAAAGGGTAAAGAATAGGTATGCTTCTATTTGGCACAATACAATTTGAACTAATTCACTTTATTCATTCACTTTAAATATACAGAATTAATAACCAAGCATAGGATTAGTCAATGTTCTTTATGCCTGGACCAAAGGGTAAAGAATAGGAATTAAGCATAGGATTAGTCAATGTTCTTTATGCCTGGACCAAAGGGTAAAGAATAGGTATGCTCCCATGCATAGGATTAGTCAATGTTCTTTATGCCTGGACCAAAGGGTAAAGAATATGTATGCTCCTACTTGGCACAATATAAATTGAACTAATTCATTTTATCCATTCACTGTAATTTCTTGACAAGGAGAGTAGGATTAGTCAATGTTCTTTATGTCTGGACCAAAGGGTAAAGAATAGGTATGCTCCTATTTGGCACAATATAAATTGAACTAATTCATTTTATCCATTCACCATAATTTCTTGACAAGGAGAAGTAATACAATTTTAACTAGTTCAATTTATCCATTCACTTTAATTTCTTGACAAGGAGAAGGATGCTTTCTTATATATTGAACTTCACATTAGAAACTTTATTAGTAGAATTAGTTAATTAAAAGTTTCTTAAAATTACATATTTATTTCAATTACCTATTAGTGACAAATAAGCAATTTGAACTGTATTGATGTGATTAAGTATTGATTTTCTNATGAAAAATAAGCAATTTGAACAGCATTGTTGTGATTAAGTACTGATTTTCTAAATCCTAGTTTGTAGCCTCTAGTATTACTCCCTGTGGAGTCGATATCTAGGACTCCATTAGAGCCCTGTATTACTTGAGCGATACATATACTTGCGTTGATAAGTGTGACTTTGCAATTATTGAATATTTTATACACATTTTTATCAAATCTATAACCGTTTTTAAGTTTTTGGTGCCGTTGTCGGGGACTTAAATCTTCTAGCAACAATATCAAATTCTTATATTTTTAAGCATATATAAAGTCTCTGTCAATAACAAAGATAACCATGAGTTACCTCTCACGAAGTGCTTGATCTAATATCAACATCTCGATGTAACCAATGTTTACTCTGGTTGCCCCAGCATTGGAATCTCATTCATTTTATCTATATACCATGAAATATTTCATTCAGTGATTTTTAATAACTCTTTCTTAGGAGATCTTTTATTGACTTCATTATTCAATTCAGGTTCTTCTTGTGATTGAGTCGAATCTGAAGATATAAAGACTGGTGGTGCAGATGAATTCCTTAAATAGGTAGGCTTTAAAATTATATGGGGTACATTCATCTTAAGTTCATGAGATTTTTTAACATATGGAATTAAAATTTTACTACTTTTGGTAACGTCCATCATTTTGCACCTCTCCTACACATACATACAATCTTCTTTAAACAGTGTTTTCAATTCATTATGAAAGTCCATTTCGATCTCATCTATTAACTTACTCTCAAAACTTTCTTGGAATGGTTTTCACTAAGATAATCAATTTCATCCATCCAAAAACAATCATCATCTTTTCTCTCAGCTGGATATTTTATAGTCTTTAACACATCAAAAGTGACTTCCTGGTCATTCATATTCATAGTCAACTATCCTTTTTGCGCATCTATCATAGCTTTTTTAGTAACAATAAAATGTCTCTCAAAAATAATTGAATTTTCTTTATCGTCCTCCATATCTAATATAATTAAAGTACAAAGAAAAGATAAATTTATCCACTTTGATAAGCACATCTTCTATAACCCCTTTTGGATAAATGAGAGATCAATTAGCTAACTGAAGGGTTACTGTAGTAAGAAAAATATCTGTTAAACCAAACCTTCTAAATATAGATAGAGGCATCACATTAATGCTCAATCCTAAATCGCATGAAGCTTTTCCACATAATCTTTCTCCAATTGCACAAGCAATTGTTAAGTTATAAGGATCTTTAAGTTTATGAGGAAGCTTTTTCTGAAGTATAGCGCTCCACTCCTTACTTAGTGCAATTGTCTCGTTATCCCTAAATTTCCTTTTCTTGTTTAATATCTCCTTCATAAACCTTACATAACTTGACATCTGTTCCAAAGCTTTAGCGAAAAAAATATTTATCGTTAACTTCTTAAGTACATTCATGAACTTTAAAAATTGTTTATACAACTCATGTTGTATAAGTCTTTGAGGAAATAGAGGTGGTGGTCTTTTTAAATTGATTTTAATTGGAGATATTACATTTTCCAAATATTTAAAAACATGTTCTTCAGGTCTTTTAGTTTCCATTGTTTCTCTCGCAACTTCTTTCTCTTTTCTAACCACATTCTCTTTCTCTCTTCCACTTCTTAACTTGGCAGCTTCTACTTGTTATTATTGTTCTCTTTAGGGTTGATCTCTATTTTGCTAGGAAAAGTGTTCCTTGAGGTCTATTGCTAATTGAATTAGTAATTTTTACCAATTGATTCTCTATATTTCTAAATGCAACATTTTGACCTTGCAAATTGTTTCCCGTTTGCAATACCACTTCTTCTAAAGACATCTTATCCTCAAATTGCTGATAATTGTTAAAGTCCAATGGATATGAAGGTTTATATTTTCTGTTCCCCTGATTGTTCCAACTTCCATTAGAATTTGCATGATTATTTTCCCATTGTTGGTTTCCACCACGAGTAGTATGATTCTAGTTAAAATTAGGATAGTTCTTCCAACATGGCTTGTAAAAGTTAGAATACAAGTTGTTTATGGTGTTTAAAGTCTCATATGATAAGTTAGAATCATTCCATATGCCATAATGAACTTTCCTCAATTGCTGGAGTAAATTGAGGCTGGTTTATTACAAATTGGTCCAAATTCCTTGATATTGCAACAACTTGAGATGTAAGAATTGCAATCAAATCTATATCATCAACACTAGCTACCTTTTTAGGATTTAACATTGCAGAGGGCCATTGAAATTCATTTGTAACCATTTCTTCAATTAACACATATGCTTCTTCAAATGATTTTTACATTAATGATCCAACAACGACAACGTCAATTATAGATCTAAGGGTTCCTGCTAACTCATTGTAAAAAGTTTAAATGATTAACCAATCGGGTAGAGCATGATGTGGACACTTTCATAGGAGTTCCTTAAATCTTTCTCAGGCTTTGTATATTGATTCCCCTTTATACTGATAAAATGACATAATATTGTTTCTAAGTTTTTTGTTCTTGAATAATCGAGCTAACCATAAGTAATATACATCCCTGAAAGGTAATACACTACTTGATAATAAGCTTAATAGAATAAACTATAGAAATAAATGACTTCCGTTGGATCTGCAAGTTTGCATGATGACCGACAGATTCTCCTATCTGATATGGGAGTCAAATAGGGTTTATTTTAAGTCTGGGTTCTTTTAAGTTCCCTATAAGGGAAAGCCCTTATAGTTAATTACATCTTAAGCGAACAGATCACTTAAGAAAACTCTCAATAAAATAAGGAATTTTTTATTTTCATGAATTCAAAAGAAAGGGTTTTCAATGAACATGATTGTGAAATTTTCAATGGGGATTAGTTCAAAGGTGAAAGATTTTATTTTAAGAATCAAAAGAAGAAAAGTAGGGAGATTAAAGAACCAGGGGAGGTTCTTGGTAATCCACCGAACAATCCTAATGTTTGGCTCAATTTAAGATGATATTACTTTAAGTTAACTCTTGTCAGTTTTATTAATTAGGGCTTAGATTTGTGTAATCATGGTCTACACAAAAAGCCTAGAAAGATAGGAGATGCTGCATATCGGGACTATGCAGGATCCTAACAAAAAGAGAGGTTTTATGTCATAAAAGATAGCCTCAGGATCTTAAGGATTGTTATTTAAACTAAAGAAATGGTCTTGAATGAGCTTCCCTCAAAATCTGCTCCAAGTTCCATACTGGAATTTCTTCAGGTCTTTAAGTCTTCAGGTCCTCTAATCTTATTATTAAAAGTTTTATTTGTTTCGATAATTTTATAGTGAATTAATTAAATGGTAGTAGAGGTATAGTTCAAACCTAGGCCAAGGCTATGTTCACATAAGCTAAGTAATTCCTTAGTGTTATGATTTCTAGGTTCTCCCTAATCTAAACAACTTTTATTCCTTTAATTTTTTTCCTTAATACATGCATTCTATGTTTGATAAAAGCAGTAAAAGCATACATTGAGATACAAAAAGTGATAAGTAGAGTGAATAAAGAAAAAACATTTTATCAAATTTTTATTAAATTTTAATTATTTAATTAGTGGTAACCCAGTCAAAGTTTTTATGGTTCCATCGTCCTGGGTCGCCAGATGCTCTAGCTTACTTAGTCTGAAAGGTGGTTTCCCACCAGGATCGAAAGATTCTTGTCAACATCCACAGAATGCATCGTTCAAAGAATCTTCATGAACTAGAACAAAAAAGGGGTTTAAGTTGCATTATGTGATCTTTGTGATTAAGATTTAATTGGTCCTTGAGTTACTTTATCGATTTTAGGGTTGAAATATTTTACGTTGTTTACATCTTGTTGTCAAATTTTAATAATTTTATTTTAGTTATTTTTATTCACTTGTTATTATTTATGTGAAGTTGACGACTTTGAAGCTGACTTAACCTCAAGGCCATGCTTTAAAGTCTTATTGCATTGGTTTGGTTTAAGTTTAAGTTTTAATATATTTTATGCAAATTTTACCCCTCCTAATGTATTTTATTTTATTTCTTAATGGATGTTCAAGTTGAGGGGTTTAAAATTAATTAGAGAGACATTGGTTAAGATCCCACAGTTCTCTCATTCTGGTACCACTATTTTCTTTTGAATTTACTTAGCTTAAATGAGTATTTAAGCTCACTTCAACCGGGGATATCTCGTTAGCAACCTTGGTTTACCTCATCCGAGGGACTCTCGTAAATTCAAAAGTGTTTTTTTTTGTTTTGAAAATGTTGTTTTATTTTTGAAAGTTGTTATTATCTTATTTATTCATTTTTTGAAAATGTTGTTGAAATTTTGAATAAAATGATTTTTTTTTGATAGATCTCATCGGTGTGAAGTTTAATGTCGTCCCTTTCATCTGTTCCAGGGGTAGCTCTATGATAATTTAACGCTTTGACCACATCCAAATTTACCTCGCAAAGGGACAGCAAGAAATTGGTTTAAAGGAAAGTAATGAAAACAATTCCCTAAATCTAAACTAAGTCTAATCATGAAAATAACCATGTAAACCTGATCAAATAAGTTTGTTTGATTGAAGTGGATGAAATTAAACAAATGAATAAAGCAAAAGACATCATATAATCAAGGGACAATCACATTGAACTTTAAAGAAGAGACATGAAGTGATGTTCCAAAAGAACAAAAGCACAATTAAGTTAGTTAAAAGCTCAGCATAAGCAAGCAAATTTTGATTAGCTAAGTAACATACAATTATTCATTTGCTAAAATTATTTTGATATAAACAGATATTTTAAATATATGAATCATGTAGCATGCTTATAAATATTCCAAGGAGGGCCAATCTATAACAGATTTTGACATGGGAAGAAAAGCTACATATATTATACACCTCTCTAGAACTTAAATGAGTTTGTTGTGCATAAGCTACCCCTTATATGTAAATTCAAGTTGTTTCAGATTAAATGAACAAGTAGCAGCAGGACAAAGGTCCCCCTGATTTGTTAATGACTTAAACAGTTTCAAGCATTTTCATGAAGAAACAAAGCTATTTCATGAAATTGAATTAAAACTTTAATGAAACAAGTAAATAAAATAAAAAAATCGGATCGAGGAGTAAATGCCAACTTATAGCACAAATAACTAAGCAAGCATCAAGAATATTGGGAGAGCAGCAAGAAAACCGAGCAAGAAGCTGAGCAAAAACAAAGCAGAGGACTGGTCGATGGCTAGCCATTCATTAATGAGGGAGAGCGCTAATTTTCAGGGAGCTTCAGGTTTAAGAGGGAGGCTGCGAGCGAGGGAGCTTTGGTCATGAGGATAGGAAAATGTGAAGCAGACATTGTCGGATGCGAGGGCTTCCGGGCTAGCGTGAGAGAGAAAGGTCAGCGGAGGTTTTTTGTGGTGCAGAGTGTAGGTGAGTACCATTTCTAAGATGCTAAGATAGTCATCAGGAAAGTTCTATGGCTAAATCCTAGTCACTAAAGGAAAGACCCAAAATAGAGGTCAACAAGAACTTCTAGAGATTTGCATGTGAAGGATTGTGAGATAAGTTGTATTTTTCATTTCATTTATTTTTAAAATTGTTTTTATATATAAAGTTTGTGTTTTATCGTATCCTTCTCATGAATTCTGAGTAGTCTTCTTTATCCTTCTCCCTATTTTGAAGAAATGGTTTTATGAAGAATTAATTTTGTTTTCTATGTTTTAATTGTCAATAATTTGTGATGATTTGAACTCTGATCTTCATTTACTTTTCTATCTGGCTAATTGAATTGTTAAAATGTTTTGAGATACATAAGTTCTAAAAAAAGATATGATTTCTACAATAAAGGGAGAATCACATTTGATTTCATGGGAGAGTATGTCATCCATAGGATTGGGTGCAAATAAATATGGAAATATACTTCGTTGGATGTAGAATTGAAAGATTTTAAGGTGACAAATTAGAATCCCCAATTTGGTTCAATTGATTGGAAACTAAAGCGAACATGTTAGCCCTCAGGTGAGGGAGTAGTTGGAGCTCTAGAGTGACAGTCAGTATCCTCCCAGCCTAACTACAGAATTAAAGACCATAATTTGGATTAATCAATGTTCTTTATAGTACTCGGAAGAGGGTAGAGAATAGGATTGCTCCTTTTTGGCACAAAACAATTTTTAATTATACTTTTCAAATGATCTCATTTTCTTCACAAGACATATTTTCATTGTAAAGGGGAATTGTGTTTTCTCATTCTTGAACTTTCATCAACAAAAACCTTTATTTTCTTTCAATAATTTTACTTTTGAAAGTTTAGCATCTAGTTTAATTTTATTGTTGTAGTCATAAATCTGCATATTTAGTAGCATTTCACTTGAGAAGTTTATATTCAAACTTCATACTTTACTTTATTTTTTATTTTTTATTTTAATTTAAGAATAAAATATTAATAGCTAGCTTATATATATTTCTAGCTTCTCTGTGGGATCGATATCTACGACTCCTTTAGAACTCTGTATTACTTGAACGATACACGTACTTGCATTATATGTAGAAGGGAATTAGGAGTTTAAAAGAGGTTTTAAATCTAAATTATTTTCATTAATTATACATTATTTTTACATTGCATATTTATTATTAATTTAATCTCAAGTTTATGCACATCAAGTTTTTGCCAGCACTGCCGGGAAGTAACGAAAAGTATTAGTTATTTTATTTTATTTTAAAAATATAAAAAAGAGTATTTGTAGTTTAGTTCAAACATTTTCTTGTTTAAGTGTGTTGCTTATTTTTAATTACTTATTTTATTTTGTTTATGCTTTGTATAAGATCTGAAAACTTAGTACCTTACAATTCTAAATTAGGAAGAACTGTTAGAAAAATTCAAAAACAACAAAAAGAGAAAATTCATTCCAGCAAAATGGCTTGCAACTTAAGTATTAATTTAATCTCAAGTTTATGCACATCAAGTTTTTGCCAGCACTGCCGGGAAGTAACGAAAAGTATTAGTTATTTTATTTTATTTTAAAAATATAAAAAAGAGTATTTGTAGTTTAGTTCGAACATTTTCTTGTTTAAGTGTGTTGCTTATTTTTAATTACTTATTTTATTTTGTTTATGCTTTGTATAAGATTTGAAAACTTAGTACCTTACAATTCTAAATTAGGAAGAACTGTTAGAAAAATTCAAAAACAAAAAGAGAAAATTCATTCCAGCAAAATGGCTTGCAACTTAAGTAATGTTGGAAATGAAAATAAACATCATCAGATATCTTTAATTGATTTTGATAATCTTACAGCAGATGAAATTCATTTAAGTATACAAAACTATGTTATAGCTGCCAATTCATTTGGGCTTAAACCTGGTATTTTCCAAATGGTATAAAATAATCAGTTTGGGGGAATACCAACTGAAGATCACAATTTACACCTTGCTAGTTTTCTAGAATTGTGTGCTATATTTAAATATGATAGAGTGTCTGACCAAAGCAAAATATTTGAGATTTTTATACCTATTTTATACTGTTTTTTATGATATTGCACTTTAAAGAAAGGTATTTTTAATGTTTTGTTGCAGGAATGATGAATTAGGGTCATTGGAGCTCGGTGGTTATGCCCAACTAGGCATTAGATGAGGACGAATTTTGGATGGGTGCTTAGGCAACTCTTAGGAAAGCTCATCCACAACTTTAAAAGAAAATTTTGGCCGAAAATTTGAGAGGTCTTGGATGTTATAAAGGCCCTGAAGGTCGGAGAGGTTCGATTAGTGTTTGGTAGAGAGTGTAAATTGTGAGGAATTCATTAAGAGATTGTAAGAGTTGAGGGAAAGTGAGAGATTTCTTCCTCCTTGCCTCTCTGAAGAGGAATTTTGTGTGCTGTAAAGAAAGGAAGAGATTTAGAGGAACTTCGAGGAGTTTTCTTGGGGAGAAATAAGAGATAAGTTTATTTATTTTTGTAGTTTATATGACTTTGATTTTATATATGAATTCCGAGTTTTGTTGTATTTTCCCCATGAGATCTGAGTATCTTGAGATTTGTGAAATGGTGATTTAAATTAGTGAAGCCATGAAAATGTTTAAAAAATTGTGATGATCTTTTCACTTTGATTTTAATTTACTTTCAATATGGCCAATTAATTTGTTAAAATATCGTGAGTTTTACAACTAAAGTGAAGATTACATCCAAGATTCAGGGAGGTCAAAGCCCTTGGAAGTTGGGTGCAAATAAATAGGGAAATAAAATTATCGAGTGTAGAGTTGGAGATTTTAGAACGACTGACTAAAATCCTCAATTTGGTCCTATCGTTTGGGTGCTAAAGTGTAAATGTTAGCCCTCAGGTGAGGGGAACATTGGAGCTCCGAAGTGAGAGTCGGTATCCTCCCAGCCTAGCCGCAGATTCAGTAAACAAGCGTAGGGGAACGTGTGAGCTCCGAAGTGAGAGCCGGTATCCTCCCAGCCTAGCCGCAGAATCAGTAACCAAGCATAGAGATCCGAAGTGAGAGCCGGTATCCTCCCAGCCTAGCCGCAGAATCAGTAACCAAGCATAGGATTCAAAGTGAGAGCCGGTATCCTCCCAGCCTAGCCGCAGATTCAGTAAACAAGCGTAGGATTAGTCCTTTGCTGGTATCCTCCCAGCCTAGCCGCAGATTCAGTAACCAAGCATAGGATTAGTCAATGTTCTTTACAGTATCCTCCCAGCCTAGCCGCAGATTCAGTAAACAAGCGTAGGATTAGTCAATGTTCTTTATAGGGTAAAGAATAGGTATGCTCTTATTTGACACAATACAATTTAAACTGATTCACTTTATCCATTCACTATAATTTCTCGACAAGGAGAAGGATGCTTTCTTATAAATTAATATCACATTAAAAACCTCATTAGTATAATTAGTTATTTAAGAGTTATTAAAATTACATATATTTTGATTACCTA
Organism: Phalaenopsis hybrid cultivar; assembly: GCA_002079205.1. NCBI lineage: Eukaryota > Viridiplantae > Streptophyta > Magnoliopsida > Asparagales > Orchidaceae > Phalaenopsis > Phalaenopsis hybrid cultivar. Next base: position 83,058 of record JXCR01145974.1, read on the forward strand.
TTAGTGACAGATAAGAAATTTGAATTCCATTGTTGCGATTAAAGTATTGCTTTTCTAAAATCTTATTTCATACTTCTAATATTACTCCATATGGGATCGATATCTAGGACTCCATTAGAGCCCTATATTACTTGAACGATACGTCTACATGCGTTGATAAGTGTGACTTTACAATTGTTGAATATTTTATACATCCATTTTTATCGAATCTATAATTGTTATTAAGTTTTGGTACAGTTGCTGAGGAATTAAATCTTTTAGCAGCACTATTAAATACTTATATTTTTAAGCATATATAAAGTCACTGTTAGTGTCGAATGATGCTATCAAACTTAGACTTTTTTCTTTTTCACTGATAGATAAAGCTAAGATGTAGTTAAACTCATTAGCACCCAGATCTATCAGAACTTGGGGAGATTTATAACAAAAATATTTATCTAAATATTTCTCACCTTAAAAAACTGCTAAGCTTAGAAATGATATTACATCTTTCTATCAGTTTGAAGGGGAATCAATTTATGAAGCCTGAGAAAGATTTAAAAATCTCCTTAGGAAGTGTCCACACCATACATTGCCATATTGGTTAATAATTTAAACTTTTTATAATGGATTGGTTGGTTCTCTTAGATCGGTAATTAACGCAGTTGCTGATGGATCATTACTATCAAAACCATTCGATGAAGCATTTTCAGTAATTGAAGAGATGGCTACTAATAATTTTTAATAGCCATCAGAAAGGGTAAATCCAAAAAGAGTAGCCGATATTCATGATTTTGATGCAATATCTATATTAGCTACACAAATAGCCGCAATATCAATGAAGATATATCAATATGAAATGTATTATTCTCGAACAACACCTGTGCTTGAGGAGGACTCATTTGGAAAAATAATAGAATGTAAATCTTCTTATGAGACTTTTAATGCAATCAACAATCGTTATAATAATCCGTATGTCAATTATTATAATCCTGGTTGGAAGAATCATCTAAACTTTAATTAGTGTAACAATAACTCAAATGCTGCAAATCCACAATGGGGAAACAATGCTGCGAACCCAGTGGGAAGCTCCAACAATCAAGAAAATCAAGCTTATAAATCTTATTACCCCATAGGATTTAATAATTTGCAAGGTAAGGAGAAAAAGTTATCAATGGAAGAATCGATATTGCAAATGGGAAGTCAATTAAAGAGTCAAGGAGCTATAATCAGAAATATGGAAAATCAATTGGGATGTATTGCTACTACATTTTGCAAGTAAATAGTAAAGATCAGAACAAAGATCAAATTAAAGCTATTCAACTGAGAAGTGGAAAAGAATTAGAAGAAAGAGTTTCATGAGAAGTTGAAATAGAAAAAGATGAGGTGGAAAATGAAAATTCTGGTGAAGCTTTTCATTATGAGTTAAAAAGTCCTATTAAACCAATGAAAATCACTGTAGAAAGACCACCACCTCCACTTTCTCAATGATTGAAGAAGAAGTATAGAGGTAATCAATTTTCAAAATTTTTGGAAAATTTAAGGAAATTAACGATAAACATTTCATTTACTGAAGCTTTGGAACAAATGTCAAGCTATGTGAAAATCATGAAGGATACACTTAATAAGAAAAGGAAGTTTGTAGATAATAAGACTGTTGCACTCAATGAACAGTGTAGTTCTATAATTCAGAAGAAGCTTCCTAAAAAACATAAAGATCCTGGAAGTTTTACAATTCCTTGTGTTATTGGCAAACGATTTTATGGAAAAGCTTTATGTGATTTAGGTGTCAATATTAATCTTATGTCGTTATAAATTTTCTGAAGCTTGGGCTTAGGAGATATTTCACCTACAACTGTAACTCTTCAGTAAGCTGATCGTTTGATTACCTATCATAAAGGAGTTATAGAAGATGTTTTAGTAAAGATTGATAAATTTATCTTTCCTGTGGACTTTTTTGTATTAGATATGGAGGCAAATAAAAAAATTCCTATTATTTTAGGGAGATTATTCCTAGCCACTGAAAGAGCTTTGATAAATGTGCAGAAAGGAGAACTAACTATAAAAGTTAGTGATCAAGAGGTTACATTTAATATTGCAAAATTAATGAGATACCCTGCAAAAGAACAGGAGATCGAATGATTTAGAATGGATATTAAGTTTTTAGGCCTAAAATATTTCAAAAGGACATATGAAAGCAAATTTGAAAAGGAATATTTGTAATGCCAAGATGAGGGTAAATTCTAAGATGAGTCTATGGAAGTGAGTATGGAAGAACTGAAATATGTTCAGGAAAAATTTGAAATGTTAGATCCTAGAGAAAATGACAACAATTTGATTTCATCAATTAAGAAGCCCCCAAAACTAGAATTGAAAACACTTACTACACATTTGAAGTATGCATTCGTAGGAGATTCATCTACACTACCTGTCATAGTATCCTTAGAACTATCTGATGCGTAAGAACAACAGTTGTTAGAAACTTTAAAAAGATATAAGAAAGCATTTGAATGGACATTAATTGATATTAAAGGAATCATTCCTTCAATTTGTATGCATAGAATTTTATTATATGATCAACATAAACAAAGAACTGATCCTAAAATGAGATTGAATCCTATGATGAAAGAAGTGGTTAAGAAAGAAATTATAAAATGGTTACATGCGAGAATAATATATCATATTTCAGACAGTGCTTGGGTGAGTCCAATTCATTGCATTCTGAACAAAGGAGGTGTAACTGCAGTGACAAATGAGTATAATGAATTAATATCAACAAGAAAAGTCACTTGATGAAGAATCTGCATAGATTATAGAAGATTAAATTCCGCCACCCTTTTGGACCAGATGTTGGATAGATAAGTTGGGCACAAATATTTTTATTTTCTAGATGGATATACCAGTTATCACCAAATACCTATTGCACCTGAGGATCAAGAGAAAACAACATTTACTAGTCTATATGAAACTTTTGCTTTTCGACAAATGCCTTTTAGATCATGTAATGCATCTGCAACATTTCAAAGATGTATGATGTTAATTTTTAGTGATTTGATTGAAAAAGAGATTGAAATTTTTATGAACGATTTTTTTGCATTCGGAACTTCCTTTGAAATATGTCTAAATCAATTAGAGAAAGTTCTGGAAACTTGTGACAAGACTAATCTCATTTTCAACTGGGAGAAATGTCAGTTTATGGTTGAAGGAGGAATTGTTCTTAGACATAAAATTTTAGAAAATGACATGGAAGTAGATCATGCAAAAATTCAGGTTATATCGAACCTACCTCCACCTACTACTGTAAGAGGAGTTAGGAGCTTTTTAAGACATGTTGGATTCTACAGGCGATATATCAAAGATTTTTTAAAAATTGCTAATCCTTTATGCCAACTTCTAGAAAAAGATGCAAAGTTTGATTTTAATCAGGATTGCCTTAAAGCCTTTAAAACTTTAAAGGAAAAATTGATCATTACCCCTATAATTGTTTCATCGGACTAGGAGAAACCTTTTGAATTAATGTGTGATGATAGTGATTATGCAATTTGAGTTGTTTTAGGGCATAAATTTGATAAGATTTTTAAAGTCATATATTATGCTAGTAAGACTCTTACTGATGATTATATTAAATATTCTGCCATTGAAATAGAGTTATTAGCCATTGTGTATGTTTTTGATAAGTTTAGATCATATTTGATTGAAACTAAATGTGCTGTGCATACTGACCATTCTGTTATTAAATATTTGATGCAAAAGAATGATGCAAAACCAAGATTAATTAGATGGATACTTCTGATGCATGAGTTTGATTTATTAGTAGTCGATAGGAAATGGATTGATAATCAAGTAGCTGATCATCTATCGTGGTTAGAACAGGAAGAAATAGATGAACTCGAGAGAGATATTAAAGATACTTTTCCTGTTGAACAACTTTATGTCGTAAAAGGATGGAAATACCTTGGTATGTTGATATTGTGAATTATATTGTTAGCGGTATTTTACCATATGGACTGGCAAAACAACAAGAAAAGAAATTCATTTATGATGCAAAATCTTATTTTTGGGATGATCCTCATTTGTATAAACAATGTAAAGATTTAGTTATAATACAATGTGTGCTCCATAAAGAAATTCAAGACATTATGCAAAAATGACATGATTTTAAATTTGGAGGACATTTTGGGAATGATAGAACTCCTTAAAAGATTTTACAATCTGGATTTTATTGGCCTACTCTATTTAGAGATGTTAATATATATATATATATATATATATATNAAACTCACCACAAAAACTCAAAACTATAAAGACAATAACTAACTAATGGCGTGGAATGACGTGGAATGTAGGCGTGCGAAGAGCAAAACTGAGTGAGTGGAAGAATGTGAAATGGTACGAAGGGGGTGTTTTGATCAAATTTTGGCTGTAAATAGAGCCTAGGGTCGGTTCTTCAATAGGTGCATTCAAAAACTCTTTAAAAAATGTCCAAATTCATCGAATCTTCTTGAAACAGGGTCTGCATCGACACTGGCGTCGTCGGCGCCCATTCTGTCGTTGTCAGCGCCAGAGGCCATTTAATTAATTTGTCTTCTCTATCAAACAGTGTCGTCAATGCCCAGTCTGGCACTATCGACGCTGAATAATTTTTAAATTCTCCATTTTGACTCCAAACTTCATCCTTTTAGCTTCTTTTTTCCTCCAGGTCCTAAAAATCTGCAATAAAGCACAAAAAATACCTTCCATTAAAGTAAAATATCACCAAAAATAAGTATAAAATATGGGTTTAAAAATACATATATTTTTGGTGTATCAAAATCCTCCAAACTTAAATGTTACTTGTCCTCAAGTAACTCTTTTACTACACAAAAATATGACTCATGATAAAGATTTCAACTTCTAGATTTCTATATTTTAGTTCACTAAATATAATAGTATAAATTAAGAAAAATTTAAAATAACTTCAGTTAATACGAAAGGTATAAGAATATCTAGCAGTCAAGTCTAAGACTTTTGATTCTCTATTCTTTTCAAGAAAAAATATAAATTATTCATATTAAAGCCACTTAGAATATCCATATGAAAAAGAACTTCATGAAACTGTACTAGTAAATATGCTAATACTGAAATATAAGTTTACAAAATGTAGCCAAGCCTTCTTATTTAAGTTGATTCAAGTGAAGCTAATTTTTATTTAGGCATCTCCTCAAGCTTCTCCTCGCATCTTTTTCTTTTCCTTTCTTTTCTTTTTCAGGATCATTTTCAATACTTTTTTTTCTTTTCTTTTTCAGGATCATTTTCGATCATTTTTCTTTTATTTTCTTTTTCAGGATCATTTTCAATCATTTTTCTTTCTTCTTTTTTACGTGATGATTATGTCGGCACTATTTTTGGTTGGAGGAGTTGCCCGTTTGAAGTTGTCGGCCGCCAGAATCGAAGTCCCATCGCCCGTTTCGGAAAGACATATATATATATATATATATATANTTTTGATACAAAAAAATGATATACTATTTTAAGTACCATTTTTATTCCTATTATTGGTGATATTGTACTTTAAAAAAGCATATTTTTTGTATTTTTGTTGCAGGTATACCATTTTTAGGCATTTGGAGCAAAAAAGGCAAACAGAGCAAAAACAACCAATTTGGGGTTTGGCGCATGATGCTCCAAACTAAGGCAAGATGCGTCAAACTAAGGCAAGATGTGCCAAAATCCATAGTGTTGGCACATGAGCTATGAATTTTTCAAAGTAAGGCGGTTCGAGACGAATTTTGTTCAAATTTTTAAAGGGACACTTGTTTTAAACACCACATGATGTGATTCGATCTATCTAGACACTTTGAAAGGTTCTAATTTAAAGGGATTTGACTCTTGGATCAAAGAAGCACATCTTTTGAATTCAAAGGTTTGAATTTTGAATTTTGGAGGGAAATTGAAATTTATTTCAGAGGAGGCAGCCCAAAATAAAATTAAGTTGGAGAAGAACTTCGATCCCAGTTGAATATAGCTGTGTAGAATTCATAAAGTTAACTTCACTTTAAACCGATGCTAAAAACGTGATGTAGTATTTTAGTAAGAATAATGTTAAACACTTAAGATTGGGATTCTATGCAAGTATACGTATTATTATCAAGTAATATAAGACTTTCTGTTTAAGTCTCAAATATTGATCCCATGAGGAAGGTTTAAATTTGAAATGATAAATTAACAAGGAAATTCACAGAAATCAAACGAAATTACTGTCACTAATTTTGAATGTGTAAGATACTAACAAAATTAAATTATTAACGGCTATCAAAACTTAAATGCAGAGTTTAAAAATAGTAACTACTAAACCATATTTATGTGATGAAGTATTCTTATATGAAAAAACATCTTTCCCACTATAATGAGCTTTTCGATGAAATGAGATGAGATAAATGGTTTCAATTTGTATTGTGCCAAATAGGAGAAATTTTAACTCTCTACCCTGATTCAGTGTTATAGAAAATCATAGGCTAATCTTAGGTTTAGCCCCTAAATCCATGGCTAGGCTAGGATGATATTAGCTCCCACTCAAGAGCTCCCACTTCTCTTCCCCTGAAGGCTAACTCTCGCTTTAGTTTTTAAACACTAAGATCGAATTGGGGATTTTTACCACCCAAGAAATCTCAAATTCTACACCCAACAAAGTATATTTTCTTATTTATTTGCACTTAATTCCATGAACGAAATACTCTTTCATGGACTTAAATGTGGTTCTCACTCTGTTGTAGACCTCATACTCCATTTCTTGGATCATATATTTCACAACATATTTTAACAATTCAATTGACCAGATCGAAAAGTAAAATAACAGCAGAGTAGAAAAACCCTCACAATTTATTTTAAATTTTAACATTGACACATCCAAATTATCTCTTTATTTCACCATATCTCATAGTAGGGAGAATGATAAAGGAAACTACTCAGACTTCATGAGAAAGATACAACAAAACAAAAATTTCATATATAAAAGAAAGTTCNATCGAAGTGTTTCAAAATTTTTAATTAAAAATATCTTTACAAGATATGGAATGCCGAGAGTAATCGTTACTGATGGAGGATCTCATTTTAGAAATGTAACAGTTGCAAGATTGGTGGAAAAATATAATTTAGTACAAAAAATTGCAACTGCTTATTATTCCCAGATTAGTGGTCTAACAGGAGTATCTAATCATGAATTTAAGAGAGTTTTGGAGAAGAGTATTAATCCTAGCAAAATGGATTTGTCTATTAGATTAGATACTGCATTATGAGTATACAAGACAGCTTATAAGACACTTATAGGAATGTACCCATATAACTTATTTTTTTGGGAAGACTTGTCACTTGCAAGTTGAATTGGAACATAAATCTTATTGGGCGATAAAAGAATTTAATTTCAATTTAAAAGAAGCTGGTGAGAAAAGATTATTACAATTGAATGAGCTTGAAGAAATTAGAAATGAATCTTACGATAATGCGATGATTTATAAAGAAAAAAATGAAAGAATGACATGATCAAAAGATATTAAAAGGAGAATTTGAACTTGGATAGGAAGTTTTATTATATAATACAAGATTGAAATTATTTCTTGGGAAATTGAAGTCTAGGTGGAAAGGGCCGTTTAGAGTTAAAAAAGTCTATCCTTATGGAACAGTCATTATTGAAGATCCTAAAACTAGAAGAATAATTAAAGTTAGTGAGCATAAATTAAAACCTTATTTTGATAGTTGAAGATCAAATGCTAAAGAGACTATCATGTTGGATCACCAAGAGTGAGACTGGGAATGTTGGGCTGACGACATTAAACCAAGCGTTTTGTGTGAGGCAACCCATATGTATTATTATTTACTTTGATTTTTGATTTTTTGTTTAAAATCTTATATGTATGTTTATGTCTTTATGTAATCCGTGTATTTGAGAAAAACGTTTAGAAATATTTTTGTTTACCTAATATTGTGAAAAGACTGAGAATTTATTTTATTGAAATTGAAATGGCCAAAATTTTGGAACTAGCACATGATGCGCTAGATTGACATATGATGCCCCAAATTCCATAGAGCTAGCACATGATGCGCCAGATTGGCACATGCTGCATCGTTGAGAAGAAAATGATTTAAAACATTTCAAATGGTGGTTTTTGGCGGGGAAACCTTCAAATAACTCCTAAAAATTGACTCCAAGACATATTTTAGGGGGGAAAACGAGGGAAGAGCCGCCACTTTTCAATTCCTATGGCTTCCCACTCTAGAAACTCCACTAGATTTGGAATTTTTAGCCTGAAGAAAGTTCATCAGTTTCGACGAACAGAAGTTGCATGATCAAGTTATAATGAAGAAGTGGCTTATCAAAGAGAGGGGATTTGTGAATCGAGGATTCAACTCGCCGAATACTTGAGTCGAAGAAGTTATTGCACAGAGGCGTTGGGAAACACTTTGCTACACTAGGGCCGCTGTAGTTGTCCCTGTGGTGAAAGAATTTTACGCAAATCTTCATGGGATCAACCAAGGAATGATATACTTGCAAGGTAGGATTGTGCATTTCACTCACTCAAGAATCAACGAAATGTTTATGATCGAGAACGTGCCTGTCTACCACTATGTAAATTTTACTCCTACAAGAGACAACATGGATGAACTCTACCGTTACCTTACGGACGAAGATGCTAATTGGGAAGCCCGAGATGATGGGAATGTGAGTTTTTCTGCATTATTATTAAATCGTACTTCAAAGGCATGGAATTTCTTCATTTCCTCAAGATTACTGTTTATTATGAAAATTAGTAAGGTCACTAAGGTGAGTGCTATCCTCAACTACTATATTAAAACTGGAAAACCTGTTGATATTGTAGTCATAACTGTAAAATCAGTTTTGAGTTTGATCGTGAATGGATCCACAACTGGATTGAGACATCCATCTACTATTTTCCAACTCTGCAGTCAATCACAAGTACTTTATGAAAGTTGGGAGAAAGTACTACTGCCTTGGAAGCCGATGGATTCTGAAGTCTAGTGCAGTTGCATTAGAATGAGAGATTAAAATGATATGAATGTACTAATGGATCAAAGATCCCAAAATTCATCACGTATTCAGCCTTATTGCAACTTGAGTACACTTTCAAAGAGAATCAAGAAGATAAATAAAGTGGTGCAAAATCTTATGCATTCAATTAAGAATATTTCTGAAATGCCGGATCACTTGGATTGGAGGCTCAAGGAACATTTTGAATATACAAGGCGTATTGAAGATGGTTTGGTATGTATGTTCAAGAAGCATGCGTGGATTGAGGAGGAAAATCCAACTGACAAATTTCCATTTAGGCCCTTCTACAATCTGTATGTGCACTACCAGTCTATGAGAGATATCTAGGTGGATGAGAGTGAAGAAGATGTTTAACGTTGAGTTCAGCGCAGAACATTTTGTCTAGTATTGTTTGTTCTAGATTTTTATGTTAGATTACCTTTACTTTCTATTGTTGCAATATCTATGTTTATTGCTTTGAAGTTTGATGTTTATATTTAAGTGTTAGGATGTTTGTTTACTTAATAACACTGAATTTGTTATGTGTTGACTTGAAAAATGATAGTTTGTAATAATGTGGATTTCATATATAAATACAAGTTTTGTATTGTTTATGAAAATTTGATGTTAGTTTAATGTTTAATTATACATAAAATTGTTTATTTTAGTCAAATAGAGGTTGACGTAAAGCAATATGGAGCAGATTTCCATAGAAACCGAGATCTAGAAAAAATACGCTCTAGCACATGATGTGTCAGATTGGCGCATGATGTGCAAACTTACAGATCCTAGGCACATGATGTGCCAAAGGTCCAAACACGCCATATTGGTTAAAAAATCCACAAAATCTCACAAAAACCTCCATTTTGCCACTTGGTCATCTTCCACCTCCAACCTTTAGTCTAGGGCATCACAATGTGGGCTAAGGAGGAGGATTTGGAGGCCAAAAATCATAGATGTCATCTTCCCTTGAATCTCCGATGGCTCCCCCCACAAAAAGAGGAAGAACATCGAGCAAATTTGATGCTTGGAATTTTTTTAATTTCAAGACCCAACACTATTACAATACACAAATTGAGACCTAGAGATTGATCCAAGAAAGGGCGTTTGCGAACCTGGGAGGCAAGGTTAAAAGGTTGATTCTCGCCAGAAATTGGGAGTGATTCTGCTACTTCACTGCTATAGTGATCATTCTGATGGTTCGAGATTTCTATGCCAACCTTAGGTTCACTACGGAATATCATATTTTGGTGAGAGGTATGAAATTTGACTTTACATCTGAAATGATTAAAGCATTATATGGGTTGAGGAATTTCTTCCATGATGAATATGCCACTTTTGTTATCACAGATTCTTCACTTGAAGAAGTCATTACCTTTCTGTCTGATGGAATAGAGGAGTGGAAGATAAAGAATAACAAAATAGTTAACTTCCCCGCTTCCATGTTGACGATTCAGTAAAAAGTATGAAATCACTTCATCTCTACCAGACTTTTACCTACAAATCATCTTGTTGGGGTTACAAAGGATCGAGTTTTGTTGAACTATTGCATTCAGAACATGAAGGTAATAGACGTTGGTGCGCTTATAATTCATCACGCTCGGAGTATTGCTAATAGTGCTACTACTGGAGGCTTGGGATATCCTACCCTAATTTTCACTCTATGTGAACAACCAGGAGTCGAATCTCATAGAAATGAAGAAAGATTACAACCTCAGAATCTGATTGGGAGGCACATGATTTTAAGAGTAGAATCCTTTGTTGAGTTTAGAAGTGGAAAAAGGGATAGGCCCTATACACCTGCTGTAAGGGCATCTACTTCTAATTTTGGATCGTTTGAATGTATTATGGACCAGCTCATGATTCAACAATATGATATCATTAATATACAGACTCAGTTGGGAGAGATAGAAGCAAGGAATGCATTTAACGATGAATATCAGCAGAGGAGAGTTCAACATGATATAGATTTTCAAAATGCTATGGTTAGACACTTCATGGGTGAACCTAATGTGAACTTTCCTGCCTGCCCCAGCTTTGTTCCTTATGCTCTCATTTGTGATGAAGATCAAGAGGCAAGAGAAGAAGGAGAAGAAGATGATGACGATGGTGAGGATGGAGATGAGAACTAATAGTTTAGTTTAGGTTTGATTTGATATTACGTCTTGTTTGTATATTTGTTTGTACTATGTTGCACTTTTATTTGAGACTTGTTGGATTTAAGATTTTTATGTTATGTTATGGACCTGTAATTTGTAATAGTCAAGATTTAACTTTAAATATTATAGTAAACTTTAACATGACATGGAATGTCAAGATTTAACTTTAAATGACTATACTTATGTTTATAAATATTATAGTAAACTTAGGTAAAATTTTTTTATAATGAAGGTCAATTCTAAAGTTAAAGATATTTGGTATGATAAGATAAGTTCTATTTTAGTAAAGAAAAATTATATTTTTGAAGTGTTAATAATTTTAGAGTTTCATGTAAGAAGAAATGAATGAGGTTTTATGAAAAATCATAAACTAATATGACTTTATTAAGTAAGGAGAGGTGTGGTAGAGGATAGTGAAGTTCAAAACTATTAAAGGCTATCCAAATATAGTAATCCTCACCTGAAAAAGGAAAAAGAAAAAGAAAAAAAAAGAAGGAATTAAAATGATCATAAAAGAAAAAAGAAAAGAAAAAAATGCGTGAGGAGAAGCTTGAGGAGATGCTTAATAAAAAATTGGCTTCATTTGAATCAACTTAAAAGAATGAGCTTTATTACACTTTCTAAACTTGTATTGAAATATTAGTAGCATTCATAGTAAAGTTTTCATCAATTTCTTTTTCATATGAATGTTGTAAATGTTCTTAGCATGATAAATTACAATTCTTCTTGAAATGAATAGAGATTCAGAAATCTTAAATTTGATTACTAGATANCATAGTTTAAATAAAAGAGGACTATGCCTCAAACTCTGTATTCATCCCGAAGGATAAACACAAGACTCAAGGATGAGACTCGATCAAATAAACTAAGAAATATATGAAATTCATTTGGTCAGTGAAACAGTTTTATTTACCGACGAGTTCCCCTATTTAATACGAAGAATTAAATAGGATTTCTATTAAACTAGGTTCGGACAAGCTTCCTATTTAAATAGGATTTATATTAAGCTGGGGTCGGACAAGCTTTCTATAAGGGCAAGCCCCTATAATTAATTACTTCTTAGATAACCGAAGTCACCTAAGAAAACTCTCGATAAAAATCAAGAAATATCATTTTCAACGAGTTAAAAAGGATAGGACTTTTCAATGAGATCAAACAAAAAGGTGCGAAATGGGAATGACTCAAATTTGGAACATTTTCTTTTAGAATCCAAAGGAGAAAGAACTAGGGGATGTCATAGATCCAGAGGAGAACCTCGGTGACTTCCCAAGTTATCCTTTGATTTAGCTTCAGTTTCAAGGATAAATAGTTAAGTGTTTCATCCTGCCAATTTTATTAATTTAGGGCTTACATTAGTGTGAAAAGATCACACAAATAGCCTGGAAGATCTGATGATTTAAGTCGCGACGAACGACAACCTCAGAATCCTAAACATGTTAGGGCTTATATTGTATAGTAGAGCTACACAAAGACCTAAAGATGAGGTGAGGATTTATGTTGCATAAGCAAACTACCTCGAAGTCCTTTAGCTTTGTTGTTTAATTCTAAGGAAGGAAATTAGTTTGGTAGGGGAAAACATATTTTGTTGTTGAAGATGGTTGTGCTGCCCACAATGCTAACTCCAAGCTCCTTGTCGTGGCGAGTTCAAGTTTTCTAAGGTGTCAGGTTATAATGTCAAATCAGGTGGCCCTATGGTTGTAGTCCTTTAAATTTTATGTGGGTATGTTAAAGCTGATTAGAGTGACACAGGTTAGGATCCTACGGTTCCCTCATTCCGGCACCACTATTTTCTATCGGATTCACTTAGTTCAAATGAATATAATAAACTCAACTTAATGAGTTTCATAATTTCATTTAGACCGTGGGAAGCCTCGTTAGCAACTATATGTCACCTCCTCCGAGGGATTCCCGACCATCCGATAGAGACATCTTAATTTAGTTGCAATTGTAGTTTTGTGATGTTTGTGATTAAATTTGAGTTGTCTTATATTTTGAATGTTGGGGCGGTGAATTTTATCTTGGTTGATTTAGTTTTGGTTTTGGTTTTGGGTTTTGTGGCTATCTTAGTAGTTTTGGTTTTCATGCAGGGTGACATCGTTGTTTAACATGCAAGTTTGTGTTTTTGTTTATACATGCAGGTGAGTAAGTACAGTAACGTACTGGAAAGTAAAGTATGGGTAAATAGAAATGCAGGTAAAATAAATTACAATAAAAGCATATCTGGATGGTCTTCCCGTCATCTTCAACTGAAACTCAAAATGCATGCAAGAGTATTTATATATTAAAAACATTTTATGTAAAGCGGGGAAATAAGGTTCTGTTGATCTACCATATCTAAATCATATCTTAGTGAGCCCTCATTAATTCGATTAAAGATGATTTTAAACATGCTAAATTTAGTAGACCTCCGAGGTATCCAAAAGGTCAGGAGAAAGAAGCAGATCCTTGCTTCCCTCTCACCGCCTGGTGAAAAGTCTTGAGCTCATTTAAACTTATTATGTTGCTTAAAACTTCATATGCTCAGTAAACATTGACGTTTCAATTATCCCTAAGAGTGAGATGATTATCATTTGTCATTTAATTTGAGAATTATATGGGTGAAGACCCTTAAAGTGGCAAGTTAATATTATTAAGACACTTGGCCAATTTTAGTTTTAACTTGGACTTATAGTGTTTTAAAAGTGTTTAATTTCTAGTTACATTCACTTTTATAATTCTCATTTAACCAAATTTGATTTATCCTATGTCGCTACTAAGCCCTTAAGACCTTGCTAGATATATTAGTAATTTTTTTAAAGAAATTGAATTTTAAGTGATAATAATTCATTATCAAAACATTTGAATATTATTTGAACACTAAATAGGGGCTTTAAATTAGTGAGTTATTAACATCCAAAATTATGCTTCTAAGTCTAAGATCATTTAATTTAATAATGTTCCAAATTTTAATAATTTAGGAAATTGCAAATTCATCCTTTAATTAAGAAAAATAAGATTGGTTTCTACCAATTAATTTCTTTTGTTTCAATCATTTCAACGTGTTAATTAAGATCAAAGATTGCCCATTTCCCCTTCTTGAATTATGCCTAAATGTTAATTAAGACTAAATTTCCAAAATTATACCTTTGCCCCTCACGCTCTATCACTTAATAATTCATTAAATTTAATTTAAATGACTTTGGAATTTGTATCCTACTTCACTCATGGGACAATTAAGACATCAGAGAAGAAAATGTGATTTTTCAAATTTTAATTTAATTTATATAATTATTTACATGGAAAAATAGGATTTTTTAAAAAAAATCAATAACTTGACGAGGAAAAGACTAATCACTTAAAATTTTTACTGAATTTAGACTTAACCAAAGAACCACTTTGACCAATATTCATGATTTTTTAAGTTTTATTTGAATTATTAGAATTATTTTAAGTTCTAGAGTATTAATTAATTATAAAATATTTTAAATGTGAAAAATTAAGTTTTATATTTTTCTTACATTTCTCCAAGGTCAAGGAACCCAAAGAAATAAATTTTACATTTTTATGATTTTTCTTAGAATTATTAGAATTATTTTAGTGAGAAATTAAGGAAAATCCATTTTTAGCCTTTAAAAATTATTTTTGAGCTTAAAATTCAATATATTCACTTAGAAAATAAGGAAAAATATTGCAATTTCTCCTAAGGGCTTAGGAAACAATTTAGAATATTTTCATGAATTTTATTAATTTTGTGATTTTTATTAATTTTTAATTATTTAAATATTTAAAATATGCTTAAAAATGAATTTTTTACTTTAATTACAAATGACCCAAATAGCATGCCATGGTTAAATATTTGAATGCATGGAGAATCAAAATACTCAAGATAGTATTTAATTAATTAAAAATAAAATATGCATCAAATATACCTCAAACCATTTCCACATTATTCTCCTATGTTCACCGAGCACCAGGATATTTTTGTTTTTTTTTTCTAATTTTTATAAACCAAGATATGGATTTTTAGAGTTAGGGGGTATTTTCTGAATTAATTAAATCCTATTTTTCTACTTAAACTATGTGGCACCACGGCATCATGCGACGGATCCGAAGGCTTGCATGGCGCGCTTTGGCTGGACGCCGCCTTCTGACTCAGCACTGACTGGGCTTGCGCTTTATGTATCAAAGCACTGTCCGGGTTCATCTCACCTGTCCATTTAATACGCGCCTTCCAATGGTCGTGATTCTTCGTCCCTGTTTGGTTCATCCCGAGAGTTTTTCACCTTCTAAGCTTAAGAACTCAAGCTACACTTAACCAAATCAACTCGGGTTTGTTTCTAAAGACTTGTTTAGCCTAGATGAAGCTATCTATATGGCTAACATGGCATGAAATTGGATCAATGCAAGTGTAGAATAAAAACAAGATCGAGACAGTGCGGTTATACCTTTGCTCTGAGAAAGGAAGCTTCAATAAGAGGTGCTCGACACGTTCATGGAGGTTCAAGGAGGCTAGGGATTAAACCTTTGGCTATGGTGAAATGTCTAGACCCAAATTTGATCAAGACCGAATTTGGGTGTTGATCAATGTCTAAGGTAGAGGCTCTCTATGAGGGGCTTTGATGGGGCTTCTTCTTCTCACAATGTAGTGAATGTTTGGGAAAGTATAATTTGATTTTGGTTCAGTGTGGAGTTTTGGTGGAGAGTGTCATGTTTCCGGCAAGGGAAATTAGGCAGGGAAGTGATTAGATTGCACTGGGGAGGTCTCAAGGAGGCTGTGGGAGCAATTGGGTAGGGTCTACTTGAGAAAATTTCAGCACCCAAACTTTTTCTGTGAAGAGGCCATTTTATATCCATGGCCAGAGAGGGGAGCTCAGGGCCTTGCTTTGGGTGCAAAAACTTGCTGAGGTAGTTAGCTAAGCGGCACAATTGGCCAATGGGAGTGAGACAACTCATATGGGTTAATTAGGTGAGGATTTAAGTATGGTGGCTCTCAGTTTTTAGGTGGTCTGATGACTAGGCCAGCCGATAATGGCAAGGGAGGTGCTCAAGTGACTCACGAACCTCAGAGGAATCGGTCACAATAATTAATCTGGGCTGGTGATAGGTTTTGGCAAAGATATCTTTGGCCTAAGCAATTTACGAAACAAATCCCTTGATCTAGGGGACCTTTGGCCCATGGCTCATCTAGTGTGAGTTAAGTGGGTCTAGCTTGGTTACTAGGACCCAAAAGTTTGTTGTAGAAGTCTTGCCTTCGTCAATTTAACATGGCTAGGTCAATTTTGGGGCATGGGTTAAATGTGGGTATAAATGGCCAAAGGTTCGGCTTGGGTTAGGCCAGCTATGACTTTGAGCTCAATTAATTAATCAACATTGTGGAGATGACTGTAATGAGGATTTTTGGTGAAGGGTCGAAATGGTTTTAAGTTCAATTTGAAAGATTTTGGGATTTTGGTCAATTTGGGCATGTTGGGCTAGACTTGGGTCTAAGCTGGGCTAAGGTTGGGCTAAGTCCAAATTAATTGTTGAAAATGGTCTATAGGAACATCAAGAAGAGTATTCAACATAAATTGGGTGTCAATTTTTGGGTTAGGGCAATCAATTTGGTGGAATTTGGGGATAAAGCCAATTTAGGGAAAATTTAGGGATTTTTGGACTTGGGTTATAATTGAATGCAATTGAGGCTTCACCAAGGCCAATTGAAGGTTAATTTTGATGTGTAGGATTGTTATGAAGAGTTTTCAACATCAATTATGGCAAATTGAGTAGGCTATGGGGTTCAATTTGTTGGGATTAAGTCATAGGGCCAAAATTGGCGGCATAACTTAGATAAAAAATTGGGCTCAAAACATGAGCCAATTAAGCTTAAATTTCATTTAGGTTAGTCATGCGGAAGGTGAATTTGAGTTTAGGATTGAAATTGGGGGAAATTGAGACCAAATTGATGGACATTTAGGGTAAATTTGGGAAAGTTGGGCCTTTAAAGGCAATTTGGGGGTTTTGGTCAAAATGGAAAAATTGGTCAATTTGGGTACAATTGGAGGGTCCAAATTGGCTATAGAAACATTTGAAGTGGTTTTTGAGGTTTTGAGAAAGTTTGGGGTGCCAATGGTATTTTGTAATTTTGGAAAAATTTGGGGGTATTTTGTTAAATTTGACATTTTTTGGTGATTTTGGGTAATTTGAGTATCTTCAAATGGATTGAAATGATTTTTGAACAAAGTTGAATATTTTGGGTGAATTTGAGGATTTTGACCAAATTTAGGGTTCAAGGGCAATTATGTAATTCGAGGGAATTCGGGGCAAAAGGCCAAGTTGGATATTTTTGGTAGAACTGGGGTACCAACCTCCCTATATGAGCTATGGACCAATGAAATCCCCATTTGGGTTGTCCATGCACTAGTCTTAGCTAAAACCTAGCCTAGGGCTAATGGGTTTAAGGGAACATCTACATGAGTCTCCCAAAGGATCAAGGGATCAAAGTCAAGAAATTTTAGGTTTAGGGTTGTGAGTGATTGTGGGTGAAAGAGAGTGTAGGTGAGTGAACTAGCTCCAGACTAACATCCAGGGTCAACCCTAAGGTCAGGCTGTCCTAGGGTGACTCTCCTTGAGCTTCCTTATAGTGAACCCACCTAATAAGTGCTAGAGGTTAAGACCAACATGCGGAACTTAAAGTTGAGCAAAGGGGAGTTTAAAATTTCTAATGGTGAGGGTTTTTTTATAGTTCTCTAGGAATAGTCCATAGGAAAGTCCTATGGCTAGACTCTAGGCTACTAAAGAGGAAAAACTAAACCTCAACCAAAAGTGAGGTCAACAGATTACTATATCTGGATAGCCTTTAACGATTTTGAACTTCACTATCCTCATCTTAAAGTTAAAAACTTTTTTACATTCCTTCACTATATAAATTTATATTAGCTTTAAGGATTTTTCATAAGGTTTTAATCTTTTCTTCTTACATGAATTTCTAAGATTTTTAATATTTCAAAAATACAAATTCCTTTAGTTAAAATAGAAAAACATTGTCTTATTCTATCATACTAAATATCTTAATCTCTAAAATTAACCTTTATTGTTTAAAATTTTTTACTTAAGCCTACTATATATTTAGAAACATAAAATATAGTTATCTAAAGTTACCCTCTAATACCAATGGTCATGTTAAAAAAAAATTTGTTTAAAAATATTTTAAAATTATAAATAATTGAGGACAAAGAAAATTAAATCTCTTTTCTTTTAAAAAGAAATTTTTTTCTTCCCCCCCAAACTTAAATTTTTAAAAGATTTTAAATGAAAAACCAAAAAATAAAGGGTGAAAGAAAACATTTAATACATAAAGAAAAGACATACCTGTTGAAGGTTCGAAGCTTAACTCTAAAATATTGCAGATACTAATATGAAAAGCTACAAGACTTAAAACATTAAATAACACATATTACATATAAAAATTTGCTGAGAAAGAGTTAACTAAAAAGACATCCAACAAAGTACTAAAAACTATTAACTTCCAGCAGTTTCACAAATCTACAGTACACAATACAACATATAATTAAAATAAAGTATCACAGTCCACAAACAAACAGTCTCAACAATAAAGTACAACTAAACATAAAAGTAAATGTCGACACTATTTTGGTTGAGTTGCCTGTTGGAAGCTGTCGGCCGCCAGAATAAAAATTTCGTCGCCTGCTTCGGAAGGACATTTTAATTTACATATGTATATAAGTTTAGAAAAATATTAAAGCAAACTGATCTCATATTTTTCATAGTTTAAATGAAAAAGTTTTATATATCAAACACTGTATCTATCCCGGAGGATAAACACAAGACTTAAGGATGAGGCTCAATCAAATAAACTAAGAAATATATGACATCTGTTTGGTCTGCGAAACCGTTTTATTTGCCGACAATTTTCTCTATTTAATACGAAGAATTAAATAGGGTTTATAATAAGTTGTGTTCGGACAAGCTTCCTATAAGGGCAAGCGCCTATAGTTAATTACATCTTAAATAAATGAAGTCATCTAAGAAAAATCTTGATAAAAATCAAGAAATATTATCTTCAAAGAGGTCAAAAAGATAGGACTTTTCAATGATATCAGAAAAAGAGGTGTGAAAAGGGATTGGAATAGATTTGGAATATTTGCTGTAGAATCTAAAGGAGGAAGAACATGAAGATTTCATAGATCCAGAGGAGAACCTTTATGACTTCCCAGTCTATCTTATTATTTGGCTTTAGTTTTGAGGAGAAATATTTAGGTTTTTCATCGTGCTAATTTTATTTGTTAGGGCTTATATTCATGTGAAACAATCACGCAAATAGCCTGGAAGATGTGAGAATTTAAGTCGTAGTGAACGACAACCTCGGAATCCTAAGATGAGTTAGGGCTTAGATTATACAACAGAGTTGTACAAAGGCCTAAAGATAATGTGAGGATTTATGTTGCATAAGCAAATGACCTTAAAGTCCTATGGCTTGTTTGTTTTAGTTCTAAGTACATAATGGTTTAGCGGGGGAAGATAGGTTTTGCTGTTGAGGATGGTCGTGCTGCCCACAGTGCTAGCTCCAAGCTCCTTGTCGTGATGAGTTTAAGTTTTCTAGGGTGTCAAGTTATAATGTTAAATCAGATGACCTTATGGTTGAAGTTCTTTAAATGTTATGGGGCATGTTAAAGTTGATTAGAGCAACACCAGTTAGGATCCTACGATTCCCTCGTTCCTGTGCCACTATTTTCTATTGGATTCACTTAGTCCAAATGAATTTACTAAACTCAACTTAATAAGTTCTATACTTTCATTTAGACCGTAGGAAGCCTCGTTAGCAACCTTACGTTACCTCCTCCGAGGGATTTCCGATCATCCGATAGAGACATCTTAATTTAGTTGTTGTTGTTGTTTTGTGTGATGTTTGTGATTAAATTTTGAGTTGTCTTATATTTTGGATGTTGTGGCAGTGAATTTTATCTTGGTTGATTTCAGTGTTGGTTTTGGTTTTGTGGCTATCCTAGCAATTTTGGTTTTTATGCAAGGTGACATCGTTGTTACCATGCCAGTTTATAAGAATGAAAGTACAGTGTCGAATGTTTAAAAAAAGGACGGTACTGTAAACTGTAAAAAACATACCTAGATGTTCTTCTTGTCATCTCCAGCTGAAACTCAAAATGCATATAAGGGCATTTTATATGAAGTGAGAAAAATAAGGTTTTGATGATCTACCAAATCCTAAATAAGGTTCTAGTGATCTACCAAATCTTGGTGGGTCTCTATTATTTTAATTAATGATGATTTATGTTAAGCAAAACATATTAAGTTTAGTACACCTCTGAGGTATCCAATATATTTGGAGACATAAGCAGGTCTATGCTTCCCTCTCACTACCTGGTGAAAATTCTAAGGCTCTTTTTAAACTTACTTTGTTGCTTAATAACCCATCCTGTAAATACCTTTAATTCTCAATGAACATTGATGTTTCAATTATACCTGAGTAGGGTAATTATCACTTATAATTTAGATTGAGGATTATGCAGGTGAACTCTTAAAGGGGCAAGTTAATGTTATCAAGACACTTAGCCAACCATTTAATTTGGGCTTTGTAGTGTTTTAAAGATGTTCAATTTTTAGTTGCATTTACTTTTCTAACCCTCATTTAATCAAATCTGATTTTGCTTAGGTCACTACTAAGCCCTTAAGATATTTTGGTAGATGTCTTAGTTTATTTTTTTTTTAAAGATCGAATTTTAAGTGATGATGATTCATTTTTTTAAGTCATTTGAATATCAAATATATGTATTAAATTAGTGAGTTATCAACACCCAAAATCATACCTCTAAGTCTAAGATCATTTAATTGACTAGACTTCTGAATATTAATAATTTAAGGAAATTGCAAATTTATCCTTTTAATTAAGAAAAGTGAGATTGATTTCTACCAATTAATCCCTTGTATTTCAATCATCCAAATATTTTGATTAGGATCAAAGGTTACCCACTTCCCCTTTTGACTTAAGCCTAAATGTTAATTAAGACCAAATTTCCAAAATTACACTTTTTGCCCATAAGGCTCTGTTACTTCATAATTTGTCAAATTTATTTCAAATTACTCATGGGTCAATTAAGACATCAAAGGATGAAAATGTGATTTTTCAAGATTTAATTTAATTTATATAATTATTTATAAGAAAGAAATAAGATTTCTCAAAGAAAATTCCCTAACTTAACTAAGGTAAAGCCTAATCCCTTGAAATTTTTGTTGGAGGCATACTTGGACAAGAAAATCATTAGGACTAAATTTCATTATTTATTGAGTTTTATTTCGATTATTAGAATTATTTTAAGTTTTGGAGCATTTATTAATTATAAAATATTTTAAATATGAAAAATTAATTTTCACATTTTTATTAAATCTCTCTAAGGTCAAGGAACCCAGTGAAATAAATTTCACAATTTTCTAATTTTTCTTTGAATTTTTAGGATTATTTTAATGAAAAACCATTTTTAGCCTTTTAAAAATTATTTTAAGCTTCAAAATTCAATATCTTCACTTAGAAAATTAGGAAAAATATTCCAGTTGTTTCTAAGCACATAGGAAATAATTTAAAATATTTTCATGAATTTTATTATTTTTGTGATTTTTATCAATTTTTTAATTATTTAAATATTAAAGAAAGTCTTAAAAATGGAATTTTATTTTAATTACAAATTTATTTGTAAAAAATTCATCAGAACACAGAGAACTCCAAAAAAAAATTTTATAATTCTTCGACTTATATTTCCATTGTTAAAAATTATTTTAGTGTTTAAAAGGCATTTAACTTAGAAAACTAATTTGAGTTATCAAATAAACCCCAAATATTTTGAAATTTTTATGGGGAGTTCTTTGAACTTCAAATTATAGTGAAGAGTTAAATTCAAGTAATTTAGATGTTTATGACTCCCAAAATTGATTTTCTTTGTGTTTTAGGGTTTGTGAAAATTAAGTGCATTTTTAATGACTTGGCTCATGAAACATTTTCCAAAGGATTCTCTGGTCTTGGTAAACCTTCCAAAATTTTGTTGGAATTGTCTAAGCAACAAGCTAATTATTATGATTAATTTATGAAAATAATAGACATAAACTTGAAAAATATAGATCTCCGTCTAGAGATCTCCTCTAACTTTGGAAAAATCAAAAAATATTCTCTAAGACAAAGGCAACAACATGCTAAAATTTTAAGCCATGGTGAAATGCCTACAAGCACAAAGAATCAAAAGACTCAAAATAGTATTTAATTAATTTAAAATAAAATATGTATCAAATGAACTTCAAATTATTTCAACATTCTTCTCCTCAATTTTCTGAGCAAGAGGATATTTTTATATTATTTTTGTGATTTGTATACACTAAGATATAGAATTTTGAAGTTAGGGATCATTTTCTAATTTATCTAATTCCTTATTTATCTATTTAAAAGTGCGATGCCACCTCATCTTAGGTAGCTCCGAATGACGACACGACGCACTCCCATTCAATGTGCTTTCCACTTTGGCATGTCATGCAGCCCACGGTTCATGCACCGAGAGTTCATCCGGCTAGATCTCGACCATTAATGAGATAAACGTGTGATCAGATGGCTCGCCATCATCATCCCCAAATAGGCTAACCTGAGAACTGTTCACACTAAAACCTTAAGATGTCCCCCAGTTCTCCACTAAATGACCTCGGGTTTGATCGTATGGACTCGTCTAATTGTGACAAACACATCCATATATTAAGCATTCCATTAAATCAACTCTAAATAAATGGAGAATCAAAATTGGATCGGGAAGAGGGGAAGTTCAATATCTTTGCTCTGAGAAGGGAAGCTTCAATCAGAGGTGCTCGACACGTTCATGGAGGTCCAAGGAGGCTAGGGATTGAGCCTCTGGTTGTGGTGAAAGGTCTAGACCTGAATTTGATTAAGGCCAAATTTGGGTGTTGGTCTTGAGCTATCTTAGAGGCTTTGTATGAGGGGGATTTGATAGGGCTTTGACTTAATTTAGTGTGATGATGGTGTGGGTGAGTTTAATTTGGATTTGGTGCATTGAGGAGGTGTGGTGGAGAATGTCTTGTCTCCGGTAAGGATTTGAGCTAGAAAATTGAACTCTGGTAAGGGAAATTAGGACAATGGAGTGGTTGGATTGCACATTGGATGTCTCAAGGATGCTCAGGGAGTGATTTCAGAGGGTATCCTTAAGAAATTTTCAGCACACCTTCAATGGCCATGGAGGTGGAGCTTTTATACAAACGTTGTAGGGTGGCTCTATGGGTCAATGTATGGGTGCAAAGTGTTGCCTATGTGGAGGGCAGAGAGGCTATAAACTTCAAATGGGATGAGGTGGCCTCTAGGTTTGAATTGGGTTTAGATTTCTGGAGGGTGGCTAACGATTTTGGCTCCTTCGGTGACTAGGCTGGTCGGCAAGGCTACGGGAGGTGGCCAGAAGGTCAGCTAAGCCAGGGGAATCTGTCACAACAATTTCTTTGGGCAGGTGTTTAGTTTTGGAAAAAATCCATTTGATTTAGGGATCCTTTGGTCCATGGCTCATTTAGGTGGTTCCATGGGGTTTAACCTGGTCAATGAGGTCCAAACTTTGGTTGTGGTAGTCTTGCCTTGACCAATTTGGCTAGATTGGGTCAACTTTTGGTGAAGGGGTCCAAGTAGGTCAATTTCGTTAAAGCTTGGGTTTGTACTAGGCTAGCCTTGAGCTTGGGTTTTTGTAGATTATTGTAATGAAGATTTTTGGTGAAGGATTGAAGTAGTTTTGAGTGCAATTAGAAGCTCATTTTGAAGGATTTTGAGATTTTGGTCAATTTGGTCATGTTGGACTAGACTTGGTCTTAGGTTGAGCCTGGCTTGGAATTTGGTTCAAAATGGTCCAAGTGATCAAGGGAGATGTTATGAAGATTTTTCATGCAGGAATAGAATGGAAAATTTGGGGCTAAGACAATCAATTTGGTGGAATTTTGAAACATAGCCAATTTAAGGATAATTTGGGGATTTTTGGACTTGGGTTTAAATTAAATGAAATTGAGGCTTCACCAAGGTCAACTAAAGGTCAATTTCGATGTTTAAGAATGTTATGAAAAGTTTAGGATTCAAATTGAGGCCAATTGAGTAGGCAATAGGGTTCAATTTGGTGGAACCAAGTCATATGACCAAAATTGGGGGTTTGATTTAGAACAAAATTGGGCTTAAAGTATGAGCCAATTGAGCTTGGATTTAGTTTATATTGGTCATATGGAAGGTGAATTTGAATTTAAAATAGAAATTGGGAGAAATTGGAACCAAATTGATGGACATTTGAGGTAAATTTGGGGAAATTGGGCCTTTAAAGACAATTTGGGGGTTTTGGTCAAAATTACCAAATTGGTCAAATTGAATCATGTGGTAGTTGATAAAAATAAAATTAGGAATATTTTGAATGATTTCGGAGTTTTTGAGATTTTTTGGAATTTTTGAAATTTTGTGCTAAGGAGGAGCCTTTTGGTAATTTGGCAATTTTTTGGTGATTTTGGGTAATTTGGATGTTTTCAAAAGGTTTGAAATTATTTTTGAACAAATTTGGGTATTTTGTGTAAATTTGAGAATTTTGGCCAAATTTAGGGTTTCAAGGGTACTTAGGTAGTTTGGGGGAGTTAGAAGCAAAAAGGAAAAGTTGGGTATTTTTGGTAGAATTTGGGAGCTAACCATCATAAATGAGCCATGTACCAATGGAAACCCCATTTGGGTCCTCTAGGTACAGGTCTTAGCTAAACCCTAGCCTAGGGTCATTGGTTTTAGAGGACCATCTACATGGATTTCCCAAAGGATTAAGGGATCAAAGTCAAGAAATTTTGGGTTTGAGTGATTGTGAGTGAGGTGAGTACCTTAGCTCTAGACCAACACCCAGGGTTAACCCTAAGGTCAAGCAGTCCTATGGGAACTCTCCTTGGGCTCCCCATTAATGACCCCACCTACTAAGTGCTAGAGGTTAGAACCACTGTGTGGAACTTCAAGTTGAGTAAAGAGGAGTTTAGAATTTCTAATGGTGAGGGTTCCTTTTCTAGTTTTATAGAAATAGTCAACAGGAAAGTCTTATGGCTAGACCCTAGGCTACTAAAGAGGAAGAACTAGACCTCAACTAAAAGTGAGGTCAATAGTAAATAGAAATCTAACTAAAGCATCACCAATCATCGTCTTCTTCTTCTTCTTCTTCCACATCCAAATTCTGCTGCTGATATGGAGTAAAAACAAGGTGAGTAGGAAATTAAACTGAGTGATCACCCTTTATACATTTGACCATCGCATCATCATAAGAAACATCATACTCAAACTTTGGTTGTATCAAATCATTATTATGAGCATGTCTGGCCTCCATATTTTCCATTATACTATTCAATCTTAAGTTATCTCTCTGTTGGATCATCATCTGCTCCATAAGTTCCTGAATAGTAGGGGTAGTAGAAGTACTTGAAGTAGAAGGAATATCCCTGGTCCTACTTCCAGATCTCCATCCACCATGAGCTTCATAAGTCTTTATATTGGCTGGCATAATAGGTTTTAGAGATTCAATCCTCTCCTCATTTGCTCTATAATCAACTTTTGCCTGTTCACAGAGTGTGAAGATCAGAGCAGGGTGTGCTAAACCTCCAGTAGTCTCTCCAAAAGCAATAGAGCGAGTGTTCTTATAAGTAATAGAGCCTACATTAATTATTTTCATCTACTGGATACAGAAGTTCAAGATGGCTCTATCCCTTGTAACTTCACTATGATGATTTGTTAGTATCATTCTTCTAGAAATAAAATAGTGTCAAGCCTTAGATACTTCTTTTAACATAGAAAGAGGAAAGTTTACCTTAACTCTATTCCTCACCTTTCAGGTTCTTCTCCCATCAGTAAGAAAAGAAATAACTCAGGTCTCATTCGTAGCAAAAAAGGATTTGTATTGGCACTTATACACATCTTCTAACTGATAAGATTCATTAATCTTCCTTGGAGTAAACTCCTCCATTTTCCCTCAAACAAACACATAGTCTTCAGAAGTTTCATTGAAATTGGCATGAAACTCCATTACTACACCAATAATTGCCTCGACAGTAAAGTAGCAAAAATTCTCCCACTGTCGAGCATTGATTAATCTTTCAACTTCTCCGCCCAAATTTTTAAATCCTCGATTTGGTATCACTTTTTTAGTTGTAAGTAGACTATTGAAGCAAATTTTTGCCTTGTAGTTCATAAAATTTTGGTCATCAAAATCTACCTTTCTCTTTCCTTCGCAATTCTAGGTGCCATGATAAATCTATGAAAATTTGATAAAATCCAAATAAATTCAAAAAAATTCTAAAAATCACAATGTGAAATGTTTTAAACTTAAATCTATTTAGTAAGAGTTCTTCACCAAAGGATTTTCTCAAAATCATCTACAAAAATCTCAAAATTTCAAATCTCGGTAATGTAGGATAAATCCTTGGTGAAAATAAAAAAATTTTGAGTTCAAAGTGTAGCTCTTACCTAGAGAAGATGAAATATAAACTTTGTTTTTCTTAAAATCGCCTCAAATCCGAGAAATAAGAAGCCCTAGGTGCAAAAACTAGAGGTTGAAGGTGACTCAAAGGTTAAAAATGGTGTCTTACTGTGCAAATAAAAAATTTTAAGGGTGTTTGGGTCGGTTCGGGTCGAGGGCGCTGTCAGCACCCATGCTGGTGCCGTCGGCGCCACTGACCAAATAATTCATATTTTGATTTTTTTTTAAATTTCAATTTTCTCTCAATTTACTCCAAAGTTTATTTAGCCTTTTTGAACATTAATTTTCATGTTAAAGTAATTCAAAAACAACACTAAAATAACTTTTATATATGAAAATGCACTTTTAACAAATACATTTTTCTAATCACACTTCCACATCCTTAAAACAAACTAAATTATAATTCAGCATAGAAATCAAGCAACATACTAGAACACTGACACAAAACTATGCACAATTAAAGTCAATAGAGTTCTAAATCAAAGTAAAGTAAATCAAATCCACACAATTACATTAAAAGCATAAGTATTTTAAATTTCTAAAGAGTCCAACCTCTTCAATTATTTTGCCTCATCTTTAGTGCTTTCTCCTCCTCTAATATCTCCAATAGATTGGTAATGGACTTACAATTTGTAGATAGGACTATACGGGAACTGATCAGTTAAATTTTCATCGATCCATCCATTTTTCTTGAACATCTGCACCAATCCTGCTTCAATTGTCCCAGTATGATCAAAGTTCTCTTTCATTCTCCAATCTAGGTGATAAAAAAGGTAGTTAAGATTTCCTATTACATTCTTAATACTCTGAAGTTCTCTTTCTATTTTCTTCATTTTCTTCTCCAAATTCATTGAACTTCCAACTGCTGGTGGCATCAATGATAGTGAAGCATTTGATGAATGATCTGAAATATCATTTAATGCTTCATTTTCATTCCCTATTAAATTACCATTAATAGGAATCATGGGCTCCCAAGGTAATAAAACATTTTTCCCAACTTTCATATGAAACTTGAGATTGACTGCAAAGTAGGAAAATTGTAGAAGGATGCCCAAGTCCATTTTTTTTTCCTATTCATAATAATACCCATAACAGATTTGGAAATAATTGACCCCACATGAATGGGTTTTTCCATTTGAATGCAATAGTTTAAAATGACACTTTCTCTTATAAATCTACTAATTTTCATGGTCAGGAGTAATTTTGCAATAATGAAGAAATTCCATTATTTTGAAATTGGATTAAGTAGCAAAGCAGAGAAACTAACGTATCCCTCATCTCTGATTTCCCAATTATCATTTTCATCCGTTAGAAAATTATATACTTCTTGCATCATAACTCTTGTTGGGATAAAATTTGTATAATGACAGATTGGAATGTTTTCTATCATATATAAATCATTAATCCTAGCCAGAGTAAATGATATAGTCTTACCTCGAATGAAGACGACTCCTTGGGTAATTCCATGTAAGTTAGCATAAAACTCCTTTACTAAGGGTACTACAACTGCAGTGGTAATGCATCACAGAACTTTCGAACGCCTATGCACAATGATTTTCTCAATCTATGAACTTGGATTACTCACTTCATGGTTTATAAAGCCTCTCTCATTGATAAGTCTCTTCTTTGCGATGACTTTGTCGTATAATCTCTGCGCGTCAAAACTAATAAACTTTCTTCTATTAAAAACTCCATACCTTGAAGTATTTCTGGAATTAGAAGTCATGGAATTCAAAATTAGAAAGTTTCTAAATGTCGAAGGAAGTTTATAGGACTTTTAAAACACCTCTTGGCAGTTATTGAAGAGCGAAATCCCGCCAAAGTCTGCCAAATCCTTTCTACACATGCGAAATTGCTCAGGACGCCGTCGACGCCTATTCTAGCGCCGTCAGTGTTAAAGGCCAAATTCACATCTATAACTTTTTTGTTCGATTTGATTCCAAATTTTCCTCCAATACCAATATTTATCTTAACTTATGATATATATAATTTTGTAGGGCTTAAAAATACTATTATACACTTATTAAACAGAACAGTAATGTATAGATATATAAATTTATATATGGGTTGTCTCTCAGAAAGTGCATGGTTTAACGTCATCAGCCTGACGTACCATTTGTTTAGTTGGGTTGACTTAACATTAAACATCTTTAAATTGTGGTATGTGTCCTTCATAACAATGTTTCAATTGATGCCTATTAACCTTAACCATTTTTTAAGTTTTAGGATCCTTAATAACAACTGTTCCATAATGATAGGCTTTAATCACTTTAAATGGTCCTAATCATCTCGAATTCAGTTTTCCTGGAATTAATCTTAATCTTATCTTATATAATAAAACTTCTTATTTAGATTCAAACTTCATCTTAATAATCTTCTAATCATGCCATATTTTCATTTTCTCTTTATAGATTTTAGCATTATCATATGCTTCATTTCTAATCTCCTCAAGTTCATTGAGTTGCAATAATATTTTTTCAACAACATCTTTTAGATTAAAAGTAAATTCCTTAATAGCCCAAAATGCTTTATGCTTTAATTGTACTGGTAAGTGACATGTTTTTTTTTCCAAAAATAAGTCTTTATGGGAACATTCCTATAGAAGACTTATAAGTAGTTATGTATGCACATAATGTATTATCTAATCTAGCAGACCAATCCAATTTATAGGGATTTATAGCTTTTTTTAAAATTTGTTTTATTTCATGATTTGATATTTCTGTTAGACCACTGGTCTGAGGATGATAAGCAGTAGAGAATCTATACATAATATCATATTTTTTAATCCATTTTTGGATTCTCTTATTCCAAATATGGGTTAATCTATCTGTAATAATTACTCTCGGCATTCTATATCTTGTAAAAACATTTTTATTTAAAAATTGAGAAACACTCCAAGCATCACATTTAGGTACAACAACAACTTCAATCCTTTTGGATATATAATCAACAATAAGTAATATATATAAGCTTCCAAATGAATGATAAATGATCCCATAAAATCTAATCCACACACATCACAAATTTCAACTTCTAATGTGTAATTTAGAGTCATTTCATTTTTCTAGAAACATTTCCTACTCACTCACATTTATCCCATGTTTTAATACATTCATTAACATCTCTAAAAAGATTAGGCCAATAAAATTCAGCTTGCAACATTTTATAAGCAGTTATACTTGTTTCAAAATGTCCTCCAAATTCATAATCATGAAATCTTTCAATTATTTGTTGATTTTCTTCGTAAGGCACACAACTTCTAATAATTAGATCTTTATATTATTTATATAAATATGGATCATTTCAAAAATAGAATTTTGAATCATATATATATTTCTTTAATTGTCCATTCTTAATATCTAAAGGTAGAATATCACTTAAAATGTAATTTACTATATCGACTTACCAATGTGTATTTATTTCATCAATACTATATAATTGTTCATCAGAGAAATTTTCTAAAATTTCATTTGCAAAATTAGATAATATTTATTTTTCTAGTCTAGACAAATGATCAGCTATTTGATTATCATTTTCCTTTCTATCAACTACAGTAAAGTCAAATGCTTGCAATAAAAGTTGAAATGATCTGTATGTCAAACGCTTACAGTAAAGTCAAACGCTTAAAGTAAAGTCAAACACTTACAGTAAAGTCAAATGCTTGCAATAAAAGTTGATTATCATTTCTCTTTCTATCTAATTGATATTGGTTTAGCATCTTACTTTTGAATCAAGTATTTGATAGCAGAATGATCTGTATGCCCTACACATTTAGTTCCAATTAAGGCTGTCGAAATGGCTCGTTGTTCGCAAACAACTCGTGTTCAACTCATTAAGAAGCTCGTGTTTGACTTGTTAATTTTGTTCGATAAGTTAACAAGTCGAACACAAACTAAGATGTGTTCATTCCTATTTGGCTCATTTTGGCTCGAAATACTACTCATCAAGTTTATATATATATATATATATATATATATANCCTCCCCTTTTTTGGATCCTCATTTACTAGTCTTCCCTCAAGAATTTCATAACACTGCTGCTGGGAGAGGATCTGCCTCTTGCATTCACCCTGTGGGTTCTAAAGATGGGGAACCAGCTGCTATTTTCTTTGAAAAAGAGATTGCTGATCTAAACTTGGAGGTTCAATTCACTCTAATTGGTAAATTCAGTTTGGGCCATCGAAAGATGGAACTTTTAAGAAAATATGTTGAATCCCTGAAA
Organism: Phalaenopsis hybrid cultivar; assembly: GCA_002079205.1. Lineage (NCBI taxonomy): Eukaryota > Viridiplantae > Streptophyta > Magnoliopsida > Asparagales > Orchidaceae > Phalaenopsis > Phalaenopsis hybrid cultivar. The sequence continues at coordinate 113,933 of JXCR01145974.1, forward strand.
ATTTCAAAGTGGAAGCTAGGGTTGTTGAATGATAGGCATCTCCTAGTCCAGCTGACTAAAGAAGAGGACTATGCCAGAATATTTGCAAAGCAATCCATCATCATAGCTGGAACATAAATGAAAATTTGAAAATGGTCACCTGATTATGATCCATCACAAGAACCTCCCACAGTGCCTATATGGTTTAAGCTACCTAAACTACCTTTGCATCTATTTAAATTGAATGCATTGTTTAATATTGGGTGCACCTTGGGCACACCTTTGAAGGTTGATGCTGCTACTTTCAATAATGCTAGACCAACTAGTGCAAGAATTTTAGTGGAAAGGGATGTTACTCTTCCTGATGTCAAGAGAATTTGGATTGGGGACACTCAGAGGGGGTTCTGGCAAGAAGTAATCATGGAGCAAAGACCACATTATTGCCAACATTGCAAAATGTTTGGGCATAATAGGGAGAGATGCTATAGGTTGAAACCCCCCAATAGAAGGGTTTACCAACAACCTCAGTAGGAGTTGGAAATGAACTGCTCTATCTTACTTAACCATACCCAAATCTTACATATGAATTTCAGCGTTATGGACATGGAAGTTTTTACTTCTTTTTTCTATGCTGGCAGCTCTAAAGCAGCTAGAATTGATCTGTGGGAATCCTTGAAGCCCATCCAAGGTTCAATTGACAAGGCCTGGCTAGTGGGAGGAGACTTCAATTGCATTTCCTCTCCTGCTGAGAGGAAGGGAAGCAGATCTCCCAACCCCATCAATATATCATTCTTTAATGATAATATCCAAAAAATTGGGTTATTTAATCTGGGGTTTAGTGGTCCTACCTTTTCTTGGAGAAGGAAGGACTTGTGGGAAAGGTTGGATAGAGTTTTTGCCAATGACAAGTGGATCCAAAAGTTCTTGCAGACATCTGTTACCCACCTAAGCCTAGCTGGATCAGACCACAGACCTTTACTGATCACTATATGGAATAAGGTGACTAACCAGAAAAGCTCTTTCAGATAGCTGAATGAATGGTCTCAACACTTAAATTTCTTGAATATTATTAAAGAACATTGGAAGAAGGACCTTCACCCTGACCCCTTCATCAACCTTTGGATAAATCATAAAAAGGTAGCCAAAGCTCTTAAGTTGTGGAACTGGAACACTTTTGGAGACCTCCTTCTGATTGTTGATAAGGCTGAAAAGGAGGTAACTGAGCTGGAGGAGGAGCATAACAAAGGGAGGATTGAAGAGGTTGTTCTTCTTGAGGCAAATGGGAGACTCTTAAATGTTATTCAGTGGCAGGATCATTTTCTTCGACAAAAGGCAGCAAAAAGCAAATTTGCTGAAGGAGATAGGAACACTAAATTCTACCATGCTTGCATTAAATACCAAAGGAAATGCAACACCATACACTCTATCAAGGACCAGAATGGTATTTGGCTTAAGAAGGAAGAGGAAATTGCTGAAAGTGTTGTGCAGTATTTCCATAGCCTAATGTATGGGCCCATCAGTGATAGAGTGCAAATTGACAGTAATTTGTTTACTGACATCAAGATGTTCACTGCTAATCTGCAATTAATTGATATTCTTGATGAGAAGGAGATTAAAACTGCTTTGAATTCTATTGATAGTTCTAAATTTGCTGGACCTGATGGGTTTACTTCAAACTTCTACAAAAAAGCATGGGAAGTTATCAAGGAGGAGGTGATCAAAGCTATCCAACATTTTTTCAAAGGAAACTCACTCCCTAACTATTTTAGTGCTTCTACTATTGTTTTCATCCCAAAAACCTCTATCAAGGATAGTTGGAAGCAGTACAGAACTCTGAGTCTAAACAATGTTATAAGCAAGATCATAAGTAAAATCATTATCCACAGGCTTCAGCCTGTTTTACCTCAACTTGTCAGCATTAACCAAGCTGCCTTTGTGAAAGGCACAAGTATTGGGGATAACATCCTCTTGGCTCAAGAACTTCTACAGGATTTGGAGAAACCTTGCAGAGGGGGAAATGCCATTTTTAAGCTTGATCTAATGAAGGCTTATGACATGGTAAACTGGGATTTCATCATTGAATGCTTGGAGGCTAGGGGTTTTTCCAGGGAGTGTTGTAAGATGATTAAAAGATAGCTTGAGGATAACATAAACTCAGTTTGTATAAATGGTAAATCCCATGGTTCTTCAAAGCTACCAGAGGGCTTAAACAAGGGGACCCATTATCCCCCACCATTTTTATACTGGTGTTGGACTACTTCTCTAGACTGATGGACTGCAAGGAGATTAGGAGAAGCTTCAACTCTTATCACAATAGAGCTAAGATAGACATCAGCCATCTGATCTATGCTGATGACATCCTGTTGTTCACTAGGGCTTCTAAGTCTGCTACCAAGTTCATTATGGAGTGTCTTCAACATTTCTAATAGGTGTCTGGTCTAAAGGTAAACAAGGACAAATGTGAGATTCTGATCAGCAAAAGAGCCTCTCTACCAATAAAGCAATGGATGCATTCTTACACTAGTTTCTCTAGCTTGAGTCTCCCCTTCAAATATTTGGGGATTCATCTAACTAGAGGAAGAACAAAATTGATCCAATTTGATGAGGTTATTGATATGATAACCTCTACTCTTCAGGGGTGGTCTAACTCCTTTTTATCCAATCGTGGCAGGATCACCCTACTTAAGAGCATTCTTACCTCTATCCCTTTGTATGTCCTCCAAGTGGCTATAATGAAAATAAGTACATCTTTAATGCTGGAAAGAACATTCAATAGATTTCTGTGGGCTGAGAACAGGAAACAAGTGGCTTGGGCTAGTTGGCAAAAAGTGGATAAACCATGGGAGGCTGGTGGTTTGGGATTTAAAGGTTTGCACCAGATGCAACACATTAGCCTATGTAAGCTTTAGATTAAATTCAGACAAAATGAAAGCTTATGGGCCAATTTCATGCAGGCCATTGGAACCTTTGCAGGATGAAAAGGAGGGGGATTTATTGGTCAAGGACTACTGGGTTGGCAATGTATGGTCTGAGGAGTTTACTGAAGGAGCAGTCTGTCAGCTACATTTCTACTATGCAATTTGATAGAAAAAATAATGATCAACATAATTTGATGAACAAGACCAGAGCTAGTATCTCAAAAGATATTTAGAACTATTTGTACAGCTGGGACACCTGCCAGTTGAATGTTTCCTCTTGCCAAAATCACCTTACTCCTTCCATGTTGTTCTTTTCTTGGAGAGTTCTTAATAACCTTCTTCCTACTGATGATATTCTGAAACTAAAAGGCTTGAAAGGTCCTTCTAGATGTCATCTATGCAAGCTTGATCAGGACACAAGGGATCATTAATTCTTCAGGTGCAATTTTGCAAAGGAGGTTTGGAATAGATTGACTTCCCAAATGAACATCAACCTGATTAACATTTGTTGGGATAACATTAAAAATTGTATTAAAGATTGGAAAGAGATAAATCTCATGACAATTCCCTTCATTGTTGCTTGGTTTATTTGGATGGCTAGAAACATGGCCAAACATGAGGAGAGGGAGGCCAGTGCTACAAGGGTGATGACCAACTGCTGGGCTTACCTAAATAAGTTGATAAACTGGAGGAAGTTCCCCAAGATTCTGCAGACCATAACTTACATGGGTGCTAATAACATTAAGATCATCAAGGTGAGATGGGAGAGACCTCCTTATCCTTTCATTAAAATTAATACCGATGGAAGTTACACAAACAAGAGAGAGGGTATTGGGGGAATTTTTAGAGATCACACAGGGAATACTTTGTTATTCTATATAGCCCCTTATATAGCTGATGATGTTTTGGAAACTAAAGCTGCTGCTCTATATTGGGCATTAAAATTTGCTAAGGAGAATAAGTGGGAGTGGATTGTTGCTGAAGTGGACTCCTCCCTGCTGGTGAAGTTACTAAATTTTAAGATGTCTTCCTCTTGGAATATCAATCAATGGATTCACAAAAGTAAAAAGCTCAGCACTGAAAGTAAGATTCATTTCTCATTTGTGTATAGGGAAGCTAATAGACCTACAAATTTCCTGGCTATGGAGGGTGCTAATGATGATCTTCCTGAGGTATCCACAATCCTCTCCCCCTCCCCACACTTACTAACTCAGGGGTACAAGCTTTAAATTCCTTACCTAAGAGTGCAAAAATGATTGTTGGGACAGTGTTTGAGGCCATGATTACTCCTGTTCTGATACTGAGGCTGTGTTACTTTTGTTTTTTATTGGGTGTTCAAATGTTTTGTTTTGCTTGGGGGTTGATTTGTATATATATATATATATAGATGATCGAGAATCTCTCATAGGAGGTAACCTACGATTGCTAACGAGACTTCCCACGATCTAAATGAAAGTATGGAACTCATTAAGTTGGTTTTAGTAAATTCATTTGGACTAGCTGAATCCAATAGAAAATAGTGGTACCGAAATGAGGGAACTGTAGGATCCTAACCGGTGTAGCACTAATCAACTTTAATATGCCCCATAACATTTAAAGAACTACAACTATAAGGACATCTGATTTGACATCATAACTTGACACACTAGAAAACTTGAACTCACCATAATGAGGAGCTTGGAGCTAGCACTGTGGGCAGCACGACCATCTTCAACAGTAAGAGGAACTACAACAACATATCCTTCTTTAGAATTAAACAACAAAGCTATAGGACTTCAAGGTTGTATGCTTATGCAACGTAAATCCTTACATTATCTTTAGGCCTTTGTATAGCTCTGTTGTACAATATAAGCCCTAACTCGTCTTAGGATTCCAAGGTTGTTGTTTGTCACAATTTAAATCCTCACATATTCTAGGCTATTTGTGTGATTGTTTTACACAAATGTAAGCCCTAAGTAAATAAAATTGGTAGGATGAAACATTTAAATAATTTCTCCTCAAAACTGAAGCCAAACAATAGGATAGACTGGGAAGTCACCGAGGTTCTCCTCTGGATCTATGAGAGCCCTTTCTTCCTCCTTTAGATTTTACAATAAAATGTTCCAAATTTGAGTTATTCCCCATTTCACACATCTTTGTCTGATTTTGTTGAAAAGTCTTATCATTTTGAACTTCTTGAAGATAATATTCCCTAATTTTCATCAAGATTTTTCTTAAGTTACTTCGGTCATTTAAGATGTAATTAATAATAGGGGCTTGCACTTATAGGAAGCTTTTCTGAACCCAGCTTAAAATAAACCATATTTAATTCTTCATATTAAATAGGGGAAATTGTCGGCAAATAAAACGGTTTCGCAGACCAAATGGATTTCATATATATTTCTTAGTTTATTTAATCGAGTCTCACCCTCAAGTCTTGTGTTTATCCCTCGGGATAGATACAGGGTTTGAGGTATTGTGCTCTTTCATTTAAACTATGAATTGATTTCATATTTTTCTAAAACTTATATATATATATATATATANATATATATATATATATACATATATATATATATATATATGTAAGTTAAAATGTTCTTCCAAAGCGGGCGATGGAATTTCAATTTCGCTGACCGATAGCTTCCAAAGAGCAACTCCTCCAATAAAAAAATAGTGTCGACAACACCATAATTTTAAATAACCTAGACTTGCTTTAGGGGTGCTCATTTACATAACTTTTAAATGAAACATCAATTGACTGATTAACTATCCTATCCTTGGGATAATTAAATTGTCAAGCTTCACTGAGCAACAGGGTAGCCACACTCTAAACTCGGATGGTTAATAGAACAATACAATAAGTTCATAAATGAACTCAAAATAATTCAAGAGATTTTCAAAATAGTTCAGGGTCATACCCTGAGCACTTTGAAATCTTTGTATATTTTGAAGGACAAATTGAACTTGTCGTATTTCTAAAATTACCCACTAGGATCTTCCAAGACTCAATAAAATCATAGCCTGGGGTTTGGTAGCTAAACATTCATCTAATCTTGTAATTTAAGTTCCTTGCAATATTATATACATGCCTTAAAAGTATTGACCTTTCAGGTGGTGGAACGAGAAGACTCGTCAGGTGCGCTTTTACAGTTACAGTACTATCTTTTCATGTACATTTCACACTATATTTTTATACTTACAAAACTTGCATGTTAAACAACAATGTCACCATGCATTAAAACCAAAATTGCTAGGATATCCATAATACCAACACCAAAACTAAAACCAACCAAGATAAAATTCACTGCCACAACATTCAAAATATAAGACAACTCAAAATTTAATCACAAACATCATAAAACAATAAATGTGACTAAATTAAGACGTCTCAATCGGATTATGGGGAACCCCTTGGAGGAGGTAATCTACGGTTGCTAACAAGGCTTCCCTCGGTCCAAATAAAAGTATGTAACTCATTAAGTTGAGTTTAGTAAATTCATTTAGACTAAGTGAATCCAATAGAAAAAAGTGGTACCTGAACGAGGGAACCGTGGGATCCTAACTGGTGTCGCTCTAATCAACTTTAATATGCCTCATAATATTTTAATGACCATAACCATAGGACCTTACACATTAGAAAACATAAACTCATCACGACGAGGAGCTCGGAGCTAGCATTGTGGGCAGTGATCCCTAGATACTACTAATATGCACAGTACAACAATAATTCAAATTATATTTCACTTATATTTCCTTACTTTACAAAAAAAACTAAAAAACTTGATCCTGAAGAAAAATAAAAATTTAACTTTAATTTATATATATTGGGATACTACGCAAGTATATGTATCACTATCGAGTAATACAAAACTTTTTAATTAAGACCTGAATATCGAACCCACAGGGAGAATACGCAATATGCACTATTGAACAACACCTATTTTTAATAAAAAGATAATTATCTAAACTAGAGATGATTTATACAGTAATGAAAATTTAAATATTTTTGGTATTTTCAATATTTTGATAGAATAATAATAATTTAAAAAGATAACTAGAGTTTTTGTAGAAGAAAAGCACTAAATAATAAAATAGCTTTCTTCTTGTTATGAATCAGTAATAAGTATGGGAATTCTATTGTGGAAGTATGCAAATTGTGTTGTGCCAAATAGGAGCAATAATATTCTTTAACTTTACTAATGAGTTATAAATAACATTGGCTAATTTAAAGTTGAATAGTTCTGAAGACAAGCTAGGCAGGGAAGATACTAGCTCTCACTCTAGAGTTCCCTCGAATCTCTTTACCTGGGGGCTAACATCTTATATCAGAACCTAAAACAATAAACCAAGTTGCGGGCATTAACCTGTCACTTTAAAGCCCTCTAACTCTACACCCTTCAATGAATATTTCCCTATTTATTTGCACTCAATCATATGAACTACATTCTCATTCATACAACCTCATGTGATTGTTTCCAATTGTTGATTGAAACAATACCAGCTCGATTCTTACATGTTCTCACAACAAATTTTAACATCTGGTTTGGCCAAATCAAGAAGTAAATGAAGTGCGTAAATTTAAATCATCACAACTTCATCCATCATTGAAGATCAATACTTTCCACAACTTCCGCTCAAAATTTAATTACTTATCATTTTAAGAAAATAGATAAAGAAAACTACTCAGAATACATGGAGAAAACAAAACCACACTTTAGTTTGAAAGAAGAAATCATTCTCAAACCAACAACAAGTCTGAATTAAAACCAAAAGTAGTCTAAAAACAAAAAGATAAAAACTTATCTCTAATCCTCCACCAAACTCTTAAAGCTCCTTTGATTCTCTTCTCTTTACAATCACTCAAAATAAAATAAGTAAAAGCATAAAAAAAAGTAAAAGTGGTGCCTGAAAATCTCTCCGAACTAACTCCTTAAATGAGAACTTTCAAAACTTTCCAAAATTTTTAGGAACTCTTTCAAAGTCCCAATATTCTGTCTTTTATAATTTTCCAAAAGGTGCATTGGTTTTTCTTCAAAATATGTCTAGATTTGATGTATTTCCCCAAGAGAAGCATCCTTTCGTGATAATTTTAGTCCATGGTGGTTATAACCACCTATTAAGCCAATGAGTGCCTCAAAAACCTCTTCAAAATTCATAGAAACCGAATTTACTCATTCAATAACTGTCACTGGCACTTAAGTGTGGGGCCTTTGGCGCTTAGGCACGACATTTTTTGTTTAACCGGTGCTTAAGCACCAGATTTGGTGCTTAGGCACCAAAACTCTTTTGCACATTTTTATCCTTTTTGCTCCAAATTTGATCCTTTTTCACTCCTTTAAGCATTTTTCACCCTTTTTACCTGTAACTGCAAAAAAAACACAAAAATACCTTCCACTAAAGTGCAATATCTCAAAAATAGATATAAAAATGTGTCCAAAAATACTATATATTTTAGGTGTATTAAAATCCCCTAAACTTAAAATGTTACTTGTCCTCAAGTTACACTTCAATCTTTAAAAACTAAATATGTATGATATGTATATAAGTTTCTCTTAGGAGTTACTAAAATTTTGATTTAGAAATATAGCAGTCTAATTTAGAAAAAATATTCAATAAACGAGACCAACTTAAAGTTTAAGAAAGATGAAAATATGAGTTTCTATCTAATTCAGAAATATGTTGTAGATTTTCCAAATTTAGAATTTAGTTCTTTTATTGTCTCCACTTAAAAATTTTCATTAAAAATTATTTTACTTACTATATTATATCTATAAGCTTAAGAGTTTCACAAGTCATACTTTAAAAAGACCAAATGCAGAACCAATTTTTGATTGGGCACTAATCCTCAAGCTTTTCTTTCCTAATTTTTTTTCTCTTTTTCTTTTTCTTTTTTTTTTCTTTTCTTTCTCTTTTTCTTTTCTTTTTATTTTCTTTATTTTTTTTTCTTTTCTTTTTCTTTTCAGGCAAGGATTATTATATCTGGATAACCTTTAATGATTTTGAATTCCACTTCTCCTTTCCTAAAGCAAAGTCTTGATATAAGTCTTTTACTTATTAAATATTAAAATAGTTTTGAAAATCATTTTAATAGATTTAAGTATTAAAAATAAAAAGTCTAAATTTCTAAATTTTTCAAAAATACAATTTTTCTTACTAAAGATAGTCACTTATATTAATCATTTTCTATACTAAAAGTTTTTAACTTAAAGTTTTTCTTCATTTCTTACTAAAGATAGTTACTTATATTAACATTTTCTCATCTAAAAACTTTTTTACTTAAAGTTTTTCTTCATTACTAAAAATTTTACCTAAATTTTTTTAATCATTTCTAAAATCAAATTTTACTTCCCTAGTACAATTTCATATTCATAATTAATTTTTTTCTTTTCAAATCAAATTCACTTGTAGAAAATTTGAGAACAAATAAAATTCTAGTTTTGAAAATATTTTTCATGCCCCCAAACTTAAATTTTTATAGATTAAATAGTTTAGCATCAGATATATATAAGCAGGAATGAAAATTTAAAATAATGTACTAACACGAAATTTTAAACCATGATGATACAAGTATAAAACTAAACACAAGAGTAAAATTAATTTTTTATCAAATTTTATATATTTTCTTTTCAATTTAACATGTAGAGATTCAATAGACTTCTAAGCAGTAGGTATAAACATAAAAGGAAACTAACACACTAACTTGATTTCACGCTCTCAACATAAAAACAAAAAAACTAACATGGATAAAAGAAAATTACATGGTATTTGTTTCCTAAGTTTCAAATTTAAGACCTAAGTTAGCAAGATTTTCAACTTTACAAAACACATAGACTTAAGTTATGTTCTAAACTAACTAATTCACAAAACTCACAACAGTTACTACCCTAGAATTTTAAGACGAACTACTAACTAACACAAACATTGCAATACAATTAAAAATAAAAGTGTCACACATCACAATATCTAAATAAGTAAACATACATACATGTCTCAAGTCCAAAACATGAAAACACATCACATCTCAATTCTTACTTAAGCATAAAAGTACAAACCACATCACATAGTTCAAACCAACACACGAATGCAAATATAGCAAGCTCGGACCACATAGTTCATATCATATTACATTCATAAAATAAATCTCTCTGCTCTACTCTTCATCCTCTGAATCACTGCTATCACAAACTTTTGCAGGCTCCTAATCACGGTATCTAGGATATGGAGGAATTGCACTCCTTGCTTACCTCTAATGAGGCTCTCCAAAGATGAGTAAAATTTCTTTTCGTAATCACTTTTTTCTCCTATTATAACTTTCAGTATGCTCTGTAAAATGATCTAAATTTTGTACCATATCAGTGGTAAAATTAATATTATCTATCATCCTCTGCAATAATTGATCTTGGGTCTCAGTAGACTCACCTTGAGATGTAGAAGCATGTGAGGTAGATGGTCTAAATGTAGAACCAGCAGACGTCTCAATTCCATTGCTTCTGAAAAATCCTCCTCTGCAGCCAAAAATTGAATGCTCATAATAAGTCTTCACATTCACCTTAGTTATGTGCTTTAGAGGTAATAACACTTCCTCCCAGCTATAATATTTAACTCCAGCCTGCTCACACAAAGAAAAGATCAAGGAAGAAAATCCCAGACCTGCAGTTGTAGCAACTGTAGTAGAACTAATGATAGTTTGACAGATCAAAGCTCCAATGTTGATGAGCTTTCCTTCTTGAATACAATAGTTCAATGTCACTCTTTCTCTGGTCACTTCATTGAGATGATTGGTCAAAAGCAGACGAGCAGAAATGAAATAGTGGCAGGCCTTTGAAGGTGCACATAACTTTGAAGTTGGGAAGTTGACTCTCCTCTCATTATTGATCTTCCAAAGTCCTCTCCCAATAGTCAAGTAAGAAATAATCTCGTCTAACTCCGCTTCATTAGGACTATAATTTAAATAAAAAGATAATGTATCTGGTGGTAAATGGTAAAACAAGTTGATTACCTCTGGCGAAAAAGGTACCAACTTCCCTCAAACCATGACTCTATTGTTTTCAACTTTAGGGAGAATTGCATAGAACTCCCTCACAATAGATATAACTTCCACAGCAGAGAAACAACAGAATTGTTCCCACTATCAGTGGATAATTAAATCTTCCACGTCTCCACCCGAATTTCTAAAATATCACTCCTGAATCAGTTTGCGTGATTGCAATGCATCACAATACCGATCTTGAGTTTTTGGACTAACAAATTTACTCGAATTGAAGGAGGTTTTGCCTTTGCTCCTCTTCATTCTTGGTGTCATTCTATAAATTTGATAAATTCCAACAATAACTTCAAAAATAAAGCTTAAATTACTAAACTAAACTTCCAAAAGCACAAACTAAACTTCTCATGCAATTTCCATAGATTTTTCCTCATTTTTCACCATGAATAGTGAATTTTTGAATTTCTCAAAATGTGCTCAAAATACATGGTAAAAATCCAAAATTTTTACGTAGAAGTAAAGCTCTTACTTAAAAAAATTTGGATTTAGCAAATTTCACTTGATTCCACCTAGAAATCTTAACTTTAGATGTGTCATAGCCTTCAAAAATCGTAAAATCGAGAAGAATAAGGTGACGGTGGCGTTAAAAATGGCGATTTCTGGCTCAAAAATTCACCTTTAAACGTTCATGAACCGATTGTCGTGAACCGGCACTTAGCACGGGTAAGTGGTGCTTAGGCACCTGTTTCATGGGTTTGCTCGCGCTTAAGCGTGAGATGTGGCACTTAGGCCCCAGTACATGATTTTCAAAAATTTCAAATTAAAGTAAAATGCATTATTTGCCCAAGTAAACCACCCCTAAATGGTCTCATAGCACTTAAATGACTAATTTCAACTTTCTATAACTCTCCTTTATCTCAAAATTCTCCTTAAGAACTATTTCAATTCGAGGCTAAAACAACAGAAAATTTTGCACAAACAAACTTATATTAATGGACAAAGGAGTAAAAATACATTTAAACACTTAGTTCTCATTCCAAATAGTCTTGGATGAGAAAATTTTCATAAATACAAACACTTAACAATCTTTCACAATTAAACGCCTATGTAACACAAACACTAAAAGCATGTCTTAAACACTAAAACACTTAAAGACAACGACTTTAAACACCCAAAACATAACTTTAAACATAGAACTTAATTCCATTCTTCATTAAAAGGAACAAATTCAGGTCTTTCATTAGTATCTCCTGGGGCAACTGGAATATAAAGTTGATAAAACGGATGGTGGTGACGTGCTTTGTGCAATCTTCTTCAATCCACTTTTGCTTAACAAACATCTCTTTATCTGCTTCCTTTATATAACTAGTGTTGCTAAATTGCATTTTCTATTGTCATCCAATATGCTCAAGATGTGCATGAATCTCCAATACCTTAGTCTCCAGTACAGACATGGTATTTTCAATTTTGTTGATCTTCTCTTATATCCCTTCAATACTAACGGCTAAGAAACCGTTATACATCTCTTGTGCACTTTAACTAATGAAATTCTTCCTCATGGTCTCCTTATTCTTCTTCAAATCCATTTCCCATGAAGACATCATCTTAAAATCTATCTCTCTCTTAGATTTTAGGGCTAGAAATGATCTGGGGTGAAATTCCTTCACTAAACCCTTCTATTATAAGCCTAAATCTTTCCAATAACTCCTGGACACGTTTAGAAACTGCCTTGGCACATTTTTGCAAACCTCTAGGCAGTTTTCCCTTCTAGAATATTAATTTTGCACATGTTTTTAAACTACCATGCTTAAGCGTTGGATTTGGCGCTTAAGCGCTAGTGCACATTTTTGCACTACTCAACTTAACGTCCAAATTCTCATTTTAACATGTCTAGATCACTAAATAAAGTTTTAAAATCAATACTAACACATCATAGTCTCAAAAATACTATCCCTAAATTTTCTTAATCGCACATAAATTAACAATCAAAACAAAAAGACATCGATAACTATGCATTGCCTCCCACAAAGTGCTTGGTTTAACATCGTCAGCCAAATGTAACCAGTGCTTACTCTGGTTGACCCAACATCATTCCATCATTAAACTTATGTTGATCCCCTATAAAATAAGTTTTCAGTATGTGTCCATAAACTTTAAATATTTTCTCAGACATAGAATCTTTAATATCCACAGCTCCATAAGGATAAACATTAAACACAATAAATGAGCTCATCCACCTGGACTTAAGTTTGTCACGGAATAATCTTAACCTTGAATTATATAGAAAAACTTGTTGCCCTGACTAAAAATTTTTAGTAAGAACCTTTCGATCATGCCACATCTTCATCTTTTCTTTAAGTTTTGGCACTTTCATAAGATTCATTCTTTATCTCTTCAAGCTCATTTAATTGTAACAATCTTCCACATTTTTATCTTTTCTTTGTAAATCTTAGCACTCTCATAAGATTCATTCATTATCTCTTCAAGCTCATTTAATTGCAATAATCTTTTCTCACCAACATCTTTCAAATTATAATTGAACTATTTAATCGCATAATATACCTTATGCTCAAGTTAAATTGGTAAGTGACAAGCTTTTTCAAATATTAGCCTATATGGGGACATTCCTATAGGAGTTCTGTATGCAGTCCTATAAGCCCAACAGAGCAATCCATTTTTGTTGTATTCACAGATTTTTCCATAATTATTTTAATTTCCCGATTGGATAATTTAGTCAACCCACTTTTCTGAGGATGATAAGCAGTAACAATCATATGATTTATATGATATTTCTTTAATAATTTCTCCATTTTGGCATTTCTGAAATGACTACCCCATCAGTAATGATAACTCTTGGCATCCCAAATCTACAAAACATATTCATTTTCAAAAATTTTGCAACACTTTGAGCATCACATCGAGGTAAAACAACAGCTTCTAACCATTTGAATACATAGTCCACTGCTAACAGAATAAATAAATTTCTGAAAGATTGCATAAATGGTCCCATGAAATATAATCCCCAAACATCAAATATTTCAACTTCTAGCATATAATTGAGGGGTATCTCATTTCTTCTTAAATATTGCCTACTCTTTGACATCTATCACAAGTTTTGATATAAGCATTAACATCTTTAAAAGTATTGCCTACTCTTTGACATCTATCACAAGTTTTGATATAAGCATTAACATCTCTAAAAATTTTGTCGGCCAATAAAATCCAGATTGTAAAATTTTGTATGTTGTTTTATCAACACCAAAATGTCCCTCAAAATTATGAATTATGACATTTTTGGATAATTTCATAAGTTTCTTCTAATGTTACACATCTTCAAATAATTAATATTTTTGGATAATCTCATAAGTTTCTTCTAATGGTACATATCTTCGAATAATCTGATCCTTTTCTTGTTTATGTAAAAATGGGTCATCCTAAAAATAATTCTTAGCTTCATAAATAAATTTCCTCTTCTGTTGGTATGTCATTCCATAAGGTATAATATCAATAACAATAAAGTTCACAATGTCGGCATACCACGAACACACCACTCATTAATAGTGAAGAATTTTTCATCTGGAGAATGTTCATTAATTTCATTTTCAAAATAGAGTGATTTTTCTAATTCAAGCCTAGACAAATGATCAGCACTATAATTTTCAATCCCCTTCCGATCTACTATTACCAAATCAAATTCCTGGAAAGAAGAATCCATCTTATAAGTCTAGGTTTAACATCCTTCTTTTTCATTAAATCCTTAATAGCACAATGATCTGTATGCATTACACAATGAGTTCCAATTAAATATGATATAAATTTATCAAAAGCATATACTATTGTTAATAATTTTTTTTTCAGTTGTTGTATAATTAATTTGAGTTTCATTAAAAGTTTTACTAGCATAGTAAATGACTTCGAAAAATTTATCATATCTTTGTCCTAAAATAGCTCTAATAGCATAATCACTAGCATCACACATTAATTCGAAAAGGGTTTTTCCCAGTTTGGTGAAACTATAATTGGCGCAGCGATTAGTTTTTATTTTAATAACTTAAAAGCTTTTAAGCATTCCTCATAAAAATTAAAAATTTCATCTTTCTTTAGTAAATGGCATACAGGCTTAGCAATCTTTGAAAATTCTTTAATATATCACCTGTAGAATCAAACATGTCCTAAGAAACTCTTAATTTCCCTTACAATTGTTGGATAAGGTAAATTAGTGATCACTTGAATTTTAGCAGGATCTACTTCCATAACATTTTCTGATATTTGATGTCCTAATACAATTCCTCATGCTACCATAAATTGGTATTTTTCCTAGTTAAAGACTAAATTTGTTTCTTCACAGTGCTTAAGAACTTTGGGTAAATGCTCTAAACAAGAGTCAAAGGAAGTTCCAAACACTGAAAGTCATCCATGAATACTTCAATCCCTTTTTCAATTAAATCACAAGATGTTCCAAACACTGAAAAGTCATCCATAAAGACTTCAATCCCTTTTTCAATTAAATCACAAAAAAGTCATCATACATCTTTAAAATGTAACAGGGGCATTACATAAACCAAATGTCATTTTTTCTAAAAGCAAAAGTATCATTATGACTGGTAAACTTTGTTTTCTCTTGATCCTAAGGAGATATTTGAATTTGATGATAACCAGTATATTCATCCAGAAATAAAAAGTATTTATGCCAGCTAGTCTATCCAGCATTTGATCTATAAAGGGTAATGGAAAATGATCTTTCCTAGTGGCAAAATTTAATTTTCTATAATCAATGCATATTCGTATCCTATAACTTGTCTAGTAGGTATTAACTCATTATGTTCATTTATAGTGACAGGTACTCCTCATTTCTTAGGAATGCAATGAATTGGACTAACCCATGCATTATCTGAAATAGGGTAGATAATTTCAGCATCTAACCACTTTAAAATTTATTTCTTTACAACTTCTTTCATAACATGATTTAATCTCCTTTGTGGATAATTTTAATGTCCTTCAATTTTTTTCAATAGATGGACAGAATGATTTATCATTGCCTATCGTTTCTAAAACTTTAAAATTTTCTCGAACATAGTTTGAATTTTTCTTAAAAAGATCTTCACATTGATTTAATTCCTCTTCTTGCTCGTGTTCCAAATCTTTTTCTTCAGATTTTTCTTCATAAGTAGTTCTAAAATGACATTCACTTAGATATCTTATAAAGTCCATTCTATAGTTGTGGTTCATTATCTTTACCTTTTGTAGGGTATTTCATTGATTTTGAAATATTAAAAGTAACAGTTTGATCATTAACATGCATTGTTAATTCTTCTTTCTGCGCATCTATCATTGCTCTTGCTGTGGCCAGGAAAGGTCTTCCCAAAATGATAGGTATCTCTATATCTTCCTCCATATCTAGCATAATGAAATCAACATGAAAGATAAATTGATCCACTTTCAGTAGGACATCTTCTATAACTCCTTTAGGGGTATGTTATCAAACGATTTACTAACTGTAGAGTTACAATAATGGGGGTTATTTCTCCTAATATCAATCTTTTAAATATTGATAATGGCATAAGGTTAATGCTTGCACTTAAATCACATAAAGCTTTCCCATAAAATTTGTCTCCTATTGCAGATGGAATTGTAAAGCTACCAGGATCTTTAAGCTTTTCAGGAAGCATCTTCTGAATTATCGCACTGCACTCCTCACTAAGTGCAACAGTCTCATTATCTTCAAACTTCCTTTTCCTGTTGAGAATATGCTTCATAAACCTTACATAGCTCAGCATTTGTTCTAAGGCTTCAGCAAATGGAATATTAATTGTAAGCTTCTTAAATATTTCCAAAAATTTTGAAAATTATTTATCCAACTTCTGCTGACTAAGTCTCTGAGGAAATGGAAGTGGTGGTTTTTCCAAATAATTTTTTAGTGGAGAAATAGGTCTCTTAGAATCTTTTAGAGCGTCCTCTTTTGATTCTTCAATTTCTTCTCTCTCTACTTCAATTTCTTTTTGAATCCTACCTTCCAACTCTCTTCCACTTCTAAGTTGAACGACTTTTACTTGTTCTTTATTCTGTTCTTGTGGATTGGATTCAGTATTACTAAGAAGTGTTCCTTGGGATCTATTACTTAATGAATTCGATATTTGTCCAAGTTGATTCTCAATATTTCTACTTGTAGCTCCTTGACTTTGTAATTGATTTTCCATTTATAACACCACTTCTTCTATAGACAACGTTTTCTCCTTAAACTATGTATTAATGTTGAAACCTAAAGGATAAGTAGATCTATAATTATTTTTCCCTTGGTTATTCCAGTTTCTCAATGGGTTTCCTTGGTTGTTCCCCCATTACTGATTATTACCACTCTAATTATTATTCCAGTTAAAGTTGGGATGGTTCGTCCAACCTGGGTTATAATAATTTGAATATGGGTTATTCTCCTTATTATTTATTTCAGTAAAAGTTTCTAATGATGCTTGAGAATCTACCATTTGGCCTAATGAATTCTCTTCAATCATGGAAATTGGTTGAGAAAAATATATTCCAAATTGTTCTAGCTTCCTTGAAATTGCAGCAACTTAATTTGCTAACATGGTAAATGCATCAGTTTCACGAATATTGTCTACTTTCTTAGGATTTAGCCTCTCAAAAGTCCATTGAAAATTATTGGTAGTCATTTCTTCAATTAAAGCATAAGCTTCATGAAACGATTTTGACATCAATGAACCACCAGCAGCAGCATCGATAATTAATCTAAGGGATCCAACTAATTATTTATAAATAGTTCGAATTATTAACCAATCTTGTATAGCATGGTGTAGACACTTTCTTAAGATTTCTTTAATTCTTTCCCAAGATTCATAAATAGATTCCCCTTCAAACTCATTAAAAGATGTAATATCATTTCTAAACTTTACAGTTTTTTATGGTGGAAAAAATTTAGCAAGGAATTTTTGTGCTAAATCACCTCAAGTTCTAATAGATATAGGTGCTAATAATTTCAATCACATCTTTGCTTTATCCCTTAGTAAGAAAGAAAAAAAACCTAAGTCTTATGGCATCATCTGATACACCATCGTAATTAAATGTTGCGCGCAATTCTAAAAAATTGGCAAGACTTGGTGATCTCCTAAACTGATTATTTGATACCATTTGGATAATAGCAGGTTTAAGCTCAAATGAATTAGCCACTAGGTAGGTTTTTGAATACTACAATAAAGTTCATCTACAGTAGGATTGGCATAATCTCTTAAAGGTCTAAACTCTCTATGAATTTCAGGGTTGACATATTCTTAAAGGTCTAAACTTTTGATGAATTTCAGCATTTTGATTATTTTGGTCTGCTATTTATGTAATTTTTATAAATTTTTCAAAATTTATAATTTTTTTGGTTTTTCTAATTTTTCTAATAGTTCTTTCTAATTCAGAATCGTAGGGCACTAGTTCCTTCAGAACCTGAACTACCGCATACCCTAACATAAAATAAAATAAAATAAAATAAACAAATAAAAATAAGATAAGATAAAATAACTTAAAGTTTAAATAAGACTTTATAAAAATAGAAATTTGCTTTTATAATAAATTTCTCCCCGGCAACGGCGCTAAAAACTTGATCTCTAGATACTGCTAATATGCACAGTACAACAATAATTCAGATTATATTTCACTTATATTTTCTTACTTTGCAANGCAAACTTTCTTTTCTTATTTAGAATATCCTTCATAAACTTTACATAGCTCAGCATTTGTTCTAAGGATTCAGCAAGAATATCCTTCATAAACTTTACATAGCTCGGCATTTGTTCTAAGGATTCAGCAAATGGAATATTAATTGTAAGCTTCTTGAATATTTTAAGAAATTTTAAAAATTGTTTATTCAACTTCTGCTGACAAAGTCTCTGAGGAAATGGAGGTGATGGTTTTTTCCAAATCAAATTTTAGTGGTAAAATAAGTCTCTCTGAATCTTTTAGAGCATCCTCTTTTGATTCTTCAATTTCTTCTCTCTCTACTTCAATTTCTTTTTAAACGCGGCATTCCAACTCTCTTCCACTTCTAAGTTGAACGGATTTTACTTGTTCTTTATTTTGGTCTTTTGGATTTAATTCAGCATTACTAGGAAGTGTTCCTTGGTATCTATTACTTAATGAAGTTGTTATTTTCCCAAGTTGATTCTCAATATTTCTAATTGCAGCTCCTTAACTTTGTAATTGATTTCCCATTTGTAACATCACTTCTTCTATAGACAACTTCTTCTCCATAAATTGTGTATTACTATTGAAACTTGGAAGATAAATAGATCTATAATTATTGTTCCCTTGGTTGTTCGAGTTTCTCAATGGGTTTCCTTGGTTGTTCCCCCATTGTTGATTATTACCAACTGAATTGTTATTCCAGTTAAAGTTGAAATGGTTCTTCCAACCTGGGTTATAATAATTTGAATATTGGTTATTCTGCTTATTATTTATGGCATTCAAATTTTCTAATGATGTTCGAGAATCTACCATTTAGGCTAATGAATTCTCTTCAATCATGGAAATTGGTTGAGAAAAATTCATTATAAATTGGTCTAACTTCCTTGAAAGTGCAGCAACTTAATTTGTTAACATGGAAAATGCATCAATTTCATGAATATTAGCTACTTTCTTAGGATTTACCCTCACAGAAGGCCATTGAAAATTATTGGTAGCCATTTCTTCAATTAAAGCATAAGCGTCATGAAATTGTTTTGACATCAATGAACCACCAACATCAACATCGATAATAGATCTAAGAGAACCAATTAATCCATTATAAAAGGTTTGAATTATTAACCACACCACCAGCGACATCGATAATTGATCTAAGAGATCTAACTAATCCATTACAAAAAGTTTGAATTATTAACCATTCTAGTATAGCATGGTGTAGACACTTTCTTAAGAGTTCTTTAAATCTTTCCCATGCTTCATAAATAGATTCCCCTTCAAACGAAGATGTAATTTCATTTCTAAGCTTTGCAATTTTTCATGGTGGAAAATATTTAGCAAGGAATTTTTGTGCTAAATCACCCCAAGTTTAAATAGATCCAGGTGCTAACAAATTCAACCACATCTTAGCTCTATCCCTTGGTGAGAAAGGAAATAACCTAAGTCTTATGGCATCATCTCATACACCATCTTATTTAAATATAGCGCACAATTCTAGAAAATTAGCAAGATGTAAATTTGGATCTTTAGTTGGTGATCCCCCAAACTCATTATTTGATATCATTTGGATAATAACATGTTTAAGCTCAATTAAATGAGCCACTATAGTACATTTTTTAATACTACAATGAAGTTCATCGACAGTAAGGTTGGCATAATCTCTTAAAGGTCTAAACTCTTGATGAATTTCAGCATTTTGATTATTTTGGTTTTTCATTTCTAACTTTTTTTGGATTTTTCAAAATTTATAATTTTTTTTTTATTTTTCTGATTTTTCTAATAGTTCTTTCTAATTCAGAATCGTAGGGCAATAGTCCTTCAGAACCTGAATTATGCATACACTAACATATAATTTAATAAAATAAAATAAACAAAACAAAATAAGATAAGATAAGATAACTTAAATTTTAAATAAGACTTTCTAAAAATAAAAATTTGCTTTTAAAATCAATTTCTCCCTGGCAACAGTGCCAAAAACTTGATCCCTGGATACTGCTAATATGCACAGTACAACAATAATTCAGATTATATTTCACTTATATTTCCTTACTTTACAATAAAATCAAAAACATGATCTCGAAGAAAAATAAGAATTTAACNTTTGAAGAAAAATAAAAATTTAACTTTTAATTTATATATATTGGGATACTACGCAAGTATACGTATTGTTATCAATTAATATAATATTTTTTTATTAAGACCTGAATATTGAACCCACAGGGAGAATATGCAATATGCACTATTGAACAACAAACTTTCTATTTTTAATAAAAAGATAATTANTTTTTTGATTAAGACCTAAATATCTAACCCACAAGGAGAATACGCAATATGCACTATTGAACAACAAACTTTCTATTTTTAATAAAAAGATAATTATTTAAAGTAAATATGACTTTTGCAGTAATGAAAATTTTAATATTTTTGGTATTTTCAATATTTTGATAGAACAATAAACAATGTTTAAAAAGATAACTAAAATTCTTGTAGAAGAAAAGCATTAAATATAAAAATATCTTTCTTGTTATGAATCAGTAATAAGTATAGGAATTATGTTGTGGAAGTATCCAAATTGTGTTGTGCCAAATAGGAGCAATAATACTCTATACCCTTACTAGGGATGTTATAAAGAAAATTAACTAGCTTAAAGTTTGAATAGTTCTGAAGACCGACTAGGCAGGGAAGATATTAGCTCTCACTCTAAAGTTCTCTCGATTATCTCCACTAGGGAGCTAACATCTCGTATCAAAACCTAAAACAATAAACCAAGTTGGGGGCTTTAACCTGTCTCTTTAAAGTCTTCTAACACTACACCCACCCTTCAATGAATATTTCCCTATTTATTTGCACTCAATCATATGAACTACATTCTCATTCATACAACCTCATGTGATTCTTTCCAATTGTTGATTGAGACAATATCAGCACGGTTCTTACATGTTCTCACAACAAATTTTAACATCTGGATTGGCCAAATTAAGAAGTAAATGTCTGGTTCTTACATGTTCTCACAACAAATTTTAACATCTGGATAGACCAAATCAAGAAGTAAATGGTCGGCTCAGTTCTTACATGTTCTCACAACAAATTTTAACATCTGGATTGGTCAAATCAAGAAGTAAATGATCTGATTCTTACATGTTCTCACAACAAATTTTAACATATGGATTGGCCAAATCAAGAAGTAAATGAAACATGGATTTAAATTATCACAACTTCTTCTAACATTAAAGATCAATACTCTCCATAACTTTCATCCAACACTTTTAATCATGTTCTCACAACAAATTTTAACATCTGGATTGGCCAAAT
The DNA here is from genome assembly GCA_002079205.1 of Phalaenopsis hybrid cultivar. Classification (NCBI taxonomy): domain Eukaryota; kingdom Viridiplantae; phylum Streptophyta; class Magnoliopsida; order Asparagales; family Orchidaceae; genus Phalaenopsis; species Phalaenopsis hybrid cultivar. Next base: position 135,785 of record JXCR01145974.1, read on the forward strand.
CAAGAAGTAAATGAAGTGCATTGATTTAAATCATCACAACTTCTTCGAACATTAAAGATCAATACTCTCCACAACTTCCATCCAAAACTAAAATCAATATAACTTTCCATCATTAAAGATCAATACTCTCCATAACTTCCATCCAAAACTTAATTACTTATCATTTTAAGAAAAAAATAAAGAAAACTACTCAGAATACATTGAGAAAATAAAACCACACTTTAGTTTAAAAGTAGAAATCATTGCCAAACCACTAAGAAGTCTCTTTAAAGATCAATACTCTCCACAACTTCCATCCAACACTTAATTACTTATCATTTTAAGAAGAAAAAAATACTCAGTATCCATGGAGAAAACAAAACCACACTTTAGTTTAAAAGAAGAAATCATTGTCAAAAATCATGGAGAAAACAAAACCACACTTTAGTTTAAAAGTAGAAATCATTGTCAAACCAACATACTTCCATCCAAAACTTAATTACTTATCATTTTAAGAAGAAAGATAAAGAAAACTACTCATATCTCCATTCAAAACTTAATTACTTATCATTTTAAGAAGAAAGATAAAGAAAACTACTCATAATCCATGGACCATCCATCACTTTAATTACTTATCATTTTAAGGAGAAAGATAAAGAAAACTACTCAGAATCCATGGAGAAACTTAATTACCTATCATTTTAAGAAGAAAGATAAAGAAAAATACTCAGTACTTCCATCCAAAACTTAATTACTTATCATTTTAAGAAGAAAGATAAAGAAAACTACTCATATCTATGGAGAAAATAAAATCACACTTTAGTTTAAAAGAAGAAATTATTGTCAAACCAACAACAAGTCTTGATTAAAGTCTCATCCAAAACTTAATTACTTATCATTTTAAGAAGAAAGATAAAGAAAACTACTCAAAATCTATAAAACCACACTTTAGTTTAAAAGTAGAAATCATTGTCAATCCAACAAGTAGTCTAAACTTAATTACTTATCATTTTAAGAAGAAAGATAAAGAAAACTACTCAAAATCCATGAAAAAAAACTACAATTTAGTTTAAAATAAGAAATCATTGTCAAACCAACAACAAGTCTCGATTAAAACCAAAATTAGTCTAAAACAAAAAGACAAAAACTTATCTCAAGTCCTCCACCAAACTCTTGAAATTCCTTGGAATCTCTTCTCTTTTACAATCACTCAAAACAAAATAATAAAAAGGATAAAATAAAAGTAAAAGTGGTGCCTGAAAATCTCTCCGAATTGACTCCCCAAATGAGAACTTTCAAAACTTTCCAATATTTTCAGGACCTCTTTCAAAGTCTCAATCTTCTTTCTTTTATAATTTTCCAAAAGGTTCCTTGGTTTCCCATCAAAATATGTCTAGCTTCGATGTATTTCCCTAAGAGATGCTTCCTTTTGTGATAAATTTCATCCATGGTGGTTATAAACACTTATTAAGCCAATGTGTGCCTCAAAAACTTCTTCAAAATTCGTAGAAACCAAATTTACTCATCCAATAACTGCCATTGGTGCTTAAGCGCAGGACCTCTGGCGCTTAGGCGCGGCCTTCTCTGTTTAACCAGTGCATAAGTGCTGGATCTAGCGCTTAGGCGCCAAAACTCTTTTGCACATTTTTCACCTTTTTGCTCTAAATTTGATCATTTTTCACTCTCTTTAAGCATTTTTTCCATTTTTACATGTATCTGCAAGAAAGACACAAAAATACCTTCCATTAAAGCGCAATATCTCAAAAATAGATATAAAAAAGTGTCTAAAAATACTATATACTTTCGGTGTATCAGGTAGCACGATCATCTTCAATAGCAAGAGGAGCTACAACAGCGTATCCTTCTTCAGAATTAAATAACAAAGCCATAGGATTTTGAGGTTGTTTGCTTATGCAACATAAATTCTCAACCTTTTCTTTAGGCATTTGTATAGCTCTGTTGTACAATATAAGCCCTAACTCATCTAAGGATTCCGAGGTTGTCATTCGTCATGACCTAAATCCTCACATCTTCGAGGTTATTCGTATGATCGTTTCACACAAATGGAAGTCCTAAATTAACAAAATTGACTTAATGAAATACTTAAATTATTTATTCTCTAAACTGAAGCCAAACAATAGGATAGCTTGGGAAGTCACCAAGGTTCTCCTACAGATTTACAAAATCCTATAGTTCTTCCTCCTTTGAACTCTACAACAAAATACTCCAAATTTGATTATTTCCCTTTCACACCTCTTTGTCTGATCTTGTTGAAAATTCCTATCCTTTTGACCTCTACGAAGATAATATTCCATGATTTTTATCAAGAGTTTTCTTAGGTGACTTTGGTAATCTAAGATGTAATTAACTATAGAGGCTTGCCCTTATAGGAAGCTTTACCGAACCCAGCTAAATATAAACCCTATTTAATTCTTGATATTAAATAGAGGAATTTGTCGGCAAATAAAATGATTTTGCATACTAAATGGATGTCATATCTTTCTTAGTTTATTTGATTCAGCCTCATCCTTAAGTCTTATGTTTATCCTTCGGGATAGATGCAGGGTTTGAGGTATAGTGCTCTTTTTATTAAACTATGAAAGATATGGGATCAATTTGATTTCAAAATTTATTAAAACTATATAATATTTATATATATATATATATATATATNGTGGAAGTACGTAAATTGTGTTGTGCTAAATAGGAGCAGCAATATTCTTTACCCTTACTAGAGATGCTATAAAGAACAATGGCTAATTTAAAGCTTTAATAGTTTTGAAGACCGGCTAGGCAGAGAAGATACTAGCTCCTACTCTAGAGTTCCGTTGATTCCATCCACCTCTGGGTTAACATCTCGTATGAGAACCTAAAATAATAAACCAAGTTGGGGGCTTTAACCTGTCACTTTAAAATTCTCTAACTCTACACCCTTCAATGAATATTTCCCTATTTATTTGCACTCAATCAAATGAACTACATTCTCATTCATATAACCTCATGTGATTCTTTCCAATTGTTCACTGAGACAATACCAGCCCGATTCTTACATGTTCTCACAACAAATTTTAACATTTGGATTGGCCAAATTAAGAAGTAAATGAAGTGCATGGATCTAAATCATCACAACTTCTTCCATCATTGAAGATCAATACTTTCCACAACTTCCATCCAAAACCTAATTACTTATCATTTTAAGAAGAAAGATAAAGAAAACTACTCAGAATCCATGGAGAAAACAATTACTTATCATTTTAAAAAGAAAGATAAAGAAAACTACTCAGAATCTATGGAGAAAATACCTATCATTTTAAGAAGAAAGATAAAGAAAAATACTCAGTACTTCCATCCAAAACTTAATTACTTATCATTTTAAGAAGAAAGATAAAGAAAACTACTCATATCTATGGAGAAAATAAAATCACACTTTAGTTTAAAAGAAGAAATTATTGTCAAACCAACAACAAGTCTTGATTAAAGTCTCATCCAAAACTTAATTACTTATCATTTTAAGAAGAAAGATAAAGAAAACTACTCAAAATCTAAAACTTAATTACTTATCATTTTAAGAAGAAAGATAAAGAAAACTACTCAAAATCCATGGAAAACAAAACCGCACTTTAGTTTAAAAGAAGAAGTCATTGTCAAACGAATAACAAGTCTCAATTAAAACCAAAAGTAGTCTCAAAACAAAAAGATAAAAACTTCTCAAGTCGTCCACCAAACTCTTGAAGTTCCTTTGATTCTCTTCTCTTTACAATCAATCAAAATAAAATAACAAAAAGGATAAAATAAAAGTAAAAGTAGTGTCTGAAAATTTCTCCGAACTAACTCCCTAAATGAGAACATTCACAACTTTCCAATACTTTCAGGACTATTTTCTAAGTCCTCTCTTCTTTCTGTTATAATTTTCCAAAAGGTGCCTTGATTTCTCTTCTAAATATGTCTAGATTTGATGTATTTCCTCGAGAGATGCATCTTTTCTTGGTAATTTTCGTCCATGGTGGTTATAACCACTTATTAAGCCATTGAGTGCCTTAAAAACCTCTTCAAAATTTGTAGAAACTAAAATTTTCTCATCCAATAACTGCCACTAGCACTTAAACGCGGGGCCTCTAGCACTTAGGCATGGCCTTCTCTATTTAAATGGCGCTTAAGCGCCGAATCTAGAGCTTAGGCGCCAAAACACTTTTGCGCATTTTTCACCTTTTTGCTCCAAATTTAATCCTTTTTTCACTCCTTTAAGCATTTTCACCCTTTTTAACTGTATCTGTAAGAAAAACACAAAAATACCTTCCATTAAAGTGCAATATCTCAAAAATAGATATAAAAATGTGTCTAAAAATACTATAAATTTTAAGTGTATCAATCTAGCATCCCTCAAAATCTCTTTCTTCATTTGAGGGGACACTGTGCATCCCACTCACTTAAGCAGCTCAACAATTGAGCATCCTTCTTTAACGGCCAACCTCTGGAATACTATACGACCTTTAGTGATAGGAGTGGGTTACTTCCTCTCCTCACTACGACCCTGAAAAGATACTAAGGTAGCAACAATATCTTGAATACTTTCATATCCATTAGTATTCAACAATGTGTGAAACCTGCTCCCTCACAGAAGCGGAGAGGACTCAAGTAATCCAAGTTCCTCCTTATGAGGAAAATTATCAACAGATGCATTTTTTGGAATTTGGGCTTTAGCCACCTTCCGAGCCCTTTGCCTGTGGTTTCTTCTTTGAGATCAAGTTAATGGTACAGACTTCAAACTTGATCCATTTCAAATACTGACAGTGGGACAATTAATGCTCCTATTGTACCTTCAACAATCATAACCTCCTTTCCTTTGGCAGAAAAGGGGACAACATACTTAACAAGTGCTAAGGCGGCAGCAGTTTTTACCTTCTTGCAAGAAGGGAAATCCTGGGGACAACTCAAGTGAAATACAACAGAAGGCTCCTGAACTTTTGGAGCGGCAACTTTCATTATGACGAAATGGGCTTTTCCGAGAACAACTTCAAGTTCATCGAATCTAGTTCCAAACTTGATAGTGGGAGCAACATTGTGAGCATTGTGGCTAGTTGGCAGGTTGCAGGAGAAAGTGAGTGTCGAGAATGTCATTGAACCAGCTTCAAAAAGAAAGCTCCGGTTAGTTATTTTGCTAATACCTTGTAATTCTAATGCGAACACTAAAATTAACAAAGGACAATCTGTAGACTCAGTAAGTCTTTATTTTAATTTTTGTTTATGAAGATTTTAAAATTTAGAAAAAATAATTTGAAAGTAGAAGAATTGAATTAATTAAATAAAAAAGGTTAAAGAGTGAGATCATCATAGCACAATTTGATTTAATTTACAAAGTAACAAACCAAACTTGGAAGGACAAGTGAAGTTTAGGACGCATCCCAGGACCGACTTCACAATGCACAATGCCCAGGTAAAACTAGTCCACCAACACACCTATTGGGGGTCCGACCCCACACAAAAGATAAAAGTCCTACTGAAATCCTAAACCTCTCCGTTCAAAGATGATTGAACAGACAGTCCTGAAGTCCGAAATAGTTGACTGTATTTACCCAAGAAATAAATGGGTTAAGCATGTTAATGGAAGAAGGGATAATTTGGTCCATAAGGGACATGGACACATTACCTATGTATGAGGAAAATATTCCCTAATTTAAATGAAGAGAGAAACTAGTCCCTAGTGGAGTCACCAGAGCTATTGACGCTCGATTTAATTTAATTTTTATATAAAATTTAGGAAAAAGTAGTATTTTAGATTTTAAATATATAAGACCTAACCAATCTCATATCCTGATTAGTTTAAATAAATGAGCCTAATACCATAAGAAATGCATCTATCCCCAAGGAAAGACACACAACTTACTGGTAAGGCTCAATTAAATAAACTAAATAATTTATGACATCTGTTAAAGTCTGTGAAAAATCATTTTTATGTTGACTAACAAGTTCCCCTATTTAATATGAAAAATTAATTGGGGTTTATACTAAGTTGGGATATTCAAAGTTTTATATAAGGGCAAGCCCCTATAGCTAATTACATCTTAGATAACCTAAGTCACCTAAGAAAACTCTTGATAAAAATTAGGCGATATTGTCTTCAAGAATTCACAGGGATAGGACTTTTCAAAAAATCAAACAAGGTGGTGTGAAATGAGAATGACTCAAATTTAGAACAATTATTGAATCCAATAGAAGAAGAACTAAGGGATGTCATAGATTATGAGGAGAACCCTAGTGACTTCCTAAGCTATCCTATGGCTTGACTTAAATTTCAAGAAAAAAAAATTATTTAAATGTTCCATTCTACCAATTTTATTAATTAGGAATTATATTTGAATGATACAATCATACAAAGAGCATGAAATATGTGAGGATTTAGGTTGTGACAAATGACAATCTCAGAATCCTAAAATGAGTTAAGACTTATATTATACAACATGATCGTGTAAAGGTCTAAAGATGAGTTTAGGATTTATATCGCACTATACAGACAACCTCAAACACCTATGGCTTGTTGTTTAATTCTAAGTAAAGATGTGTTGTTGTAGCTCCTCATGCTATTGTAGATCTTCATGTTATAAAAGGCTACCAACAAGGTCAGCTCCAAGCTCCTCAGCGAAGTGGAAGTCCTAAAGTTTAAGGTTTAAAGGTTTAAATGACAAGTTAAAGGCTCAATCATTATGGGAGGGTTAAAGTTGACTAGAGTGACACCGGTTAGGATCCCACAGTTCCCTCGTTCCGATATCACTATTTTCTTTTGAATTTACTTAGCTTAAACGAGTTTTGAAACTCATTAAAACAAGGGAGATCTCGTTAGCAACCGTGGGTTAACTCCTCTGAGGGACTCCCGTAAATTTAAAAGGACATTTTAATTTTAGTGAAATTTCAAAGAATTTATGGTTAACATTGAAACAAATTGTTTTAGATCTTTAAAAATGTTGATTACTTTTTTAAAATAGTTTTGATTTTGCAAGCACACATCTGAGTAGTTATAATATTTTGGAAGAGTAAATTGCAAAAAGTAAAATGACAGAAATTAAATAACACTATAAATTCCATCTTTTTAGCATTCTTACTGAAACGGTAGTTTTTGCAACATGTATATATAAATTTTCAGAAATTAAGAATATTTGAAGGTGTATCTAAGAAACTCTGAACTATGACTTATTGAGTCCCAAAAGATCTTAATGGTTGATTTTAGAACAAAATATAACAAGTTCAATTTGTCCTTCAAAATATCCAAGAGCTTTCAAAGTGTTCAAGGAATGACACTAAACTGCTTTAAAGATCTCTTGAAATATTTGAGTTCATTTTGAATTTATCCTATTGCTCTATTAGTCATCCCAGGTCAAATTAAAATTACCTGACTACTCGGTGAATCTTGACATTTTAATCATCCCGAGGCTAGGGTACTCAATTAATCAGTTGATATTTCACTTAAAAGTTATGTGGGCGAATGCCCCTAATGCAAGTTTAGGTGATTAAAGATTTTGTACCCTCCACTTAAGTTGGGCTTGGAATGCTTAGAAATGTCTATCATCAATCTTGTCATCCTTCAAAATCCCATTAAATGAATTTAAATATCTAGCCTAGATCACTAACAAGCCCTAACAATCTTAATGGGAAAAAGATTCGCAAATGTTAAAATTTTAATTCAGGTGGTTTATATCCTAATTAAAAGATTAGATCATCATTGATTGTGGACTAAACATAAGTGAAATATCATCTCCCTAACTTAAACCCATCATATGAGAATCATTTGATTTTGATCAACTTCGAAGTCCTGACAATCTCACAAGTTATAATTTTATTCTTATCATGGAGTGGTGGCGGATTGGTTTCTACCTTTTAACCCATATGTTTCAGTCATCCAAACATATTCACTAAGATGAAAATCACCCATCTCTCCCTTTGGTTAATCCTAAATTTTGACTATGACACCAAAATCTAAAATTACCATTTTGCTCATGGGGCTCTCTACCTCATAACTCGTTAAGCATAACTCAAGTGACTTTAAAATCTTTAAAGTACCCTATCCATAGAGTAATTAAATCATAAAAGGAGAAAATATGGTTTTTGTAAATTTTATTTTAATTTAAATGATCATTTTAATTTAAAAAATAGGATCCTCAAAATTAAATTATTTAATCAATCTAAATAAAGTTTTTGGTTTATGGAAAATTTATTAGAGGTTCCCTTGGGTCAGAGAAATAGTTAGGCAAAATTCTATGATTTTCTGAATTAATTTTTAATTATTATTTTATAAGTATTTATTTTAGCGATTTAATTAAATGGAAAATATGTTTTATTTACAAAAATTATTTTTTATATTTTTATCAAACATTCCTGAGTTCAAAGAACTCAAAGAAACAAATTTTATATTGTTATGTTTTATTTATTTATTTATTATTTTTTTTTAATGAATTATAAGAAAAAATACACTTTCAAGCTTTTAAAAATTTATTTTTAACTTAGAAAAGTTAAGAAAAATAATTCAATAAGTTTTAAGTAATCAGAAAACCATTAGGAACATTTTGGAATATTTTTGTATATTTGGAAATTTTTGTAATTATTTTAAATTCAAAATATAGGTAAAAAAAGAAATTTTTTCTTAACTTTTCTAAGTGCTGTTAATCTAAAATGTTCAAGAAAAATGCTTTCTGATTACTTATGTTCAAGAACATATGTACCATTATTTTAAATTCACAATAAACAAAAATTTCTTGAACATTTTTTTTATTTTTCATAAATCCTCCTGATTATAAGGAACTTAGAAAAACATTTTTCATAACTTTTCTAAGTGTTTTTAATCTAACATAATTATTTTTGTACAAAAATATAATGTTTCTTAGAAAATCAACTTTAGTGCTCAAACTTAATCAAATAATTTTTCAGATTTTTATAGTGAGTTAACAAGATTTTTACACAAAATGTGGAATTAATTTTGTTAATTTTTTGTTATTATTTAATTTACATAAATTAATACAGGATATACACACTTAATTAAATACAAAAATGTACAAAATTATTCAAACCATCATGGTATTTTTCTTAAGCTTCTTATATCACAAGAAACCCACTATAATTTTACCTATAATTCTCCATATGATATTTCAATTTATGTAATTAATTTAAGCCAAACTGGACATCTTAGCTTGAAAATTAGGGTTAGAAGCACACAGATGCTCTCTTACCTTAAAAAAATCAAAGAACATAGCCTCTATCACGAGGAACAAACTCTAAAAATTTTAAGCTATGGTGAGCAATGATTAGTCATAATGAATCGAAATACCATAAAGAGTATTTAATTATTTAAAAATAAAATAGTCAACAAATAATTTTTATTTTTAGTCCACATTATTTTCCACTGCTCACTCAATAAGACGATATTTTTAATATATTTTTACATTTTTTTTATGAAAAGATATGCATTTTCAAAGTTCTGGCATTTAATTAAATCAAAAAATCCTAATTTATTTACTTATCCATTTCAGCGCTAGCACATCCTAGGCAGCTTCGAACCACGCAGGCGTCCGCTTTTGGTTGGGAACCCCCAGCTAAGTCAACCCACTATTCATGCACCGAGACTTCATCCAACGCTTTCCCAACCATTCAAATGATACAAGCACGATCAGACAGTTGTAGGTCATCATCACCAAATGACCTAACTCGTAAGTCGTCCACACTAAAACCTTAAGATTTTGAGCTAGACTCAACCAAATTACTTTTGGTTTGTTCCTACACCTTCATCTACTCGAGATATACTTATATAAATGGTTGATCAAGCATGAAATACAGTATATACGTATGAAGAATCAATTTAAGCTTGGTTTAGGGTTAAGGCTCAATACCTTCATCTAGTAGGGTAGGCCTCAATCAGATGGTTGTAGTAGCTTTGAATGGGTCCAACAAACCTCCATATGAGCTCCTTAGCTATGGTGAAATTTCTAGGTATTATTTTGATCAAAGCTGATATTGGGACTTGGTCTAGAGCTAGGTTAGAGGATCTCTGTGATGGGGCTTTTGTGGGGGATTAACTCCTCTCACTCAAGGGATGGTGTGTGCACAGTTAATTGGAGTTTGGTTCACTGTGGTTTAGTGGAGAAATTTGTCTTAATTTTGGGGCAAATTTCAGTAAGGAAATTGGCTCTATGGAGTGGCTACGAGTGGCTGAGAGCAAGGGGATTGAACTTAGGAAGTTTAGAGAGGCTCTGAGGAGATTTCGGCAGAATTTCCCCAATCTTTTAAGCACTCTCCCCTTTGGCTGTGGAGAGTTTGCTTTATAACCATGGTTGTCAGGTGGAGCTCATGGCTTAAAGCTTGTTGAAGTGGAGGGAAGAAAGGCTCTAATAGCCAATGGGACTTAGCTAACTCAGGGAAGTTAAATTTTGATGGCCACTTGGGGCACCCTTGGGCTTGCTATTTCAGGAGGTCGAGGTGGTGGCTGGCCAGAGTTAGGTCACTTTTTGGCTCAGCGAGGCCAGGGGGTGCTTAATGATGCTTAAACACTGATGGTAAGGCATGACGGTAAAGATAATTGAGTTTAAGCTAAAAATGGGTTGAAATCTCCTAAATAAAGGGACCATTGGTCCATAACCCATGTAGGTGGGCCAGGTGAGTCTAGTCTGGTCACTAGAGTCCAGAAGATGGTTGCAGAGGCTTTGGTGTAATTAAATTGGCATGGCTTGCTCAATTTTGGTGCATGGGTTCAATTTGGGTTAAATTGGCTTGAAGTTGGGTTTAGGTTGAGCTAGCCATGACATTGGAATCAATTGATTGATCAAGATGACGTAGATGGGCTAGAGTTTGGAAAAGATTTGGAGTGATTTTAAAATGATTTTGAGGTTTAATTTGAAATAATTTGGGCATTTAGTCAGTTTTGGACTTGGGTTAGACTTGGGTTTGAGTTGGGCTAGAGTTTGGCCAAGGCCTAATTGATGGTTTAAATTGGTCCTCAAGGTTGTCATGAAGAGCTTTGTATATCAATTGATTGGAAATTTTGTGGATATGGGGTTCAATTTGGTTAAATTTTGAGACATGATCAATTTGAGGCAAAATTGGCGATTTTGGACCAAGTTGGATTTAAGTAAAATTAAGGCTTGACCAAAGCCAATTAGAGGAATAGTTTGATTTATGAAAATGTTGTAAATTGTTTTTTATTCAAAATTGGGGTAATTTGGGTGGTTTCAAAGGGTTTGAAATGATTTTCTTGACAAATTTTTGTAATTTGGGTAATTTTTGAAATTTTAAGGTTTTAAGGGCAACTTGGTAATTTAGGTAGATTTGGGGGCAAAATACTAGGTTTGGTATTTGGTAAAATTGAGGTGTCAATCACCCTACTTGAGCCATGGACCAATAGAATTCCCTACTTTGGGTCCTCCATGCACTGGTCTTAGCTAAACCCTAGCTTAAAGATAATTGGGTCTAGTGGACCATCTACATGAGTCTTCCAAAAGAACAAGGGACCAACGTTAGGCAGGCTTGGGCTTAAGGTAGTGAGTGGAAGTGTAATGTGAAAGTGTGTGTGCCTGAAAATCAAATTCATATGATTGTCAAACCAACAACAATTCTCAATTAAAACCAAAAGTAGTCTAAAATAAAAATATAAAAATTTATCTCAATCCCTCCACCAAAGTCTTGAAGTGCCATTGAATCTCTTCTCTTTTACAACACTCAATACAAAACTAAAATAAAAAGGATAAATATGTGGTGCCTGAAAATCTCTCCAAACTAACTCCTCAATTTTAGAACTTTCAAAACTTTCCCAGTACTTTTAGGACCCCCTTTTAAAGTCTCAATCTTCCTTCTTTTATAATTCTCCAAAAAGTGTTTTGGTATCTCTTCAAAATGTGTCTTGATTTGATGTATTTCCTCAAGGGATACATCCTTTTGCAATAATTTTTGTCCATGATGGTTGTAACCACCTATTAAGACAATAGGTGCCTCAAAAACCTCTTTAAAATTTACAAAAACCACATTTACTCATCCAATAACTTCCACTAGTGCGTAAGCACGGGGCTTCTGGTGCTTAGGCGCAGCCTTCTTTTTTTAACCGGCGCGTAAGCACCAGATTTGGTGCTTAGGCGCCAAAACATTTTTGCACATTTTTCACCTATTTTCTCCAAATTTGATCATTTTTCACTCCTTTAAACATTTTTCATCTTTTTACTTGTACCTGAAGGAAAAAAAATAAAAATATCTTTCATTAATGCGCAATATCTCAAAAATAGATATAAAAATGTGTCTAAAAATACTATATATTTTAAGCGTATTAAAAACCCCAAACTTAAAATGTTACTTGCCCTCAAGTGGCAGTTCAATCTTTAAAAACTAAATATGTATGATATGTATATGAGTTTCTTTAGGAGTTACTAAAATTTTGATTGAGAAATATAGTAGTCCAATTTAGAAAAACTATTCAGTAAATGAGACAATTTAAAGTTTAAAACTTTTTAATATTATGAAAGATGAAAATATGAGTTCCTATCTAATTCAGAAATATTGTAAGTCTTCCAAATTTAGAATTTAGTTTTTTTATTATCTATAAGCTTAAGATTTTCTCAAGTCTTATACTTTAAAAAGATTAAATGTAGAAAAAAATTTTGATTAGGCGCTAATCCTCAAGCTTCTCCTCCCTCACTTTTTCTTCTTATTTTTCTTTTTTTTTTCTTTTTTTTTCTTTTCCTTTTCTTTTTCTTTTTCTTTTCCTTTTTTTCTTTTTTTAGGCAAGGATTACTATATCTGGATATGCCTTTAATAATTTTAAATTCTACATTTCTATTCCTAAAGCAAAGTCTTGATACAAAAATTTTACTTATAAATATAATAATATCTTTGAAAATTATTTTTAATAAAAGAAATTTAAGAATTAAAAATAAAAGTCTAAATTTCTAAAATTTTCAAAAAAAAAATGTTTTTTACTAAAGATAGTTACTTATATTAATCATTTTCTACACTAAAAACCTATAACTTAAAGTTTTTCTTCATTACTCAAAATTTTAACTAAATTCTCTTACCTGTTTCTAAAATAAAAATTTACTTCCCTAATATAACTTCATATACATGATCAATTTTTTTTCAAATCAAACTCAGCTCTAGTTCATTTTAGAAAAAATAAAATTCAAGTTTTAAAAATATTTTTCATCCTCCCCAAACTTTAATTTTTAACAGATTAAACAGTTTAGCATCAAATATATATAAGCAGGAATAAAAATTTAAATAACTTCTAACAGAAATTTTTATACCCTAATGATACAAGTATTACATTATAAACATGAGTAAAATTAATTTTGATCAAATTTTCTAATATTTTCATTTCAGTTCAACATGTAGAGATTCAATAGACTTCTAAAAAGTGTGTATAAACATAAAATCAAACTACCACATTAACTTGACTTCAAAAGCTCAACATAAAAACAAACCACAAACATGATAAAAGAAAAATACAGGGTAGCAGTTACTAAAATTTAATATTTTATACCTAAGTTAGCAAGCTTTTCATCTTTTCAAAAGACATGAGATTAAGTTAACTTCTAAACTAACTAAATCACAAAACTCACAATAGTTACTGCCCTAAAATTTTAAAAAAAAACTACTAACTTACACAAACATCACAATAACAATAAAATACAGAAGCCCAAAACACAATACATAGTACATATCATTACACAGATGCAAATGTAGCAGTACCACACCACATAGTCCACAACATAAAAATAAATACATCACAAATCTCAAGTTCAAAGCACATAGTCTAACACATATTACAAACATAAAAATCTCTCAATTCTACTCCTCGTCTTCTGAATCATTGTTATACCACTTTTCTGCATGCTCATAATCAGGATATCGAGGATATGGAGGAAATTGCACTCCTGGGTCACCCCTAATTAGGTTCTCCAGAGATAAGTGGAATTTCTCTTCATAATCACTCTTTCTCCTACTATACCTAACAGTATGCTCTACAAAACACTCTAAATTCTAAACTTTATCAGCGGTTAAATTAATATGATCCATCATCCTCTACAATAATTGGTCTTGGGTCTCAGTACACTCACCTCTAAATATAAAAGCACGTGATATAGATGGTCTAGATGTAGAAGCAGCAGACGTCTCCATTCCATAACTCCTAGAAAATCCTCCTCTCCATCCAAAAATAGAATGCTCAGAATAAGTCTTCACATTCACCTTAGTGATTGGCTTTAGACGTAACAACACTTCCTCCCAGCTATCATATTTAACTCCAGCCTGCTCACACAAAGAAAAGATTAAGGAAGCAAAACACACACCTAAAGTAGTAACGGCGGTGGCAGAACTGATGATAGTCTAATAAATCAAAGCTCCTATGTTGATGAGATATCCTTCCTGGATACAACAATTTAACATCGCTCTCTCTTTAGTCACTTAACTGAGATAATTTGTTGGTAGCAGATGAGCAGAAATAAAATAGTGTCAGGCCTTTGAAGGTACACATAACTTTGAAGTTGGCAATTTGACTCTCTTCTCATTAGTGATCTTCTAAAGTCCTCTTCCAACAGTCAACTAAGAAATAATCTCATCTAACTTCGCTTCAGTCGGACTATAATTTTCATAAAAATATAACGTATCAGGTGGCAGTTGATAAAATAAGTTCATTACCTCCGGTTAAAAAGGTACCAACTTTCCTCGAACCATGACTTTATTGATTTCAACCTCAGGGAGGTTTCCAAAGAACTCCCTAACAACAAAAATAACCTCCACAGCAGAGACAAAATAGAATCGTTTCCACTGTCAGCGAACAATCAAATCCTCAAAGTCTCCACCTGGATTCCTAAAACACTGCTCCTGAATTAGTTCCCGTGATTACAACGCATCACTGTGTCGATCCTGAGACTTCGAACTAAAAAATTTACTCAAATCGAAAGGGCTCTTTCTTTTTCTTCTCTTCATTCTTGGTGTCATTCTACAAATTTAATAAATTCCAAAAAAAACTTAAAAAATCAAGTCTAAATTACTAAACTAAACTTCCAAAGTATAAACTACATTTCCCATGCAATTTTTATAGATTTTCTTTTCATTTTTCACCATGAATAGTGAATTTTTGAATTTCTCCAAATGTGCTCAAAATACATAGTAAACATCCAAAAATTTTGCATAACAGTAAAGCTCTTACCTCAAGGAACTTGGATCTAGAAAATTTCACTTGATTCCACCAAGAAATCTTCACTTTAGTTGTGCCCTAACCATAAAAAATCACGAACTCGATAGGTTGAAGGTGATGGTGGCTTTAGAAATGTTCATTTTTTAGCTGAAATTTTACTTTTAACCGCTCGCAAAATCGGTTTTCGTGAACTGGTGCTTAAGCATGGGTAAATGGCGCTTATGTGCCTGCTACTCGAGTTGGCTCATGCTTAAGTGTGAGATGTGGTGCTTAGGTGCTAGTGCACGATTTTTAAAATTTTTAAATTAAAGTAAAATGCACTATTTGCTTAAGTAAACCAGTCCTAATGGTCTCATAGTAGCTAAATGACTTATTTCAACTTCTTATAACTCCCCTCTCTCTCAAAGTTCTCCATAATAACTCTTTCAATTTGAGGCTAAAAATAAAAAAAAAATTCATACAAACAAACTTATATTAATTCACAAACAAGTACAAATACCTTTATACACTTAATTCTCATTCCAAATAGTCTTAGATGAGAAAATTTTCCTAAATACAAATACATAACAATCATTTCATAATTAAACACATATAAGAAGTCATAAATACTAAAAGCAAGACTTGAACACTAAACCACTTGAAAACAACAACTTCTAACACAAATTCTAACACTAAACTTAATTTCATTCTTCATTCGAAGGAACAAAGTCCTGTCTTTCATTAGTCTCTCCAGGAATAAAGAGTTGATAAAACAGACGGTGGTGACGAGCTCTCATACTATCTTCTTCAATCCACTTCTGCTTTATGAACATTGCCTTATCTGCTTCCTCTATATAACTTGTGTGGCTAAATTGCATCTTCAATTTCCATCCAATATGCTCTAGATGTGCATGCAACTCAAGTACCTTGGTCTCCAATAAAGCCATAGTATTCTCAATTTTGTTGATCTTCTTTAATATCCCTTCAATACAAACGGCTAAGAAACCGTTATACATTTCTTGTGCACTTTGACTAATGAACCTCTCCCTCATGGTTTCTTCCTTCTTCTTCAAATCCATCTCCCATGAAGACATTTTCTCTAAATCTCACTTTCTCTTAGACTTTTAGAGCTAGAAATGATGTGGGGTGAAATTCCTTCACAAAACATTTCTATTTATAGACCTAAATCCGTCCAATAACTCCTAGACACATTTAGAAACTGCCTTGGCACATTTTTACAAACTAATTGACGGTTAAACCTTCTAAAATATTAATTTTGCACATGTGTTTAAACTGTCACGCTTAAGTGTTGGATATGACGCTTAAGCACGAGTGCACATTTTTGCACTAGTCAACTTAAAATCCAAATTTTAATTCTAACATGTCTTGGTCACTAAATAAAGTCTTAAAATCATTACGGACACATAATATTTTCAAAAATACTACCTCAATTTTTGTAATCACACACAAAATAACAATCAAAATAAAAACACTCTGATAACTATGGGTTGCCCCCCACAAAGCACTTGGTTTTACGTCGTCAACCCGACGTAACCATTGCTTATTCTGGTTGACCCAACTTCATTTCATCATTAAATTTATGTTGATCCCCTATAAAATAAGGTTTCAGTCTATGTCCATTAACTTTAAATATTTTCTCAGACTTAGAATCTTTAATCCTCAACTCCATAAGGATAAACTTTTATCACAACAAATGGGCCCATCCACCTGGACTTAAGTTTGCTTGGAAATAATCTTAACCTTGCATTATATAGTAAAACTTGTTGCCCTGACTGAAAGTTTTCAATAAGAATTCTTAGATCATGCCACATCTTCATCTTTTCTTTATAAATCTTGGCACTCTCATAAGATTCATTCCTTATCTCTTTAAGCTCATTTAATTGCAATAATAGTTTCTCACCAGCATCTTTCAAATTATAATTGAACTCTTTAATCACCCAATAAACTTTATGCTCAAGTTTAACTAGTAATTGACAAGCTTTCTCAAATAATAGCCTATATGGGGACATTCCTATAGGAGTTCTATATGCAGTCCTATAAACCCACAATGCAGAGCCAAGTTTGATCGACCAATCCATTTTTGTTACATTTGTAGATTTTCTCATAATTATTTTAATTCCTTGATTAGATAATTTAGCCAAACCACTTTTCTGAGGATGATAAGCAGTAGCAATCCCATGATTTATATGATATTTCTTTAAAAACTTCTCCATTATGGCATTTTTTAAATGAATTCCCCCATCAGTAAGGATAACTCTCAGCATCCTAAATCTACCAAATATGTTCATTTTCAAAAATTTTGCAACACTTTGAGCATCACATCAAGGTAAAGTAACAGCTTCTATCCATTTGGAAACATAGTCCAATGCTAACATAATCTATAAATTTTCGAAAGATGGTATAAATGGTCCTATGAAATCTAATCCCCAAACATCAAATATTTCAACTTCTAGCATATAATTGAGGGGTATCTCATTCTTTAGATAGTGCCTACTGATACACTAAAAATATATGTATTTTTAGACCCATATTTTATACTTTTTTTTGTGATATTGCACGTTAATAGAAGGTATTTTGACATTTTTTTGCAGATTAATGATTTTAGGGCTTAAAGCAAAAAGGATGAAATTTAAAGTCAAAATGATGTTTTTGAGGAAATACTCAGCGCCGGCAGTGCCAAGGTCAGTGCCTACGGCGCAGGACACTGAAAGCTGGAGAATTTTTACTCAGTGCCAATGGTGTCAGACTAGCGCGATGGCGCCAAAGGCAGTTCAAACCTTGTTTCTAGAAGGCTCGATGTATTTGGACAAATTTTGAACAGTTTTTGGAGGCACCTCTTGGAGAACCGACCTTGGGCTTTATTTGGGGTTGAATTTCATCAGAACAGGGACTCCTCCACTTTTTTTGCTGCTCCATGTTCATTTTTTGCTCCACAACGTTCCACCACACCACATTTTCAAAATCCATCTTCATTCCATCACCATATTGGAGTCAATTAATGATTTTCTTTCATAGTTTAGAGTTTTTGTGGTGAGATTTAATATGAAACTTTCTGTAAGAGTTTTAGAGAAGGAGAAAAGTGAGAGAACTCTTCTTCCTGCATTTTTAAGGAAAGGCTACAAAAGATTTACTTTGAGAAAGGGTTCCAGATAATTTTGTTTATTTATTTAGTCTTGTATGAAATTTCTTTTATATATGAAAATTTTTGTATCTTTCTCATGAAGTCTAAGTAGTCCCCTCTATCTTTCCCCCAGAGATATGGTTAAATGAAGAGATAAAATGAATGTGTTATAATTAAAATAGAAAATAAATTATGATGATTTTTCAACTCCGAACTTAATTTACTTTTCAATCTGGCCAATTGATTTGTTAAAATATGTTGTGAAACATATGATCCAGGAAATGGAGTATGAGTTCTAACAACAAAGTGAGAATCACATTTAAGTCCATGAAGGAATATTTCGTTCATGGAATTAAGTGCAAATAAAGGTCACATTTGATTTCATGAAGGAGAAATTTGTTTAAGAAATTAAGTGTAAATAAATAGGGAAATATTCTTTTTTGGGTGTAGAATTGGAGAATCTTCAAATAAATAGGGAAATATTCTTTGTTGGGTGTAGAATTGGAGAACCATTAGGGTGACAGACTAAAATCGTTAATTTGATCTTAGTGTTTAAAAACTAAAGCGAGAGTTAGCCTTCAGGTGAAGGGAAGTGGGGGCTCTGGAGTGGGAACCGGTATCCTCCTAGCCTAACCACAGATTTAGAGACTAAACCTAAAATTAACCAATGATTTTCTATGCATTGTAACAGGGTACAAAATTAAAATTACTCCTATATGGCATAATACATATTATAAACATTTATCTCATCTCATTTCACCAGAATTTAATTGTAGTAGGAACGAAGCTTTTTCACATAAGAGATCTTCATTACATAAACATAGTTAATAGATTAGTAGTTATTATTCAAAATTTAAATTTCCATTTTTCTAATAGTTAATTAATTTATTTTGGTTAATATCCCAACATTTGAAATTAGTGACAGTGATTTCGTTTGATTTTATGTAAATTTCATGTTAAAATTTTTCATTGCTAACTTACACCTTCCCTGTGGGATCGATATTTGGGGCTTGAATAGAAAGTCCATTATTACTTGATAATGATACGTATACTNGTGCTGGAACATTAGAGGGATTGCCCACCCCTTATCCTTAAAAAGACTCAAATATCTAAATAAAAGGCATAAACTTTGTTGCATAGCCATTTTGTAACCCATGGTTCATCTCAACACTTTGAAAATTGCAAAAGTCTTCCCTGGCTTCAATCTATTCACTAATATAAGCAACAAAATTTGGGTTTTTTGTAGGAAAGAAATGAAGTGCTCTATCTTCTTAACCATACCCAAATCTTACATATGAATCTCAGCTTTATGGACATGGAAGTTTTTGCTTCTTTTGTCTATGCTAGCAGTTCTAAAGCAGCTAGAATTGATCTGTGGGAATCCTTACAGCTCATCCAAGGTTCAATTGACAAGGCCTGGCTGGTGGGAGGAGACTTCAATTACATTTCCTCTCCTGCTGAGAGGAAGGGAGGCAGACCCCCCAACCCCATCAATATATCATTCTTTAATGATAATATCCAAAAAATTGGGTTATTTGATCTAGGGTTTAGTGGTCCTACCTTTACTTGGATAAGGAAGGACTTGTGGCAAAGGTTGGATAGAGTTTTTGCTAATGACAATTGGATCCAAAAGTTCTTGCAGACATCTGTTACCCACCTAAGCCTAGCTGGATCGAACCACGGGCCTTTACTGATCACTATAGGGAATAAGGTGACTAACCAGAAAAGCTCTTTTAGATATCTAAATGTGTGGTCTCAACACTTAAATTTCTTGAATATTATTAAAGAAAATTGGAAGAATGAGCTTCACCCTGACCCCTTCATCAAACTTTGGATTAATCAGAAGAAGGTAGCCAAAGCTCTTAAGCAGTGGAGCTGGAACACTTTTGGAGACCTCCTTCTGATTGTAGATAAGGCTGAAAAGGAGGTAACTAAACTGGAGGAGGAGCATAACAAAGGGAGGATTGTTGAGGTTGTTCTTCTTGAGGCAAATGAGAGACTCTTAAATGTTAATCAGTGGCAGGATCATTTCCTTCAACAAAAGGCAGCAAAAACTAAATTTGCTGAAGGAGATAGGAACACTAAATTCTACCATGCTTGCATTAAATACCAAAGGAAATGCAAGACCATACACTCTATCAAGGACCATAATGGTATTTGGCTCAAGAAGGAAGAGGAAATTGCTGAAAGTGCTGTGCAGTATTGCCATAGCCTAATGAATGGGCCCATCAGTGATAGAGTGCAAATTAACAGCAATTTGTTTACTGATAGCAAGATGTTCACTGCTAATCTGCATTTAAATGATATTCCTGATGAGGAGGAGATTAAAACTGCTTTGAATTCTATTGATAGTTCTAAATTTGTTGGACTTGATGAGTTTACTTCAGACTTCTACAAGAAAGCATGGGAAGTTATCAAGGAGGAGGTGATCAAAGCTATCCAACATTTTTTCAAAGGAAACTCACTCCCTAACTATTTTAGTGCTTCTACTATTGTTTTCATCCCAAAAACATCTATCAAGGACAGCAGGAAGCAGTACAGAATTCTGGGTCTAAACAATGTTATAAGCAAGATCATAAGTAAAATCATTGACCACAGGCTTCAACCTATTTTACCTCAACTTGTCAACATTAACCAAGCTGCCTTTGTGAAAGGCAGAAGTATTGGGGATAACATCCTCTTGGCTCAAGAACTTCTGCAGGATTTGGAGAAACTTTGGAGAGGGAGAAATTCTATTTTTAAGCTTGATCTAATGAAGGCTTATGACATGGTAAACTGGGATTTCATCATTGAATGCTTGGAGGCTAGGGGTTTTTCCAGGGATTGCTGCAAGATGACTAAAAGATGGCTGGAGGATAACATAAACTCAATTTTAATAAATGGTAAAGCCCATGGTTTCTTCAAAGCTACCAGAGGGCTTAAACAAGGGGACCCATTATCCCCCACCATTTTTATACTGGTGTTGGACTACTTCTCTAGACTAATGGAATGCAAGGAGAATAGGAAAAGCTTCAACTCTTATCACAATAGAGCTAAGATGGACATCAGCCATCTGATCTATGCTGATGACATCCTGCTTTTCACTAAGGCTTCTAAGTCTGCTACCAAGTTCATTATGGAGTGTCTTCAACATTTCCAATAGGTGTCTGGTCTAAATGTAAACAAGGACAAATGTGAGATTTTGATCAGCAAAAGAGCCTCTCTACCAATCAAGCAAAGGATGCATTCTTACACTAGTTTCTCTAGCTTGAGTCTCCCCTTCAAATATTTGGGGATTCATCTAATAGAGGAAGAACAAAATTGATCCAATTTGATGAGGTTATTGATAAGATAACCTCTACTCTTCAAGGGTGATCTAACTCCTTTTTGTCCAATGGTGGCAGGATCACCCTACTTAAGAGCCATCTAACCTCTATCCCTTTCTATGTCCTCCAAGTGGCTATAATGAAAAGAAGTACCTATTTCATGCTGGAAAGAACATTCAACAGATTTCTGTGGGCTGGGAACAGGAAACAAGTGGCTTGGGCTTGTTGGCAAAAAGTGGCTAAACCATGGGTGGCTGGTGGTTTGGGACTTAAAGGTTTGCATTAGATGCAACACATTAGCCTGTGTAAGCTTTGGATTAAATTCAGGCAAAATGAAAGCTTATGGGCCAATTTCATGCAGGCAAAATACTGTAAATTTGTTCACCCTGGGGAGGTCACTAGGAAGGTGGGAGACTCCAGAATTTGGGTCTAGATGCTTAAGGACAGAGAAGACATTGAAAAGCTGCTAAGATGGGAATTGGGACAAGGGGAAATTAATTTCTGGAAAGACAACTGGTGTCCTAATGATTATTTGGAACCTTTGCAGGATGAAAAGGAGGGGGATTTATTGGTCAAGAACTGCTGGGTTGGCAATGTGTGGTCTGAGGACTTCTTGAGGAGTTTACTGAAGGAGCAGTTTGTCAGCTACATTTCTACTATCCTATTTGACAGAAAAACAATGATCAACTTAATTTGATGAACAGGACCAGGGCTAGTATCTCAAAAGATATCCAGAACTATTTGTACAGCCGGGACACCTGGCAGTGGAATGTTTCCTCTTGCCAAAAACACCTTACTCTTTCCATGTTATTCTTTTCTTGGAGAGTTCTTAATAACCTTCTTCCTACTGATGTTATTTTGAAACTAAAAGGCTTGAAAGGTCCTTCTAGATGCCATCTATGCAAGCTTGATCAGGACACAAGGGATCATTTATTTATCAGGTGCAATTTTGCAAAGGAGGTTTGGAATAGATTGACTTCCCAAATGAACATCAACCTGTTTAACATTGGTTGAGATAACATTACAAATTCTATTAAAGATTGGAAAGAGATAAATCTCATGCCAATTCCCTTCATTATTGCTTGGTTTATTTGGATGGCTAGAAACATGGCCAAACATGAGGAGAGGGAGGCCAATGCTACAAGGGTGATGACTAACTATTGGGCTTACCTAAATAAGCTGATAAACTGGAGGAGGTTCCCCAAGATCCTACAGACCATAACTTACATGGGTGCTAATAACATTAAGATCATCAAGGTGAGATGGGAGAGACCTCCTTATCCTTTCATTAAAATTAATATTGATGGAAGCTACACAAATAAGAGAGCAAATATTGGGGGAACTTTTAGAGATCACACAGGGAATAATTTGTTCTTTTATAAGGCTCCTTATATAGCTGATGATGCTTTGGAAACTGAAGCTGCTGCTCTATATTGGGCATTAAAATTTGTTAAGGAGAATAAGTGGCAGTGGATTGTTGCTGAAGTCGACTCCTCCCTGCTGGTGGAGTTACTAAATTTTAAGATGTCTTCCTCTTGGCATATCAATCAATGGATCCACAGAATTAAAAAGCTCAGCACTGAAAGCAAGATTCATTTCTCATTTGTGTATAGGGAAGCTAATGGACCTGCAAATTTCTTGGATATTGAGGGTGCCAATGCTGATCATCCTGAGGTATCCACAATCCTCTCCCCTTCCCTAGACTTACTAACTCAAGGGGACAAGCTTCAAATTCCTTACCTAAGAGTGCAAAAATGATTGCTGGGATAGTGTTTGAGGCCATGATTAGTCCTGTTCTGATACTGAGGCTGTGTTACTTTTTTGTTACTGGGTGTTCAGATGTTTTGTTTTGCTTGGGCTGATTTGTATTTTCTGATTTTTCAGACTGTGTTTGTAGAAATATATATACATAGGTGTATGTATATATCTTCTCCTTCCTGTTTTTGGGAGTTTTGGTGGTTGGTATATCCCTTATGAGTGAGTAATCTTGTATTTTAATTTCTAGTTTGGGGACTTCCCAACCAACCTTTTTTGTAATTTCACCCTTTTTAACATGTAGGGAGCCGACTCATGCTCCTTTTACCAATATATATATATATATATATATATATACACAGTTTACTTTTCATATAAGGATCAAGTTTTTTGTGTTGTAATGGTGTCAACTTCATAAATCCTTACATAAAAAATCAGGATCAAGTTTTTGATGTCGTTGTCGGGGAAGGTAATGGTTAAATTTAATTAAATAGTTTTAATAAATTATGAAATTTAGATAATATATATATACAAATATATAAAAACACAAAAAAAGAAATTTATTTAAGAGTTTATTTTTAAAGAATTTTACTTTGCTTACTTTATTTGTTTATGCAAAATATTGGATCTGAAAGTTTAGTACCTTACAATTCAAAATTAGAATGTACTATTAGAAAAATTTGAAAACAATAAAGAGAAATTAAGAATTTGAAAGAAATGGCAAATAATCTAGAAAATCTAATAAATGAGAATCGACAAAGACCTTTGAAGTTTATGCGAATCCGACAGCAGATGAACTTCATTTAACTATTCAAAATCCTGATGTTGCTGCTAATTCATTTGAGCTTAAACCTGCTATTATCCAAATAGTACAAAATAATCAGTTTGGAGGATCACCTACTGAAGATCCTAACTTACATCTTCTTAGTTTTCTTCAAATTTATGCTACATTTAAATATGACGGAGTGTCTAATGATGGTGTTAGACTTAGACTTTTCCATTTTCATTAAGGGATAAAGCCAAGGCTTAGTTAAATTTATTAGCACCTGAATCTATTAGAACTTGGGGAGAACTATCACAAAAATTCTTGGCTAATTATTTTCCACCCTTGAAAACTGCTAAGCTTAGAAATGATATTACATCTTTTTGTCAGTTTGAGCAGTAATCGATATATGAAGCCTCGGAAAGATTTAAGGATCTTCTTAGAAAAAGTCCACACTATGCTTAGTCAAATTGGTTAATAATTCAAATCTTTTACAATGGATTACTATGATCATTAAGATCTATTATAGATGCTGTTGCGAGTGGATCATTAATGTCAAAACCTTTTATGAAGCATATTCTTTAATTGAAGAAATGGCTACTAACAATTTTTATTGACCCTCTTAAAGGGTAAATCCTAAGAGAGTAGCCAGTATTCATGATTTTGAAGCAATATCTATTTTGACATCTTAAATTGCTAATATTTCTAAAAAGATTGATCAAATAAGAGTGAACTATTCTCAAATACCCCCGGTATTAGAGGAAAATTCACTAGGACAGATTATTGATACTCAATCATCTTATGAAACCTCCAACGCTACAAATAATCAAAATAACAATCCCTATTCTAACTATTTTAACCCTGAATGGAAAAAATCACCCTAATTTTAGTTGGAATAATTATAATAATTTGGTGAATCCATCTGTAAATCTAAACAATAAAGGAAATCTTAATTTTTGACCTTATTATCCTCGAGGATTTAACTCTAATCCTAACCCACAATTTAAAGAAAAGAAGTTGACGATGGAAGAAGTGATGTTGAATATGGGAAATCAAATATAGAATCAAGGGGCTGATATTATAAATTTTGAAAATCAATTAGGACATATTGTTACTGTACTTATTAACAGACCTTATGGAATTCTTTCGAGTGCTGTGGAAGTTAATCCAAAAGATCAAAATAAAGAGCAAATTAAATCTATTTAATTACGAAGTGGAAAAGAAATTGAAATAAGAATCCAAAGAGAAACTAAAGTTGATGAAGAGAAGGAAGAAATGGAAAATGATCAACAGGAAAATTAACAAACACAGGTTCCTTTAGATAAACCATTACCTCTGTTTCCTCAAAGACTAAAGTAGAAGAATAAAGATAAACAATTTATAAAATTTTGAGAAATCCTTAAGAAGTTAACAATAAATATTCCTTTTGTTGAAGCTTTGGAACAAATGCCAAGTTATACAAAATTTATGAAGGATGTACTACATAAGAAAAAGAAGTTTACAGATCATGAGATTCTTGCACTCAGTGAAGAGTGTAGTGTTATTATTCAGAAAAAGCTTCCTGAAAAATTAAAAGATCTTGATAGTTTACTATACCTTGTTCAATAGGTCAAAAGTTTTATGGAAAAGCTTTATGTGATTTAGGAGTGAGTATCAATCTTATGCTTTTATCAATTTTTAAATGTTTAGTTTGGGAGAAATTTCTCCTACTACTGCTACTCTTTTGTTAGCTGACCGGTCAATAACTTATCCAAAGGAGTTATAGATGATGTACTAGTAAAAATGGATAAATTTATTTTTTTCCCTGTAGACTTTATAGTATTGGATATGGAGGAAGGTAAAGAGATTCCTATTATTTTAGGGAGACCATTTCTTGCAACAGGAAGAGCTGTAATAGATGCACAAAAGGAAAATTAATAATGAGAGTTAATTATCAAAAAGTAAAATTTAATATAGTAAAAGCTATGAATATCCTGTAATAGAAAAAGATAATGAATGCTTCAGGATGGAAGTCGCTGATTTTCTAATAGCTAACTAATTTAAGCAAGGAGAAATTTTTGAGAATGAAGATCAAATTAAAGAGGAAGATTTGGATTATATTCAGAAAAATTTGAAACATTAGACTTATTGGAAAACGATAGTAAAAATTTTATTCCTTCAAGTATTAAACCACCTGAACTTGAATTAAAGATATTACCTGCCCATTTAAAATATGTATTTTTAGGAGAGTCGTCTACATTGTCGGTTATTATATCTTCCGAGTTAACTGAAATTCAAGAGCTAAAGTTAATAGAAATGTTGAAAAAGTATAAAAAGGCTTTTGGATAGACTTTAGCAGATATTAAAGGAATTAGTCCCTTCAATTTTGTATGCACAGAATTATATTAGATGAACAATACGAACCTAAAGCTGATCCTTAGAGGAGATTAAACCCAATAATGAAAATATGAACCTAAAGCTGGTCCTCAGAGAAGATTAAACCCAATAATGAAAGAAGTTGTTAAAAAATATATTATAAAATGGTTCGATGCTGGAATTATATATCATATTTCAGATAATGCTTGGGTAAGCCCAATTTACTATGTCCTGAAGAAAGGAGGAGTGACTGTTGAAGAAAATGAGAAAAATGAATTAATACCAAAAAGACAAGTAATTGGTTGGCGAATTTGCATTGACTATAGAAAATTAAATATGACCACCAGAAAAGATCACTTTCCTTTACCCTTTCTAGACCAAATGTTGGATAGATTAGCAAGGAATAAGTATTATTGCTTTTTAGATGGATATACCGATTATCACCAAATTCCAATTGCTCCATAGGAACAAGAGGAAACAACGTTTACAAGCCCATATGGAACATTTGCTTTTTGTGGAATGTCTTTTGGACTATACAATGCATCTGCAACATTTCAAAGATGTATGATGTCAATTTTTAGTAATTTTATAGAACATAGAATGGAAGTGTTTATGGACGATTTTTCTGTATTTGGGACTTCGTTTGAATTATGCCTTAATAATTTAGAAAAAATTCTAGAAGTATGTGAAAAAGTCAATATGGTATTAAATTGTGAAAAATGTCAGTTTTTGGGGTCAGGAGGTATTGTACTCGGGCATAAAATTTCTGAAAAAGGCATGGAGGTAGATCCTGCGAAAATCCAAGTTATAGAAAAATTACCACCGCTTACTACTGTTAAAGGGGTGAGAAGTTCTCTAGGACATGCTGGTTTTTACAGGCGCTACATAAAATGTTTTTAAAAAATAACCAAGCCTCTATGCCAACTTTTAGAAAAAGATACAAAATTTGATTTTAACGAAGAATGCACCAAAGCATTTGAATTATTAAAGAAAAAATAAGTCACTGCACCTATAATAGTACCACCAGATGTGCGATGCTAGTGATTATGTTATTGAGGCTATATTAGGACAAAGGCACGACAAAATTTTTAAAATTATATATTACGCTAGTAAGACTCTAAATGAAGCTTAAATTAGTTACACTACTACTGAAAGAGAGTTATTAGCTATTGTTTATGCCTTGATAAATTTAGATCTTATTTAACTAGAACTAAATGTATAGTGCATACAGATCATTCTCATATTAAATATTGAATGCAAAAGAAGGAAGTTAAACTAAGATTAATTAGATTGATACTTCTATTACAAAAATTTGATTTTACCGTGATTGATATAAAGGGAAATGGTAATCAAATAGCTGATCATTTCTTTAGAATAGAAAAAAAATATTAACTAATTTTACAAATGAAATTTTAGAGAATTTCTCAGATGAACAGTTATATAGTATTGATGAAATGGATGTATTGTGGTATGCTAACCTAGTAAATGATATTGCAAGTGATATTCTACCACCTGATATAAAAAATCCATAATTAAAGAAGTTTATATATGATTCAAAAGACTATTTTTGGGATGACCCACATTTATATAAATAATATAAATATCTAATTATTGAAAGATGTGGGCCTTATGAAAAAACTCAACACATAATTGAAAGATGTCATGTTTCTGAATTTGAAGGATAATTTAGAGAAAATAGAACTACATATAAAATTTTACAAGCTGGATTTTATTGGCCTACTATTTTTAAAGATCTTAATGAATATATTAAAACATGTGATAGATGTCAACGTGTAAGAAATATCTAGAAGAAATGAAATGCCTCTAAATTACACAATGGAAGTTGAACTTTTGATGTGTGGGGATTAGATTTTATGGGACCATTTATTCCTTCATTTGGAAACTTATATATATATATATATTACTTGTTGTTGATTATATGTCCAAATGGATTGAAGCTATTGTTGTACCTAGATGTGATGCTAGGAGTGTTTCTAAATTTTTAATTAAAAATATTTTTACAAGATATGGAATGCCGAGAGTAATTATTACTGATGGAGGGTCACATTTCAGGAATAAGAAAATCAAAAAATTAATTAAGAAGTATGATATTATGCAGAGTTTTCTACTGCTTATCATCCTCAGACTAGTGTTCTAATAGAAATATCAAATCGTGAAATTAAACGCATTTTTGAAAAAGCTGTAAATACTTATAAATTGGATTGGTCTGTTAGACTTAATACTGCATTATGGGCATACAGAACTGCTTATAAGACTCCTATAGGAATGTCCCCACACAGACTGATATTTGGAAAAACATGTCATTTACCTGTAGATTATAGCATAAAGCATTTTGGGCTATTAAGGAATTTAATTTTAATTTAAAAGATGTTTGTGAGAAAATATTATTGCAACTCAAAGAACTTGGGAGATTAGAAATGAAGCATATTATAATGTAAAAATCTATAAAGAGAAAATGAAAATATGGCATGATCGGAAGATTATTCAGCAGAAATTTGAACCTGGACAAGAAGTTTTATTATATAATAAAAGATTGAGATTTTTTCCAGGAAAATTGAAATCCAGATGGTTAGGATCATTTAAAGTGATTAAATTTTATCATTACGGAACTGTTGTGATTAAAGATCCTAACACTGGAAAGATATTTAAAGTTAATGGGCATCATTTGAAACACTGACACATACCTTAATTTAAAGAAGTTTTAATGTTAAGTCAAATCAACTAAACAATGGTATGTCAGGCTGACGACATTAAACCAAACGCTCTGTGGGAGGTAGCCCAAATTTTATATGTCTGTGTATTACTATTTATTATGTTAAGTGTCTTATATATTAGTAGATAATAATCCTACACAATTACATTTATTATAAAATAAGTACAATATCGGTATTGGAAGAAATTTTGGAATCTAATTGAACCAAAAAATGAAAATCGCAAAAAATTGGCCACTAGCGCCGACGACGCCCAATAAAACAGACTCAGCACCGGCAGCGCCCATCAGAAGCGTCGGCGGCGCCAAGAGCGGTTGGACGATTCCTGTGACTTTTAGCTAACTTTGGCGGGATTTTGCTCCATAATAACCGCCATGAGGTGTTATTAAAGACCTAAAAACTGCCTAGGACACTTTAAAACTTTCTTTTTTGGATTCCATGGCTTCCAATTCCAGAATACTTCAAAGTATAGAGTTTTCAATAGAAGAAAGTTTATTAGTCTTGACGCACAGATAAAGATATTATGAAGAAGAGATTGATCAAGGAAAGA
Organism: Phalaenopsis hybrid cultivar; assembly: GCA_002079205.1. Classification (NCBI taxonomy): domain Eukaryota; kingdom Viridiplantae; phylum Streptophyta; class Magnoliopsida; order Asparagales; family Orchidaceae; genus Phalaenopsis; species Phalaenopsis hybrid cultivar. The sequence continues at coordinate 165,505 of JXCR01145974.1, forward strand.
GGATTTGTTAATCATGGGTTGATCAATCCAAGTGCTCTACTTTACAAGTTTATTCTAAAAAGGCAATGGGAAGTTCTGTGTTACACTACCGTTTTGGTTATTGTACCTGTAAAGAAGGAGTTCTATGCAAATCTACATGGAATTACCTAAGGAGTTGTCTTCGTACGAGGTAAGGTTGTACCATTTACTCTTGCGAGGATTAATGAATTGTATATGATAGAAAATGTTTTAATCTGTTATGCAAATTTCATTCCAATGCAAGATTTGATGCAAGATATTTATAATTTTCTGATGGATGAAAGTGATATGTGGGAAGTACGAGATGAAGGATATATTAGTTTTCCTATTTCATCACTTAATCCAATTTCAAAGCAGTGGCATTTCTTTATTTGTGCAAAATTACTCCCTAACTATGAAGATCAGTAGAGTCACTAAGGAGAGTGTTATTTTAAACTACTGTATTCAAATGGAGAGACTTATTGATATAGGTTCAATTATATTTAAATTTGTGATGGGAATCATTATAAATGAGCCAATTTATGGACTTGGCCATCCTTCTACAATTTTTTTGATTTGCAGTCAATCCCAAGTGCCATATAAAAATTGGGAAAAAGTTTTACTACCACGAGAGCCCATGAATCCTATTAATGATTAGTATGTTGGTAATGGAAAAGAAGTACTAAATGCAATTATAGATCATTCTTCACATGCTTAAACTCCATTAATGCCACCAACAGTTGGAAGTTCACTTGCTTTAGAGAAGAAATTGAAGAAAATTGAAAGAGAACTTCAGAGTATTATGAATGCAGTGGGAGATCTCAAGTACTTTTTTATCACTTAGATTGGAGATTGAAAGAGAATTTTGATCACACTGGAATTTTTAAAGTAGGATTAGTTCGTATGTTTAAAGAAAATGGGTTGATCAAAGAAAATTCGACAGATCAATTCCCATATCAATCCTTCTACAACCTATATGTTCAATATCAATCTATGGAAGATATTAGAGGTGGTGAAAGCACTTAGGATGAGGCTGAATGAATGAAGATTGTGAATTCTCTTCTTGTTTAAAAGTGTTTATGTGTTTAGTGTAATTGTGTGAATTTGTTATGTTTGATTTGGTTTTTTTTTTTGCTTTTGAATTATGAACTTTGATTATGTGTATAGTTTTGTGCCAGCGTTTAGTTTTTTGGCTTGATTTCGACGCTGATTTATAATTAGTTTGCTTAATAGGTGTGAATTTGTGATTTGTGAAATGTGTTTCTAAGAAGTGTATTTTCATATATAAAAGACAATTTGTTGTTGTTTGTGCAAATGATTGTTTGTGAAATGTGTATTTATGAATTTAAATAAAAATTTGTGTCTAAAAATACCAAAAACTTTGGAGAAAATTGAAAGGAAATTAAAAAATTGAAAATCAAAATTGTGGATTTCGTTCCTTCAGCGCCGACGGTGCCTTCAACCCAAAATGATGAATTAACCCTTTAATTCACAATTTTCAATGCAAACCTTCATTTTTACCCCTTAAGTCACCTTCAACCTTCGGTTTTACACCTAGAGCTTGATTTTGGGCGGATTTGAGGCGATTTAGAGGCAAAGGAACTTTGGATTTCATCTTCTCTAGGTAAGAGCTACACTTTAAAGTAAAAATTTTTTTATTTTCCCCAAAGATTTTTCTCACATTGACTAGATCCAAAATTTTTAAATTTGTTTTTAGAGATTTGAGAAAATGCTTTGGTGAAGAACTCTTACTTAGTGGATTTAAGTTTAAAGTGATTTACATTTTGATTTTCAGAATTTTGGGATTTATTCAAATTTTTTTAAATTTTTTTTAGATTTTCTATGGCACCTAGATCGAGCAAAAGGAAAGTAGAATATGACGAGCAAAGGTTTATTAGCTTTAGATCCAGCGCTCAATTTCGTATTCTTTAAGAAAATAAAAAAGTTATTCAGGACCGAGGTTTTAAAAATTCAGGAGGAGAAGTTGAACGATTGATTATCACTCGACAGTGGGAAAGCTTCTGCTATTTTACTGCCGATGCGATAGTTGAAATTGTGAATTCCTGAGGCTTCTGATGATTTTTTTTTTGTTCGAGGAAAAAGGGTGGAGTTTACTCCAAGAAAAATAAATGAGTTTTATCAACTAGAAGATGTTTATAGATGCCAATATCATTCATTTTCTACTTCAGATCAAGCCTTAGATGAAGTTATTTTTTTTTTGAATAGTGAGAAATGGTCTTAGAAAATAAAGAATGGAGTTAAAGTTAAATTTCCCCTTTCTATGTTAAATGTAGTGTCTAAGGCCTGACGCTATTTTATTTCTGGGAGGATGATTCCAACAAACCATCATAGTGAAGCGACCAAGGATAGAGCTATCCTGAACTTCTGCATTCAACAAGTGAGGACATAAATATAGGCTCTATCATTTATATGAACATTCGATCTATTGCTCTGGGAGACACCACAAGTGAACTGGCACACCCTGCTCTCATTTACACACTTTGTGAGCATGTAGGAGTTGATTTCAAACCTGATGAGGAGAGGATTGAGCCTCAGAGACCGATTTAGCCTGCCAACATCAAGACTTATGAGTCCTATGTTGATTGGAGATCTAGAAGACAGGCCAAGGATATTCCTTCTACCTCTAGAACACCTACTTTTAGTGAGTCTACTTCAAGACCAGATGATGATTCAGCAAGGAGATATTTTGAGGATGGATCATAGGATGCAAAATATGGAGGCCAGAAATGCTCGCACTAATGATCTGATTTGCCAAAAATTTGAGTATAATGCTGCTTATGATGATGCTTTTGTGAGATACCCGAGGGGTGACCATACAGTTCAGTTCCCTATTCACTCTACTTATACTCCATATCAGCAGCAGAAGTTAGATGTCGATAATGAGAAATATGATGACTGGTGATCTTTTTGTTTGTTTGTTTGTATGTGTTTGTACTGTGTGATTGTATTGTTTGTGTTATGTTGTTGTTGAGCTCTATTGTTATGTTTTGTGAAACTGTAATGTGAAAATTTGTTTTCATTTTTAGAATTTAGTTTAGCTCTGTTGTTATTTTCAGCACTTTGTTATGTATTGTGACTAACTCTTTCTCAGCAAATTTTATATGTATTATGCGCAATTTAATGTTTTTAGCCTTATAGTTTTCATATTAGCACCTCCAGTATTTCAAAATTTATTTTCAAAAATCAGAATCTCCAACAGGTATGAATTTTTTTATGTACTTAATGCTTTCTTTCACCCTTCATTTTTAAAGTTCTTCATGTAAAAAAATTCTTTTAAAAATTTAAGTTTGGGGGGAAAGAAGAAAAAAAAATTTTAGAAAGAGAGAAAGAACTTAATTTTATTTGTCCTCACTTAACTAAATTTTCAAAATTTTAAAGCTAACATGATCTTTGGTATTAAGGTTTAACTCTAGATAACTATATTTATGTTTCTAAATATATAGTAAATTTAGGAAAAAAATTTAATAATAAAGGTTAATTCTAGAGGCTAAGGTATTTTGTAAAAGAGAATAAGACTATGTTTTCCTATTTTTAGTAAATAAAATTTGTATTTTTGAAATATTAAAGAAATCTTAAAAGATTCATGTAAAAAGAAAAGAATTAAACTTTATGAAATCTTTAAGTTAATAAAATTTGATTAAGTGAAGAAATGTAAAAAAGTTTTTAACTTAATGAAGAGGATAGTGAAGTTCAAAATCATTAAAGGCTATCCGGATATACTAATCTGCACAAAAAGAAAAGAAAAAAGAAAAAAAAAGAAACGAAAAAGAAAAGAAAAAGAAAAGATGTGGGGTAAGCTTGAGGAGATGCCTGATTAAAAATTGGTTTCACTTGGATCAACTTAAGGAAAAAAACATGGAAACATTTTCTAAACTTTTGATTTGAATATTAACTTAATTATTAATAAATTTTTATGAAGTTCTCTTTCATATGAATTTCCTAAGTGACTTTACTATAACAATTTGCAATTTTTCTTGAAAGAAATAGAGAATAAAAAACCTTAGACTTAATTACTGAATATCTTTACATCTTTAGTATTAGCTGGAATTATTTTGAATTTTTCTAAAGTTAAACTATTATGTTTAGAGAACTAAATTATGGAAGTCTAATCACTTGAAATTTTTACTGGAGATAGATTTAGACTAGAGAAACACTTGGGCCAAATTTCATGATTTTTTTAGTTTTATTTGAATTATTTCAAGTTATGTAGCATTTATTAATTATAAATTATTTTAAATGTGGAAATAAAAGTTTCACTTTTTTATTAAATGTCTCTGAGGTTAAGGAATCCATAGAAAGAAATTTCACATTTTTCTAATTTTTCTTTGGATTGTTAGAATTATTTTTGTGAAAATCCATTTTTAGCCTTTAAAAATTATTTTAAGCTTCAAAATTCAATATCTTCACTTAAAAAATCAGGAAAATTATTCCAATTATTTTTAAGTGCTTAGAAAACAATTTAGAACATTTCCATGAATTTTATTATTTTTTGTGATTTTTATCATTTTTTAATTATTTAAATATTAAAAATAGGCTAAAAATGAAGTTTTTATTTTAATTACCATTTTATTTTTAGAAAATTCCTCTGATCACAAAGAACTCCAAAAACTAATTTTTATAATCTTTTTAGTTATATTTTAATTATTAAAAATCATTTTTAGTGTTAAAAATGACACTTAACATAGAAAATCAATTTGAGTTATCAAATGAGCTCCAAATGTTCTGAAATTTTTAAGGGGAGTTTTCTGAACTTCAAATTACAATGGAGAGTTAAAATCAAGTTATTTAGATGGTTATGTTTCCCAAAATTGATTTTCTTTATGTTTTATGGTTTGTGAAAATTAAGTGCATTTTTAATGACTTGGCTCATGAAACATTTTCCAAAGGGTGCCCTGGTCATGGCAAACCTTCCAAAATTTTCTTGGAATTTTCTGAGCAACATGCTAATTAATATGATTTATTTATGCAAAGAATAGACATAAACTTAAAAAATATGGATCAATGCCTGGAGATTTTCTCTGACTTTGGAAAAATCAGAGAATGTTCCCTAAGACAGAGGCAAAAACATGCCAAAATTTCAAGTCACAGTGAAATGTCTACATGCATGGAGAATAAAAAGACACAAAATAGTATTTAATTAATTAAAAAAAATATTCATCAAATGAACTTCAAACAATTTCCACATTGTTCTCCTTTGTTTATTGAACAAGATGGTATTTTTATTTTATTTTTGCGATTTTTCTACAGCAAGATATGAATTTTTAAAGTTTAGAGAATTAAATAAATCAGAAAAAGCCCTATTTTTCTTCTTAAGTGACGCGGCGCCGCGTCAACCTCTGGTGGCTCCGAAGCTCCACATAGCAGTCTCCCATTTGACGTCGCCTTCCACACCAGCAGCCACACGTCCCGCCTTTTCGTTTGGTCTCTCTTCATCCATCGTGATCAGAGCCATCTGTGCGATACACGCGTGATCCAATGGTGCGTGGTCATCGTCCTCGATGCCCTAGCCCGAGAACCATTCATTTTCAAACATTGATATCTCACTCATTTCTTAACCAAATCAAGTGAAATATGTTTCTAAATGCTCTTCTTGACTAATAGAACATATTCATATGGTAAACATTCCATGAAACTAATCCTAATAAAATGGAGAATCAAATTAGGCTCAGGAACAAGCGAAGTTCAATACCTTGGCTCTGAGAAGGGAAACTTCAATCAAAGGTGCTCGGCACATTTGTGGAGGTCCAAGGAGGCTAGGGATTGAGTCTCTTATTGTGGTGAAAGGTCTAGGTATGAATTCAACCAAGCTCGATTTCAGGTGTTGGTCTAGAGCTATGTTAGGGGCTCTGTATGAAGGGGATTTGATGGGGCTTCTTCTTCTTTCACTGTGGTGATGGTGTGGGTGAGTTTAATTAAAGTTTGCTGGACTGTTGAGCTATGGGGAGTTTTGTGCTGGTTTTGGTAGAATTTTGAGCTCAAATTGAGCTTCCACGGTGGGGATCAGTGGAGGAAAATTGTTGGCTTGAGCTGAGGAGGACTAAAAGAGGCTGTGGGATCAATTTGGAGGTCTCTCTTTGAGAAAATTTCAGCACCTCTCCCCTTGTCCATGGAGGTGAGCTTTTATAAAAATGGTCAATGGTGGGTTTGTGGGTCAATTGAAGGGTGCAAAGTGTCAGCTATGTGGAGGGCAAAAAGGCTCTAAACATAAAAATTGGATGAGGTGGCCTCAAGGTTTGAATTGGGTTTGGATTTTGAGGAGGTGGCTTACAGTTTTGGTGTTTTTCGGCCACTAGGTCGGCCGACAAGGATAGGGGAGCTGGCCAAGAGGTCAGGTGAGCTAGGGGGAGGTTCAATTATCACATGCCCCTAAGGGTTACTCATAATGGTGAGGATTTTGGCTTAAGACCAAAATATGGGAATAAATACCTTAATTTAGGGACTCATTAGTCCATAGCTTTCTTTGGTGGGCTTTTTATGGTTTAGCCTGGTCCAAAGGAAGGGCTTAGTAGTTGTGGTGATCTTTGGTTGGCCAATTTGACATGGCTAGGTTAATTTTTGGTGAAGGGGTCCATGTAGGTCAATTTGGCCAAACATTGCCCAATTTATTGAACAACATTATGTAGATTATTGTCATCAACATTTTTGGTGAAGACTTGAAATGATTTTGAGTTCAATTGGGGGCCGAAATTGAAGGATTTTGGGATTTTAGTCAATTTGGGCATGTTGGGCTAGACTTGAATCTAGATTGGGCTAGTCTTGGGCTAAGTCCAAATTGATTATTGAGAATTGTCAATAGGATTGTGATGAAGAGTTTTTAACATAAATTGGGTGCTAATTTTTGGGGTTATAGAAATCAATTTGATGGAATTTTGAGGTATGGCCAATTTAGGGCAAAATTGGGGCTTTTGGACTTGGGTCAAAATTAAATGAAATTGGGGCTTCACCAAAGAAAATTAAAGGTCAAGTTTGATGTGTAGGAGTGTTATTAAGATTTTTCAACAAATATTGTGGCAAAATGAGTATGCTATAGGTTCAATTTGGTGAGATTAAGTCAAATGGCCAAAATTGGGGGTTTGATTTAGATCAAAATTGTGCTCAAAGCATGAGTCAATTGAGCTTTTATTTGGTTTATATTGGTCATATAGAAGGTGAATTTTAGTTTAGAATTGAAATTGGGGAAAATTGGGCCCAAATTGATGGACATTTGAGGTAAATTTGAGGAAAATTGGGCTCTTAAAGGCAAATTGGGGGTTTTGGTCTAAATGGTCAAATTGGTCAAATTGGGCCATGTAGTAGTTGAGAAAAATGAAATTGGGAATATTTGGAAGGTTTTGGAAATTTTTAGGACTTTTTGGAATTTTTGAAATTTTGGGCTAAGGAGGGGCATTTTGGAAATTTGGCAATTTTATTGTGATTTTGGGTAATTTTGATGTTTTTAAAATGTTTGAAATGATTTTTGAACAAATTTGGGGATTTTGGGTAAATTTGGGAATTTTGGCCAAATTTAGGGTTTCAAGTGTACTTGGTCATTTGGGGAGTTCTGGGGCAAAAGGCCAAGTTGAGTATTTTTGGTATATTTGGGGTGCCAACCACCATAAATGAGCTATGGACCAATGGGAAGCCCATTTGGGTCCTCTATGTACTGGTCTTAGCTAAACCCTAGCATAGGGCTAGTAGGTTTAGAGGACCATCTACATGAGTCTCCCAAAGGATCAAGGGATCAAAGTCAAGGAAATTTGGGTTTACGGTATTGAGTGATTGTGAGTGAGGTGATTGTAGTGAGTGTCTTAGCTCTAGACCAACACCTAGAGTAAACCCTAAGAGCAAGCATTCCTATGGGAGCTCACCTTGAGCTCCCCCGTATTGACTCCGCCTACTAAGTGCTAGAGGTTAGGACCAATATGTAGAGCTTCAAGTTGAGTAAAAAGGAGTTTAGAATTTATAATAGTGAGGGTTCCTTTTCTAGTTTTCTAAGAATATTTAATAGGAAAGACCTATGGCTAGACCCTAGGCTACTAAAGAGGAAAACTAGACCTCAACCAAAAGTCAGGTCGATAAAGTACCTCATGAAAGTTGGGAAAAAGTGCTACTTCCTTGTAAGCCGATGGATCCAGAAGTCTACAGCAACTGTATTGGAATTAGAGATGAAAATGATATGAATGTACTGATGGATCAAGGAGCTCAAAATTCATCACCTGTTCAGCCCTGCTTCAACTTGAGAGCACTTTCAAAGAGGATCAAGAAGATAGAAAAAGAAGTGTAGAATCTCATGCAAGTGATTGGGAATATTACTAAAATGTTGGATCATCTAGATTGGAGATTGAAGAACATACAGAGTGTATTGAAGACGGATTGGTACATATGTTCAAGAAAAATGCTTGGATTGAGGAGGAAAATTCAATTGATGAATTTCCATTTTGACCCTTCTACAATATGTATGTGCATTACCAATCAATGGGAGATATCCACAAGGACGATAGTGAAGATGATGTTTGATCTCAATTTATGCACAGAATGTTTTGTGTAGTACTGTTTATTTTAGTTTATTGTGTTGGATTGCATTTCCTTTCTAATGAACACTATCTATGTTTATATTTTGATGTTTAAATTTCAGTGTTAGAATGTTGGTTTGCTTTATGACACTGAAATTAATGTTTGTTGGTTTGAAAAATGTTAGTTTGTAATAGCACGGACTTTATATATAAATGTGATTTTTTTGTTGTTTGTGAAAGTTTGGTGTTAGTGTGATATTTATATATACTTTGAAAGGATAATTTGAGTCAAATATAGGTTGACGTAAAGCGGTACAGAGCAGATTTCCACATAAATCAAAATCTGGAAAATTTCAGCTCTAGTACATGATGCACCAAAGGTCGGAACATGTTATAATGCCTAGAAAACTGCAAAATCGCATGGAAAAACTCTATTTTTGCTACTTGAGTCATCTTCTACCTCAAGACCTTGGTCTAGGACATCACATTGTGGGAAAAAGAGAAGTATTCGGAGGTTAAAAACTATAAATTTCATCTTCTCTTGGTAAGAGCTTCACTTTAACATAGAAATTTTTTTATTTTCACCATGGATTTTGAGAGATCTGAAAATTAGGATTTTGATGAAAATACTTGAAGAAAACTCATGGTGAAAAGTTTCTTACTGAATAACCTTTCTTAAGGAGTTAATTTTTTGATTTAGTAATTTATTTGGACTACATTTTAATTTTCGTACAATTGTCAAATGGCTCCCTGAGTTAAGCGAGGAAGGCCGACCAAAGACTTCATTGCATGATGATTCGTTAGTTTTAAAGAGTAGCATAGTTACAATACGCAAATGGAGACCAAAAGAATGATCCAAAAACAGGCATTTGCAAACCCAGATGGTGAGGTCGAGAGACAGATTTTTGCACAGAATTAGGAAAGGTTCTGCTACTTCACTACAGTAGCAACTGTCTTGATGGTCCGAGAACTCTATGAAAACATGAGATTCACTACAAAAGATCACATCTTAGTGATAGGTAAGCTAGTTGAGTTCTCTGCTGAAAGGATAAATACTTTTTATGGGCTTAGAAACGTATATCATGATGAGTACGCTGCATTTGTAATAAGTAATTCATCACTGAACGAAGTGATTGCATTTTTTACTAATGGAAGGGGGGAATGGAAGATTAAGAATAATAAGATAGTTAACTTCCCTGCTTCCATGTTGACTATTCAGTCAAAAGTATGGCACCACTTCAATTCTTTCAGACTGTTGCCAAAAAATCAGTTGGTTGATGTTACTAAAGACAGAGTTGTACTCAACTATTGCATTCAGAACATGAAGGCAATAGATGTAGGTGCACTTATAGTTCAACATACTTGAAGTATTACTGGTAGTTCTACAACTGGAGGATTGGGATACCCTGCCTTGATTTTCACACTATGTGAATAATCATAAGTTGAATCCCATAGAAATGAAGAGAGATTGCAACCACAAAATCTGATTGGGAGACGTGTGATTTAGAGATTAGAATCATTTGTTGAGTCTAGAAGTGGAAGAAAGGATAGGCCCTCTACATCTTCTGCAGGGGCATCAACTTCTAGATCTGTATCACTTGAAGGCATTATGGACCAACTGATGATTCAATATTTGGATATAGTAAATATTAAAACTCAGTTGGGAGAGATAGAAGCAAGGAATGCATAATATCAGCAGAGGAGAGTTCGGCATGATATTGATTTTGAAAATGCCATGGTAAGACACTTTATGGGTGAACCTAATGTAGACTTTCCTGCTTGCCCCAGTTTCAGTCCCTATACTCCCATTCATGATAATGATGAAGAATAAGAAGAAGAAGAAGAAGAAGAAGAAGAAGAAGAAGAAGAAGAAGAAGAATCAGATGATGAAGAGGAAGGAGATGAAGATTGATGTTTTACAAGACTTGTTTAGTTGTTTTGATGTCTGTTTGTGATTTATGTTTGTATTAGGATGAACTTTCATTTGAAACTTATTGTAGTAAAAGGCTTTCTATGTTGTGTTATGAACTGAATCTGTAATAGTAATTGTAAGTTTTCACTTTTTCTGCATTTTTAGTATTTTCAGTTTAGATTGTCAATTTAGTTTTTTTTCCTTCATTTTTTGTATTTATGTTTTAAATTCTCAACAAGTTCTGTAGAATATATTATGTTTGATTTAATGCTTTAAATCTTGTATGTAGTTTTACAGTTAGTACCTGCAGTATACCAGAGCCCAGTTTCATAGTCAAAAATCATCTACATGTCAATTTTTATTTTTCATGCAGTTATTGTTTTCTTTCACCTACTAAATTTTATATTAAAATTATTTTTAAAATAGCTTAAAAACTTAAGTTTGGGGGAAAGAAAATTTTATTTTGAAAAGGGGTAAACTAAATTTTTTTGTCCTTAAGTAACTATATTTTCACAAATTAATTTAACATGGCATGGGATATTAATATTTAACTTTAAATGACTATACTTCTGTTTATAAGTATTATGGTAAATTTAGGTAAAGAGTTTTTAAGAATGAAGGTCAATTCTAAAGTTGAAGATATTTTTGTATGATAAGATAAGACTATGTTTTTCTATTTAAAGTAAGGGAAATTGTAATTTTGAAGTGTTAAGAATTTTAGAGTTTCATGTAAGAAGAAAAGAATGAAACTTTATGAAAATCATAAACTAATATGAATTTATAAATTGAAGAATGGAATAGAGTTTTGACTTTAAGAAGAGGATAGTGAAGTTCAAAATTATTAAAGGCTGTCCAGATATAGTAATCTTCACTTGNTTTTTGAAGTGTTAAGAATTTTAGAGTTTCATGTAAAAAGAATGAAACTTTATGAAAAATCATAAACTAATATTAATTTATAAACTGAAGAAAGGAATAGAGTTTTGACTTTAAGAAGAGGACAGTGGAGTTCAAAATTATTAAAGGCTATCCAGATATTGTAATCCTCACTTGAATAGTAAAAAGAAAAAAAAAAGAAAAGAAGAAAAGGATAGAAAAGATCCTAAAAGAAAAAGAAAAAGAAAAGAAAAGAAAAATAAGTGAGAAAAAACTTGAGGAGATTCCTAATAAAAAATTTGCTTCACTTGAATCAACTTAAGGAAGGAGCTTTATTACATTTTCTAAACTTGTATTGGACAATTAGTAGCATTCCTAGTAAATTTTTCATGAAGTTCTTTTTCATATGAATGTTCTAAATGTCCTTAATATGGCAAATTGCAATTCTTCTTGAAATAAATAGAGGTTCAGAAATCTTAAATTTAATTACTAAATATTCCTAGACATAGAGTTCGAATTTAAGTTATCAAAGGGTTTTTCTTAAATTTGGTTATTTTATTTATTTAACTAAAGTATAGAAGTTATAAGTTAATCTCTATCTTAAGTCATGCTTTTATGTAATAAAAGTGTTACTTGAGGACAAGTAACATTTAAGTTTGGGAAAGTTTGATACACCAAAATAATATATTATTTTAAGTACCTATTTTATGCTTATTTTTTGTGATATTGCAATTTAAGGAAGAGTATTTTTGTGTTTTTTTTTACAGGTATATCATTTTTAGGCATTAGGAGCAAAAATGGCAAAAAGGACAAAATTTGGAGAAAAAGAGCCAATTTTGGATTCCGGTGCATCATGCGCCAGGGACGCTTTTTTAAAATTAAGGATTTGAGATGAATTTTGCGTGAATTTTTAAAGTGACACTTGTTCTATACACCTTTTAGAGTAATTTAATGCATCTAGACAATTTGGAAGGTTTTTTATGAAAGCATATGACTCTAAGATTAAATGACACATCATTTGAATTCAAAAGAGTTAACTTTTCGATGGAATTTTGGAGGGAATTTTGAATTCTTCTCCAAATTAGGCAACCCAAATATAAAGAGAAGACTTGTGGGTGTGTGGGTGTGTGACGTGAGGGAGAGAGAGAAAGTAGCATGAGAGTTAGAGAGAGAGAAGAGGAGATTTTCTTCTAGGGTTGCAAGAGGAGAGGGAATGTGAGAGATTTCTTCTTCATTACATTTCTAAGAGAGAGTTGGGAGTGATTGTAAAGAGAGAAAGGCTTGGAGAGAACTTCTAGAGATTTTCTTTTCGAATGATTATGAGATAAGTTGTGTTTTTATTTCTTTTGTTTTGTAAACTTATTTTTATATATGAAGTTGGTGTTTTATCGTATCCTTCTTATGAATTCAAAGTAGTATTCTTTATCCTTCTCCCTACTTTGAAGATATAGTTTTGTGAAGAATAGATTTTATTTTCCACGTCATTAAATGATAATAATTTTTGATAATTTAAACTTCGATCTTCATTTACTTTTTGATCTGGCCAATTGAAATGTTAAAACTTGTTGAGAGACATATGTTCTTTATATGAGATATGATTTCTACAACATAGGAAGAATCACATTTGATTTCATGGGAGAGTATGTCATCCATGGGATTGGGTGCATTTAAAAAGGGAAATATACTTCGTTAGATGCAAAATTAGAGAGTTTAAGGTGACATATTAAAACCCCCAATTTAGTTCAATTGATTGGAAACTAATGTGACTAATGTGAGATTATTAGCCTTTAGGGGAGGGAGTAGTGGGCGCTCTGGAGTGGTAGTCGATATCCTCCCAGCCTAACCACAAAATAAGGGACTAAACTCTGGATTAGTCAATGTTCTTTATATCAATCAGAAAAGGGTAAGGAATAGAATTGCTCATATTTGAGACAAAATAGTTTTTATATATATTTGCAAACAATTTCAATTTCTTCACAAACCATATACTCATTGTAAATGGGAAGGATGCTTTCTTAAATTTCAACTTTTCGTCACCAATAAAACTTGGTTTAATTTTTGCAATTTTACTTTTGAAAGTTTAGTATTTAGTTTAGTTTCATTTTTGTAATTTTACATCTGCATTTTAATTAGCATTCACCTGAGTGGTCAATTTTCAAACTTCGCACTTTACTTTTATTTTTTTTATTATAAAATAATTATCATATATTGCTTTAGGATTTTCCAACTTCCCTGTATGATCAATATCTAGGACTTCATTAGAGCATTTTATTGATATTTCGGAGAGATTTGGCAATTTAAAAAGAGTTTTAAAAGTTAAGTTATATTTATAAAAAGTATTTTTGATAGGATCATATTACATATTTATTCTAATTCGGCATACATCTAGTTTTTGGTGTCATTAAGTGGTGTCATTTTCATAAATATTTGTATATACAAATCTCCGTGTCAGTTCTCCTCAGGATCTGTGTCATCACCTAGTTCTTCTTGCTTTGGACTCTTAAATAAAATGTTTCAAATTTGAGTCCTTCCCCTTTCACGCCTCTTTGTCCGATCTTTTGAAAATTTGTGTCACTTTGAAACTCTTAAAGACAATATCCCCTGGTTCTCATTGAGAGTTTTCTTGGGTGACTCCAATCATCTAAGATGTAATTAACTTTAAGGACTTGCCTCTATAGAAAAGTTTTAAAAGCTTAGCTTAATATAAACCATAAATAATTTTTCATATTAAATAAGGGAACTTGTCAGTCAACATAAACAATTGTTTTTCACAGACTTAAACTGATGTCATAAATTCTTTAGTTTATTTAATCGTGTCTTGGCACTAACTAGTGTGTATACCATTTGGTATGGATTCTTTGCTTGTGATATTAAACTCGTTTATTTAAACTACTGAGGATATGAGATCAATTCGGTCTTGTATTTTCAAAATAAAAAATACTAATTTTTCCAAATTATACATATAAAAATTAAATTAAATTGTGCATTGGGATATCCATTCTGACGAACGATAACTTCTGATTTTGCTACCGATAGCTTTTAGCGATTATGCTGGGGAATAGTTTCTCTTTCCATTTAAATCAAAAAATTTTGTCTTCATACATCGATAATCCATCCATGTCCCTTATGGACCGGATTACCCTTCTTCCGTTGACATGCTTCACCCATTTCTTTCTTGAGTAAGTACGGTCAACTCTTTCATACTTCAGAACCCTCTGTTCAATCACCTTTAAATAGGGAGGTTCAAGAGTTCATTAGCACTTTTGTCTTTTGTGTGGGGTCGGACCCCTAATAGGTGTGTTGGTGGGCTAGTTCTGCCTGGGCATTATGCGTTTTGAAGTAGGTCCCACACTGGGTCCTAAACTTTACTCTTTTCGCTCCGTATCTTTCTAGATTTGGTTTGTTATTTGCAAATTAAATCAAATTGTTGTGTGCTTGGTTAATTTAAACTTTTAATTAATTAAATTCCTCTATTGTTAATTTACTTTAGTAAATTTTAAAGTCTTCACAAATTAAAATATAATAAAGACTTGATCAGTCTATAGTACAATCCTTGTTAAAATTTATTAAAGACTTCCCCAGTCTTCACAAACCGAAGAGCTTTCTTTTTGAAGTTGCTACAATGGAATTATTGACACTCACTTTCTCCTGCAACTTGCCAACTAGACACAATGCTTGCAATGATGCTCCCACCATCAAGTTTAGAGCTGGATTCGATGAATCAAAGTTGTGCTTAGAAAAGCCTCGTTTGTCATATTAAAAGTTGCTACTTCGTAAGTTACAAGAGCCGTCTACAGAATTTAACCTAAACTGTCCTCAATATTTCCCTTCCTGTAAGAAGGTGAAAACCGTTGCTACCCCGACACCTGTTAAGCCTATTGTTCCATTTTTTGAGATAGGAAAGGAGGTTATGATTGTTGAAGATACAGCTGCAGGATTTACCATCCCACCATTGGTGTTTGAAATCGAATCAAGTTCAAAGTCTGTTTCATTAACACGGTCTCAAAGAAGAAATTGCAGTCGAAAGATTCAGAAGGCTGTTAAGACCCATATTCAAGAAAAAATATATGTTGATGAGATTCTTCACTAGGAGGAACTTGAATTGCTTGAGGCCTCTCCGCTTGTGCGAGGGAGTAGGTTCCACCCACTAACGGACACTGATGGGTATGAAAGTATTCAAAAGATTGATGTCACTTTACCGTTGTTTTATAATCGTGATGAGGAGAAGGAGAAGCCCACTCCTATCACTAAAGTTCATACAATATTCCAAAGGCTGGTCCTTAAAGAAGGGTGTTCAGTGGTTGAATTACTTAAGTGAGTGGGATGTAAGGTGTCTCCTCAGATGAAGAAAAAGATTTAAAAGAGATGTCAGAGCTATCCGACAGTCTCAAAGATCAGCTGAAGTTTTGTCGTCAAATATTCCCATCAGATTCCATCTGTGCAGTCAATTTGATACTATAGTCACTACCACTGATTTTGTTACCACCGCCACTCCAAAGCCATGTCTGGGTTCGAGAATACCTCCAGTTGTTGCTCATAGAAGTGCCTCAAAGAAGGAGAAAATATATAAATTACTCAATATTGTATTTTGCCTGCACCGTGGGTAGCGTGCTTCTCTCTGACATGTCGATGCCCCTGTTGAGACACCCCATCTCAAGACATCATCATTGAAGAAGAAGGTATGATTACCCAAGGCCGCCATACCAACATGGTTCAGTGAGTCTGCTGGGCAAGAATGTGGAATGAAGCAAAGGTTTGAAGTACTATACATCATTGCAGCTATTGCTACCGAGTTTGATGAACAAGCAGAGGATGTTCAAGAAAGTCCTCCACATCTTAAAATGATCCAAGAAGTGATAATTGAAGAGAAAGTTGAAAAGCTCATGGCTAAGATTTCTGAGTGAACCAAAGAGCATGGAGTGGTCGTTGATGCTGATGAAGATTTCTATTTTAATGATTATCTCGATGAAGACTTTATGGATATTCATGTTATCAAGACTAGAGTCATTACATTTATCTGCGATACTCAACCTCTTGTTGAAGGGAACGCCGCGGATGACCAGCGCAGAGCTTTTTTGCTAAGAGATGAACAAATTAGTCAGATGGAGAACAGAATGGAAGAGATGGCCACCACCATGGCCGCCATGGCTACAGTTCCTGGACAATCTCAATTGCAGCAGTTAGCTTCTCCAAAAGTCAACCAGGTAGAAATAGTTCACATCACCTATGAAAGGAGATAAGCTGCCTCTAATAACAGAGACAATCAGCAAAAGAAAGATGCTCCAACAAGTGAAATACCGGAGAAAGACATAAGGCACTTGGTTGAACAACAAGTTCAGAGGGCCTTAGCCCAATCTAAGAGCGGTGCATTGATTTCAAAGGGTAGACCTTACCTAGAGGAGTTCAATGTCGTGTCCTACCCTAAGGGTTTTGAAACACTGAACGTTAAGATATTTGATAGGACCGAAAATCCCAAACAACATGTAGCACATTTTGGAGCCAGTTGTAGCAACACCGGAGGTAATGAAACCTTACTCTTCCATCTATTTGTTAGTAGCTTGTCAAGGACAACATTAGATTGGTATGCTGAGTTGCTCAATAATCTATGAAGACATTTGTGAAATTAGAACAGTTTTCTGTAAAGAGATTGTTGGAGCACAGCATCATGTTTATATTGGAGATCTCGTAGTGGAAAGGCAAAAGCCTAACAAGACTCTGGTGGACTATATCTTGAAGTGGAGAAACCTAAGCTTGAAATATGAACCTCAATTACAGGAGTATCATGCGATTGAGATTCTATTGAAAAGCATCCATGGGCCGGTAGCTTTCATGCTTAAGGGGCTCACCAACTAGTCTTTCGAGAAGCTACTAAGGAAAGTCAGCAGTCTACAAGTGGAAGTTAAGCATATAGATTCCCAACATAAGTCAGAAAAGTCCAAGACAACTAGAGTATTCAAGAAGAAGTCTGAAATGGTGGCAACAGTAGATAAGGGAAAATAGCAGATAAAGATTCAGTCAGAACATTCTTATCAGAGTTCTCAGCCTTCATCACAACATGCTCAGCAGCAAACGCAGCAGTATGGCCAATCTAGCCAACAGTCACACTGAGAAGGACTGCACTGAGAAGAGAGTAGATGGGGTTTGACTCTTTCAAAATTAAAGAAGAGAGTATATTCTTTCAATGAAGAGGCTTTGCCAAAGATGTTCAGGAACTTAATTAAGAAGCCTGAATTTAGATTTCCAGAACCAAAGAAGCCGAAAGAAGCTGACAAGAAAGACTATCCCAATTCTGTTCTTATCAGCAGATTTTGGGACATACAATAGAGGGCTGTTTCATTTTCAAGGATTGGCTTGAGAGGAATTTTAAAGATGGAAATATAACCATTAAGAAAGAATATTTTAAACAACCCAATAGTGGTTCTGTAAATATGATTTTGATGGAGCCAATAACTCCAATAGATTGTATTCAGAGAAAGATGGATGGAGCACAGTTTGAAGCAAGTCATCTAAGAAGATACTGGATCAGATTCAAACCACTTCTGCGCAGGCCGCCATCTGGAGTCTACAGCTTGCCCAACTTAAGATAGAGATTTCACCAGATAAATTGTCACAACCAGAGAAAGAGAAGAACTATGTCATGAAAATTGATAGTGTGAGAGGTAGTATATGGGATGCCCCTATTAGATTGGTTGTGTCGGATTCGGGGAAGAAAATCTTTGATGATTATATTTTTGCCCCACCAAGGTATTATGAATCTAATGATTATGATTTCGGCTACTTCTAACTATTTCTTGGGATAAGGTAACTGATTTTGGTCAATCTAACTCCAATCTTGATTCTGAAATTGATCCTTAAATCGTACTTAAGTCTAATGAACTCGTTAACAAGAATGAAGAAGATATCGACAACACTGGTTACAATAGTGTCAGGAGTGAGGAACTAGTCCTCGAGTACTATGATACACCACTCGCCATTAATTTGAGTCTCTCTGATGAAGAAGAGACACCAAAAGTTTTATCTACAGCATCTCAAGAAGAAGAGGAAATTACAAGAATAAACCTAAGAAGTGGGAAGGTATCACCTCCAAGAATAACTTCAGTGGATAAAGGAAAATAAATAGTCACTCGATAAGAGCTACCTCCACCTCCGCCAGTGGAAGAGCCACATAACCAAGTAAATATTGGGATTTTACAAAGTGGATTATAATGTGCTAGCTCATCTTTGGAGGTTGCCGGTAAAACTAAGCATCTATGACTCTCTGATCCTGTCAAAGGAGATTATAGAATCTCTGGTTACAGCCTTGCTTAACCCAGAAATTTGCTTAGCCCATTTGGTCAGCACATCCTTTGATGAAGCTTTCTTATTAAAAGAACATCCTAGAATAACTTTCTGATACACTAAAATAATATACTATTTTAAATATCTATTTTCTGCTTATTTTTTGTGATATTACACTTTAAAGAAAGATATTTTTGTGTTTTTGTTACAGGTATAGCTTTTTTGGACATTTGGAGAAAAAATGGCAAAAAAGAAAAAATTTGGAGCAAAAGGAGCCAATTTTGGATTTTGATGCATCATGCACTAGATTGGCGCATGATGCGCCAAAATCCAGAGAACTAGCGCATGATGCGTCAAAAATGATTTTTTCAAATTAAGGCGGCTCGATACGAATTTTTATGCGAATTTCAAAAGTCACTTGTTTTACACACCTCTTGGAGTAATTCAATGCATCTAGACACTTTAGAAGTTTCTTTTATTAAGGGATATGACTCTTGGATCAAATGACACAGCTTTTGAACTAAAAAAAGTTGATTTTTTTAGAGAATTTTGAATTCTTTTCCAAAGGTTGCAGACCAAAATAAAAGAAGAAGACTTCTCATTGTGCATGTGTGACGTGAGGGAGAGAGAGAAAGTGGTATGAGTTAGAGAGAGAGAGAAGAGGAGATTTTCTTCTAGGGTTGTTAAAGGAGAGGGAAGGTGAGAAATTTCTTCTTCATTACATTTCTAAGATAGAGTTAGGAGAGATTGTAAAGAGAAAAAGGCTTGGAGAGAACTTCTAGGGATTTGCTTGGGAAGGATTGTGAGATAAGTTGAATTTTTATTTCTTTTATTTTGTAAACTTGCTTTTATATACAAAATTCGTGTTTTATTGTATTCTTCTCATAAATTATGAGTAGTCTTATTTATCCTCTCCCTACTTTGAAGATATGGTTTTGTTAAGAATAGATTTTGTTTTCCCCGGTTTTAAATGATAATAATTTATGATGATTTAAACTTCAATTTTCATTTACTTTTCGATCTGGCCAATTGAAATGTTAAAACTTGTTGAGAGACATGTTCTTAAAAAAGGGATATGAGTGATAACATAGGGAGAATCACATTTGATTTCATGAGAGAGTATGTCATCCATGGGATTAGGTGCAAATAAATAAGGAAATGTACTTTATTGGATGCAGAATTGGAGATTTTAGGATGACAGATTAAAACCCCCAATTTGGTTCAATTGATTGGAAACTAATTAGAGATTGTTAGCCCTCAGGGGAGAGAGTAGCAGAGCTCTCGAGTGGCAACCAGTATTCTCCCAGCCTAACCACGGAATTAGGGACCAAACTTTGGATTAGTCAATGTTCTTTATAGCACTCAGAAGAGGGTAAAGAATAGGATTGCTTCTATTTGGCACAAAACAGTTTTATTATATTTTTTTAAGTGATTTCAATTTCTACACAAACCATATACTCAATGTAAAGGGGAAAGATGTTTTCTTAAATTTGAGCTTTCCGTCACAACAAAAACTTTGTTTAATTTTCATAATATTGCTTTTGAAAGTTTAGTATTTAACTTAGTTTAATTCCTATAGTCTTACATCTGCATTTTAATTATCATTCACCTAAGTAGTCAATTTTAAACTTCACTTTACTTTTATTTTTTTTATTTTAAAATAATTTTCATAATTTACTTTAGGATTTTCCAACTTTCCTGTGGGATCGATATATAGGACTCCATTGGAACCCTTTATTACTTGAACGATACGTATAATTGCGTTGATATTAAACGAGATTTGACAGTTTAAAAAGTTTCAAAAGATGAATTATTTTTATGAAAAGTATTTTAGTTGAGATTATATTGCATATTTATTATAATTATGTCTGCATCAAGATTTTGGCGTCGTTGAATGGTGTGAACTTCTTAAATATTTGCAGACCATAAATCATCCTACATCAAGTTTTTGTCGACCATAACCGACCGCTCTACATCTTTATGAATATTGACAGATTTGTATTATCCAGAGTTTCAGTAGATCTAGGAGCCTCACTTAATTTAATGAGTCTACGGACATTGGCATTTTTGGACATTGAGGCTCAGGAGCTTACAGCCGATAAAATGATATTAAGAGGATTTAAACAAAATAAAGAATGAGCCCTTGGATTGATTATGTTGTTAATGAAAGTTCAAGAACTAGTAACAACCGCAAAATTTCATATCATCGATGTAGAGACTCTTTTAATGCTTTTCTAGGACGACTATGGATTTACAAGCATAACATGGTTCCATCATCACTACACCAATGCATCAAGTATTTTAAAGAAGGGCAACAACATTGTATCAAGGAAGATTTACAACCATTCTCAGTTCATGAAGTGGGCATCCATGAAGACACCGCCTACTACGCACCTCCAAAGAAAAATGTCTTTTTTCTCGTGAAATTGTGGCAAATGAAGTAGAAAACTGATAAGAATCACAAGGGCAATCTATTACCGTTCCTTCACAACGAGCCGGTAGAGGTTCTTTCAGCCTAGACACCTGAGATCAAGGTCGAGAACGTGGACGAGGAAGAATCAACATGATTATTGAACGAACTAGGCCGACCATCGACATTGACTTCAAAGAAAGTTCTGATGAAGAAAGCTAGAGAAATAAATGATGATGATAAAATAAAAGAAACATCAGCATGAAATTTCCTTGGAATATATGGAGAAAAGTTAATACGAGTCGATGTACGATCGAAACAACCACTATGTGAATGTCATGACCCTTACTCCAATCAACTCTCAGAAGGTTGAGAGTTTAGAGGTCAAGGAAGTTCGTACCATTGGTTCAAAGCTCATCAATTTTTACTATGCTTCCTCTTCTACTAATTCTTATAATCATGTAAATTTTTAAGATGATTCTAATGAATTAATGGAATTAACTTTTGGTTACTTTTCTCCTTATGTACAAAAGTTAATTCAATAGAGATATGTGTCAAAGAAAATGCCGAAGGATAAGCTACAGCTTTTTGAGAAATTATGGAATGTTAAAAGTCGAACTACTAAATCGAAAGAAAGTCTTGAATTTGGTACTGTAGGACCAATCAATGAATTAGAATTTAGTATGGTTGTTACTAGCGGATTGGAAGATGATTGCCTTGATATAGAAGATTACTTTGAGAATCAGTTGATAGATGGTGCTCCTCTCAAATTTGAAGAAATTAAATCAACAGTGAATGAATTAAAAGAAATCAACCTCGGGACTGAGGAACAGCCCCGACCCATTTTTATAAGTTATCTATTTAACGAAGAAGAATCCAGAGAATTGATAAACTTATTGTCAGAATTTAAAGATTGCTTTGCCTGGAGCTATGATGAAAGCTCAGGGCTATCAGCAGAGGTTGTACTTCATAAACTCGGGGTGGACAAAGATATAAGCTCGGTAAAACAAGCTTGTCGAAGGATGCGCCTCAAGATAGAGCAACAAATCATTGCTCAATTGAAAAAGTTAATAGACACTAAATTTGTATAGGAAGAGAAATACCCCACATGGTGAGCCAAAATTGTACCCGTTAAGAAGAAAAATGAACAAATCTGTATCTGTGTCGACTTCAGAGACTTGAATAAGGCATGTTTAAAAAATGAGTTTCCACTACCAATACCATAATTAATGGTGGACATCGCATTGACACATGAGATTTTCTCCACCATGGATGAATCATCAGGATATAACCAAATAAATATAGCTCCATAGGATGTAGCACATAAAACATTCAAAACACTCTTTGATATTTTCTACTACACAGTAATGTCATTTGGGTTGAAGAACCCTGGAGCAGCATATCAACGAGCTATGACGAAGATCTTTGATGACCTCATTTTAAAACCTTGAAATAATTGTATTCCTTCTAATGAAAGTTGACATACCTGAGATGCTTCATTTCTAATCTCTCAGGAGGTATCAACCCTTCTTGACATTAATTAAAAAGGATGTCAAATTTGTTTGGGAAGAGAAATGTCAGTGAGCCTTTGAGGACGTTAAGCAAAATTTAATGACACCTCCTGTTTTGGTAGCCCTTATCCTGGGAAAAGTGTTATACTTTATATCGTAGCTTTAGACAACTCTCTCGGAGTTTTGTTAGCTCAGGTCAATGACGAGGATAAGGAAAACACACTCTACTACTTGAGTCGTCGTCTAATACAGACGGAGGTGAAGTATCTGCCTATTGAGAAGCATTGTGTAGCCTTAACTTTTGCCGCCCAAAAGCTTAGGTATTACATGATTTCTCATAAAATTATCCTTATTTTGAAAGTTAATTCATTGCAATATTTGATGACTTGACCAACACTTTCCGTATGTTTAGCATGGTGGTCGATGATTTTATTGCAATTTAATATAACTTTTGTTCCCATCTATGCTATTAAGGGCAGATTTTAGCAGATTTTCACGTAGCACACCCACTTCCACTTGGGTCCCCTCTCAATGATGAGCTATGAGATGAGGAGATACTAAAAATAGAACTGTCTAGTGCTAGACATTGGGAAATGTACTTCGATGGAGCTTCATCAGTTAGAAATGACAAGAGATTAGTAATAGTTATACCATGCAAAGTAGGAATCGGTCTGATTTTCATCATGTTATATCAAAGTATGTTGAGATTCTCCTATCACTAGATAGAGTCTTGCACAAATAACGAAGAAAAATATAAGGCTCTAATTACTGGATTGGAATTTGCAATATCAATGGATATAATAGACTTTGTCATCCAACAAGTTGTTGGGCAATATAAAATTTTGAAGCCAAGGCTAGCAGAATACCATCGGTACACGATGAAGTTGTTGGAATAGATTCTCAATGTGACTCTATACTGAATTCCTCGGGGAGAAAATGCCCATGCTGTTGCTCTAGCAAAACCTGCTAAGGAACTAGTGTGACCGGAGATTCCATTGAATTTACAGTAGAAGGACGTCAGGTTTTGTCTCAGATCAACCTCGACAATCTACACAAGCTTGGAAAAGAAGAAGAAACAATGATTGCAGTTGCTGACATTAACGAAGATTGGCGTAAGTCATTGATAGAATATTTGCAAACTGGAAAGCTATCGGAGACAAGTCTGAGGCATATCACATCTCAAGAAGAGCTATGTCATATGTCATAGTTGGTGATGTTCTCTACAGGAGACCATTTGATGAGATGTGGCTCAGATGTCTAAGCAGAGCCGAAGCATAAAATAACGGCAAAGAAGTACACGTCGAATTGTGTGGAGCTCACCAGTTAGGGTCAAAGATGAAAATCAAGATTAACAGACCCGGATATTATTGGCTAGCAATGATATTCGATTGCATGGATACAGTTAGAAGGTGTCACCTTTGTCAAGTGCATGGGGTGGTATTACACCAACCTCCGATTGTGTCACACCCAACCGTCGCCTCATGGTCATTCGAGTGTTGGAGCACGGATATAATAGGTCAAATAGACCCTCCATCCTTTAAGGGTCACATATTTATTCTTGCTGCTACAGATTACTTCTTCAAGTGAGCAAAAGCAGTGTCATTACGAGAGTTTACAACACAGCATGTTCTGTAATTTTTCAAGAGTCAGATTTTCTACCGTTTTGGTGTGTTGCGTAGAGTGATTTCTGATAATGGAACGGCCTTCAAGAACATAAAGATCAACAATTTGTTAAACGACATGGGATAGACTAGAGATACTCTAGGCTTTTAATAAGACACTTGTGCAAACTTTATAGAAGACATTAGACGAGAACAAAATAGGATGGCATGATAAAATTTTTGAAGCTTTGTGGGCCTACAAGACAACATCTGGAGCTCCAACTCAATTTACACCCTATGCACTTGTGTACGGGTCCGAGGTTGTGCTGCCGCTAGAAGTCCAGACGTCGTCTCACAGAGTCATTGTCGCCAATCAAATTACATAGAAGAAAGTGCAAAGCTGAAACTTAGAGAATTGAAAAATCTCGAGGGAAAATAACTAGAAGCACAACATAATTTAGAACTCTACCAAGCAAGGATAATGCGGGCTCATGACAAATTGGTCCGCTTTAGAACTCTACCAAGCAAGGATAATGCGGGCTCATGACAAATTGGTCCGCTCGAAGGCGTTCAAAGTAGTTGAACTCGTTCTTGTTCTCAAAATACATAAGCTTGCTCACCGCAAGATAGGTGGGAAATTTGAGACGACTTGGGAGAGACCATTTGTCATAGAGAAAGTCTATTTAGGAGAATCCTACCAACTGCTTGATTTCTAGGGCGAAAGACCTATGTGGTCGGTTAATGGTTGTTATTTGAAGATATACTACATGACATGACATTGCTTGAAGTATATTTTTTTAAAAAATGTTGGTTGCTTTGGGGTTATTTAGTTAGTCAGCGTCTGTGACTGGTCCAAAGTTTTGTAGAAAAATTAACCTCAATAAAGTGAAAATTTTTTAATTTGTCTATCTTAATTTTCTTCATTTTTAATTTTGAAATTTCACTGAATCAAACTAAATGAATAAAAGATTTGCACTTGTTTAAATTTAAAAGTTTTTTTAAAAACTAGTTCTTGTTTGTTTTGAATTTTAGCGCACTAATGTTTTTCTATCTTCTACAGAAAGATGTCCGGGCAGAAGTTGATTTTTGCTTTTAGAGACGGCTTGAATCACACACTGAATGAAAAAAAGGCAACCCAGGGTGGCATCATAGACTTTGACTTGGACTTCGGCCAGGTCAACGTGAACTACGAGGGTCCTCAAATGAACATAGTCAGTCGCGGGGAGAAAGAAGGATTACAATCGCTGCTATGAATTGGTACCAAAGAAGACTCCTCACTGAAGAGGAAGAATGCAACGATACAAAAAGATCTAATAGAAGGAACAAGTAGTCTACCGTCCATGATAACTGCACCGACGGGGAATTTTATCAGTTATGATGAAGAAAGATTGTCGGACAAGCCATTCAGAAGAACATAACGTCGTAATTTCAATCGTCACAAGCATAGAGCTTTCTTACGTCAGGAGAAAAGACATATACAAGAAGCAGAAGCGACACTTCTCGATTCCTGATGGAAAAATCTATTACCCATGTTTGAGAGAGACTTCTACTAGTCCACCTGTCACAGAGGATGAGCCCGAGTTTGTTGAAGACCACACATAACCAGAAGTTCCAGATGAACATTGCAAGGGTTGCCCAATGTGCAACGTTGAAATTCCCATACAAGCATCGACAGGAGAAGCATTCGTGAAATTCTCGAGGTGTAATGTCCTCCATTTGGAGCACTACAATACCTTTCATGAGTATAGATCCATCGATACAGGATTGTAGGAGATCGCGCTCCTAGATACTAAGCCATATATTACACTACATACGGAGCCGAGTCAGACATGGTTTACTGCGGACATTGAAATGAGGGAGTGATGCACCAAAAATATATGCATTTTCAGACCTATATTTAATAATCATTTTGGTGATATTATGTTTTAAAGGAATGTATTTTCATGTTTTATTGCAGGTTGATGATTTTTAGCACTTAGAGCAAAACGGAAGCAAAAAAGATGGAATTTAGAGTTAAAATGACATTTTGGAGAGAAATATTCAGCATGGACGTGGACGGCGCCAGCATGGACGTCGACGACGCCAGCAAGAAGAAAGGAGTCCAGAACAGCGGGGCGCCCAACGGCGCCATTTTACAGAGAGCTCCAAATTAATTTCGGGTCACTGGCGCCGACAGCGGCAATGTCAGTGGTAGGCGAATTTCTAGAAGATTTGATGAATCTGTATGCTTTTTTAAGAGTTACTTGACGCATCTCTTGAAAAACCGACATTATGATCTATTTAGAGCGACAAATATGTAAATGTATAATGATACATAAATTATAGTAACATCCCTATTAAATAGGGGAAAATCATGTAATTTGTTATACCCTGCCTA
Source organism: Phalaenopsis hybrid cultivar (assembly GCA_002079205.1). Classification (NCBI taxonomy): domain Eukaryota; kingdom Viridiplantae; phylum Streptophyta; class Magnoliopsida; order Asparagales; family Orchidaceae; genus Phalaenopsis; species Phalaenopsis hybrid cultivar. The sequence continues at coordinate 191,977 of JXCR01145974.1, forward strand.
CTATATAAATAGGAGTGTAATTTTCACTAAGGGGGATGATTGGAGAATTCCCTAAAAATAAAGCATTAGGTGTTACTTGTGTCTTATCTCTCTCCTTTAATTCGACTGACTCTCTATTACTTGGACGATATCCATAAGATAATTTTGAATCTAACATCCTCAATGGTGACTGAAACTCTATGCCTTGACGTGATCCACAAGATAATTTAGGATCCAATAGATAATATTCTCATAATATTATTTTTATTTTATATTCTTTTTTCTTTTGCTACAATCCTGTCATATTAATTGTATATTGCATTTTTTATCCTCCTACTACACATATATGATTGATTTTGTAGTATATTCCAACGATTTCACTTTTAATCTGTGTTATTGTAACCATTAATAGCTTCATATTTTACCCAAGGCCTTTATTTGAGGCTGATTCATTGCTAGATATTTTAAACTTTAAAAAAAAAAAGTGAGGCCAACAATTCATAAAGAACTTTATAAAAAAGTGAATTTGATCGGTCATGAATGGTGAGACTACCGAGCTTCGAGAGAATGGAGAGAGAACCCTACCTTGTCCAACAATATTTGAAGAGAACCTTTTTTTTTTTACGATAAGATTCCCCCACATTAATTAACATTGAGTCGATCGCTTACCTTTAAAATAAGTAGATTTACACACACATCACACAATTCTTCTTTATTACATATCTAACACTAAGTAAAATTTTTTACATATATCCCTTATATTTTTTCATGAATAATATATTTTATTTTTTAAAAATTAAAATGAGGATAATTTATATGTGATATAAAAGACTTGGATGAGAAATACAAGAAAATAAAATTTAGATGTTAGATATGTAAATACAAATTGGGTAGTTTGTAATTAAATGCCATTTAAAATTATTTAGCAAATTTTAGACATCAACGATACTTTCTTCATATTTTTGTATCTTATTATTGCAGACTTCAGCTTATTTGGTGCGGTGGCGTTTTAAAAACGCACATTGCCTGTTTGGGTAAACTGGGTTTTGGCAGCTCATGCGTTTTCAAAAAGCTGAAAACAACGTTTTCGCATTACAGATATCTTTTTGCGGTGGCAACTTTCCATCTTCCACAAAAATAAAAATTTGTAATAGTCATCACACCTAGTTTATCAAAAGAATACTTTTAATCAATTTATCAGCAGATTATTCAATATGCTGCAGGTGCCCCAACATACCCCTTCATTACACATCACATTATAACACTTAGTATTTCTTATTTATTTTGACAAAACGCAACTTCAAATTTTATTAATTATTGTGTATTAGCAATTTCTCAACAGGAGAGAATCCGAATTGCTTAGTATAATATCACAAAATAAAATTTTTTACATGGAAAATCCCTGAAAGAGATAAAAACTTCGATGTCTAACCAAGTAAATATAATCCATTAGGAAATTGAAACTAAAGGGTCTACTCTTCTCCTAAATTAAGTTAGATGGAATTACAAAAATTGACAATCCCTAATCTATTGTAGTGTTCTGGCTACAATAATCATTATTTGGGTACAATGATCGTTGGTAGCTATAATAACATTAGTTAGCTACTAAAGTCATGGTTGGTAGCTACAACAATTGTAATTGGCTAGAAACGTTATTATTAGACTACGGACTTGTTTGGGGAAGCTTAAAGTTGCGAGCGGTGTTTTAAAAACGCCGCTCATACGTTTGTTTAGCGTGTCTTCGATGCATTTTATGAAACCGCGTTTGGATTTGTTATTAAACACGGGTCTCCGTTGCGTCCCTCTTTTGGTCGCTCGCAATTTACCTCGTTGCCCTCGTGTCCCCTCTGCCCTCGACCCAAATCCTAACGACGATCTCTCTCTCAATCTCGCCTCCCTCGCTTTTGGCAAGGGTCCAGTAGCATCGTTGGTAACCTCTATCGCTCTCATGGTTATTCTCCATTTCTCCTCTCCCTCCCCTCTACACTATGGTAATTTCTTTATGTGATATGTTTTAACTACGATGAAATTTGAATGCTTTTTACTGGGCTTTATTCATGTGATTTTGTTTATGGCTTTCATTTGGGATATTGTCTACATGCGAGTCGTGGGAGTGTGGTTGCCTGTGATGGTGTACTGGTGATGGAATTATGGTTGTTTTTTTTTTCTATTTGCAGTACATGTTATGTTACTTGGATTGAGTTTCATGCAATGTTCAATGGCCATGAGGTCAAATGGAAAAAGAACAACGATAATTAAGTAGAAGTTGGATAATTATACTTTAAGATTCATTTATGCTAGTTAGGATCTCTTCTCTTCTTACTATTCTTTTATTCGGCTCGCATAATTCTTCAGCAAGTAAGGTGTTTTTATTCAATTAACTTCTCTCTAATTAAAATTTTGAAAAAATGCGATCCATCATTTTCTTTATATACATTGCTCCAACTATGTATGAAAAGTTATGTTGATGGTTGGGAGAATTAGAGAATGAGAAATCATATGCATTAGACATATGAATGCATAAGAGATTGAATGCCACATTGAACTTTCAACAAATATGGAATGATCATTTCATTCATTGCATATACAAATACAAGTTCTACTCATGGTCTCAACAAGAAGGGTTTGCTTTTTTCTCTTATGCCAAACTCCTTTTGCTTCAACCTCTTACATTCTCTGCTGAGAAGACAAAGTGGTCTTCTATAATGATGAAATAATGGAGAGTTCCAGAAAGAAAAGAGCTAACCTTTGTTGGGATATGCCCTCTACAAGAGACCCTCATACTATATATTAGTATATAAAAATAATAAACTTTGACCAACTTAAAGATTTGTTCATGTTGATCTCATCTCTCATTAAATACATTTTTCAAATTAACACAAGCAAATATCTGCAGAATCATGTTCAATAATCATTCATAATGCCAATTATTCACATTATTATTCCTAGTGACTTAGCATTATTCACATTACGATGATTGAACAATATTTCATGATTCTTACATGTCAAATATTTCCTAATGAGAGTAACAATAAAAAAGTTCCATCCCTATGCAAGAGCCATATTTGGATAATATAAACTGTACATCTTTGCACTAGAGAATATTCATGGTACAACAACTAGCAAATTCCTTATTATTTTTGTTTATGCTAAAAATTGTGTTTAAGCAAAGAGAGTTATGGAAATCATTTTTTTAGCTTATTATAGGGGACATAACCTGAAGTCAAAGCAATTGTTCTTCCTCCTTTGCTCTACCATATCTATTAATCATTTGGATCCTTGGTCCAAGAACAAGGTGCTTTTGCTTGGCTAATTTCTATGATTGAAAGCAAATAATGGAGTCCTGCACTTGTGAAGAAGGAAACTTCCTAAGTTCTATTTTTAGCATGTTATTCTAAATGTATTGTTTTGAATGCAATTTCTTCCACTTTTCTCAATAGACCGTATAGTTCCTTCTATATAACAAATTGTAATCTCTTACTGGGAAACCTTTCATTCCTTGTGTAAATTTCATTGCTAAGCACAAATAGCTCTAGTCAAGAGCTTGAGCTCCAGAACTGAGAAGAAGCAAGCAGTATCTACTGGAAAAGCAGGATTTATAAGTTGTTAACTTTGGTTACTTTTGATTTGGTTTCCTTCTTTAATCAAATGAGCCCTTAACAAAGATGGATTTTCTATCTAAACATTTTATGGATATGTTTCAGAGAAAGCATTTCATTCATAACTTTCATTTTTTTGGATTTTTTTGCACATAAAGCCTACATTGGTGTCATTTTCAATGCGAAGATATGGGTTGCATTTTGGTAAGGTTTGATGCATGGTTTTGGGAGGAGTTGTGGTTTTTGTTATGGGTGCATTTTGATGAGGTTTGTTGGATGGTTTTGGGAGTTTTGTGGTGCTTGTGGTGGGTGCATTTGTGGTAGATGGTTTTGGGAGTTTTTATGGTGTTTGTTGAGGGTGCATTTTGATGAGCTTTGTTGGATGCTTTTGGGAGTGTTTATTGTGTTTGTTGGGTGTGATTTTTCATGAGGCTTGCTATAAGGTTTGTTGGGAGCTTGTGGTGTTTGTTGTGGTTGCATTTTGAAGAAGTATGGTGGATGGCTTCGGGAGTGTTTTTGGTGTTTGTTGGGGGTGCATTTTGCTTTAGAGGAGAGGTAATTTTTTAAAAAGTGCTATCCACTATACTATTTTTTTGTTTCTTTGGATTGAGAGGAATCAAAGGAAGCATTATGTGGTGTGCAGAAACAATAAAGAAATCCTTACTATTGTCATATGTTTTTTGATTTTGTGGGTTTGTGAGGGCAATGATGAATCATATGACCTTAAGGGTTCTTCTAGATGGTCAATTCGTTGTTGTTTTAGTGATGCATGTGAAATCCTGATAAATGCAACTAAAATCTTTTCCTTTTTCTTGTGTTTCAACTTATGAGGATCCACAGGGATGGTCTTTTTTTGCGATATGCATATGTGTCACAGGCCGTGAGTTACCTGCTAGTGTGGATGTGAAATCCTAATGAAGGCAACCGAGCTTTTTTCTTCTCAGTTGTGCATCAATAAAAGAGGATCTACTGGATGACTTTTTTTTTATATGCACATATGACACTACGCTGCTCCCGCGTGAGTTAAAGGCAACAAAGAACTCATTTTTTACAAGATATATTGTCTTCATGTTGTAACAAACTTGTTAGTTGGTTAGTTAATTCTCTGAGGCCTCACACCTGCTATTTTTTTTTCATTTTATGTTTAGTATATTTTTGTTACTCGCATCACGTCGGTCGCATAGCTACGGGCGATAGTTCTACAGGTGTCCACGGTTTGCAGACTGTCCGGACATGTGTGAGTTATTCAGGTGGGCAGATTGTCCACCCGATTCTTCTGACAGTAATGAGCGGGGTTTGACAAAACCGCAAGCGGACTATGTTGCTCAGGGTTCCATGACATCCCAACCGGACAACGTTGTCGGGGTTCGATGACATCCGAATCAGATGACATTGCTCATGACATGCTTCTTCTGCACTTTAAAATGAATATTATTATAATTTTAATATGTTTTTTTTTTCTTTTTTATTCGGTTGAGGTGATATGTTTTTTTTGTACTATTATGAAGTGCTTTTATTGGTTCTGAAATATCTAATGTGCAGTCATTGCACTTCTGTTGCAACAGCACAACTACTGTGTCATAATAGTCATTTATCCAGAAAAAGCAACAAATCAATTATTTTCTAAATACACAAACTAAACAGCTAAATGACTTATCCAGAATAAAGGCAAAATGGTCACTTATCCAGAAATAGCTGCAAATCAGTTGTTTTCCAAACGCACAAACCAAACGGTCAGTTAGTTTATCAAAATAAGTTGTTGATAAGGAATTATCATAATAAGATGTTTATCTGGATAAGTTGGATAAGCTACAGCTGCACCAAATAGATTATACAACAACTATAGGTGGTGGGTGCATACAATAATTATAGGTAGTGGTACAACTACCATTGTTGGTTGCAATAATTGTTGTTGTGTAGTCAACAATGACTTTTGGTGGTCGGTAGTAAATTCTAGTAGCTGATTACAATCTAGGGCGACTAACTACAACTGTTGAAACTTCAAGAGTTAAGTTTTAGTAGTTAACTCACCTTATGCTCCTCTATCCTGCTCCCCTTTGAAGTGAAGAATGACAGTTTATTTATAATCCTTTAGAGGGAGATTCTAGTAAATTTAGCCAGAATCTCAAAACACTCTATCAAACATACCACACTGATTCCCTTGATCATAGGTTATTTTTTTAACATTTATGTGACTTAACGACATTGCAATTAAATGATCTTTTGGGTTCATTGGATTTCTTTAGTCAAGCCGCACAAATTATACTTCAAATTTGAAATTCAGTTGGCATTTGAATTAATGTTCCAATGTTTTCAATTACACTTCAAATGTTTGACATAGGCTTGATTGAATTCAAATTAAATCATTTTTTGTTGTCAAAGACCTGTAGTGTCTGAATGTTTAGCTCAAGTATAAATTTGTTAAAATTGATGCCCNATTAGTCAAGCCGCACAAATTATACTTCAAATTTGAAATTCAGTTGGCATTTGAATTAATGCTCCAATGTTTTCAATTACACTTCAAATGCTTGACCTAGGCTTGATTGAATTCAAATTAAACATTTTTTGTTGTCAAAGACCTGTAGTGTCTGAATGTTTAGCTCAAGTATAAATTTGTTAAAATTGATGCCCATATGAATTTGAGTTTGAATTTAAAATTTTACTCGCTCAAAATGCATCAATACTGGTGTCTAATGATTAAATTTTTTTTATTACACATTACTAATGAATCAATGGGCGAAGACATCAATTTTTCTGGAAAAAAAAACTTGTTCTTCAACGTGATCCATGGAACTTCAAATTTAGTGTGTAGAATTTCAAAATTCTAAAANCTTTGAGTTTGAATTTAAAATTTTACTTGCTCAAAATGCATCAATATTGGTGTCTAATGATTAAATTTTTTTTATTACACATTACTAATGAATCAATGGGCGAAGACATCAATTTTTCTGGAAAAAAAAAACTTGTTCTTCAACGTGATCCATGGAACTTCAAATTTAGTGTGTAGAATTTCTAAATTCTAAAACTTAGGATGTTACCAAATTTGAGAATGAATCTTATACTCAAATTGTTAATGATAATATCAAAATTTTATTAGTAAGACTCTTAAACCGCACACAAAAAAAACATAGAGCAATAGAGAAAAAATATAGAAAATTCAGATAGAAGATTTGAATATTTATGTTAACGANAATTCTAAAACTTAGGATGTTACCAAATTTGAGAATGAATCTTATACTCAAATTGTTAATGATAATATCAAAATTTTATTAGTAAGACTCTTAAACCGCACACAAAAAAAACATAGAGCAATAGAGAAAAAATATAGAAAATTCAGATAGAAGATTTGAATATTTATGTTAACGAAGTACAATGACTTGTGGGTGAGGTTTATGAGTTCAGACCAAGGCTAGTTGTTACCAAAAAAAAAATTATACCAATAAAAGTTATATGACAAAGCTTCTTGTTGTTAATGAAACGAGACAAAATTCCAANAAAGCACAATACTAGAGTACAATGACTTATGGGTGAGGTTTATGAGTTCAGACCAAGGCTAGTTGTTACAAAAAAAAATTATACCAATAAAAGTTATATGACAAAGCTTCTTGTTGTTAATGAAACGAGACAAAATTCCAAAAAATTAATAATAATTAATATTATTGACTCGCTAATTTTTGGTTAATTATATACTTGCAACTAACTAAAATTATAATTGTTATGAAGTCATCAAATTGATTTATGGAAGTTGCCTGACTTATTTGANATAATAATAATTAATATTATTGACTCTCTAATTTTTGGTAATTATATATTTGCAACTAACTAAAATTATAATTGTTATGAAGTCATCAAATTGATTTATGGAAGTTGCCTGACTTACTTGAACAAATGAATTTAAGTGGTGACTGTTTAACTCTGATTTTTAATATTTTGTACTGCACAAGAATCCTATTTGACATAGAGAGAAAGAAAAGAAAAGAATAGAAAATAGTAGGAAGCTTTAGAAAGTTTCACTTTACCACAATAAAATGCTCAAAACTCCTGGCCACATCATTATAGGTTGAAAAAGTGCTATACAAAAATTCTTTATAACTGGGCCCATGATTAGTAGAATCGTACAATGTAAACCACACTAGTAACATACAAGAAGTGTTTAACCTAATTAAGAAACTCAATCAATAGTCGATCAATTAAGGGAAAGTTATTTCTCTTTAAAAAATCCCGAAGTAGCCCCTAAGTTTTGAACACTACATTAGATCTTAATCGATCGACAAGTTCATTATGAATTTGATCAGTTATCCATAAGTTTGGAGAATCGTCCTCAAGCCTAGCTAACAAGGTCAACCAGAATTCCGCAAGCGAGTTTTCCTTAAACTTAATTTGTGAGTATGTATTGCACTCAACTCATGTGTCCATCCTCCGTGTATTTAGGTTTACAATGAGTAAGCTCGAAGAATAGTCTATGTACTTAGACAAATAGCTTCTGAACTTTGCAAGAAAGATAATTAAACCCTAGATAAGTAGGGTTGTGGAAAGTTTATTATGGCCTTAATAGGATTCACTATGATCCTGGCAAGTTTAATATTAGACTGGTGAGTTTACAATGATCCTAAGAGTTCACTATCTGTCTTTTCATTCTACCTTGTTCTCTTGACCAAGTTGACTTCAATTAAATTGAGGTTTAAAGATATTTAGATGTGCATTTATTTACTCATTTCTTTTATATAATCTTTGAAAAAATGCTTAAAAAATATAAGAAAATCAGATAACGTATCATTTTACTGTGATATGAATCATAAATAATATTTATGTTCTTTCTTTTTTCTTCATAAGTTAAACCAAAAGTTAACTAACCAAGAGGAAGAGATGGGTGCAAATATAGATGAGGAAAGATAAATACGAGAAAAAGAAAAAAATATATACTATAATAATCTAATGTTATACTAAATGAGACGGACTTTAGATCTCAAACTCCATAACCACTTAATTTCATTCAGATCCTATTTTTTTAAGTAGGGAACCAGGTTTGTATCATGAGAATTTAAATAAAATATAAAAAATGAGGGTCATTTAGCCCAAACACAATTTCAAAATTAGTTGATCAGCGGGCATGAATGAGTTGTTGAGTCCCCGCGTGATAAATTGATGATCATCAAGTTGCTCTCTGATGCGGGTCAATTGGGTGAGCCTGATGAGCTTGTTAGGTGAGGCCCTTATGAGTTTTAGTGGATATTACATTCTAAGTTTGCCTAGGAATCAACAAGCAACTTTACTTAAAGCTCAACTAGCGAGTCCGCTTTAAGGCCACTTGCAAGTCTTTTACTCCTCAAGCGTCAATGAATGAGTTTTTTCTAAGCCAAGCCTAGAAGTTCTTCTATTTGACCATTGATTCTAAATTTGGTTGCAATACTATTATAAAAAGCTACCATGTTGATAGTGATGCCTATAGTCTTTGATTTGACTAATGCACATGTTAGCATCAATGGTGGCTAATAAATATGATCGGGTTTTGACTATTTAAGATCTAGTTCACTTCTTCATCTTCTTCCTCAGAAACATTTAAATCCTCTTCCAAGCTCAAATGGCCAAGTTCTTAACATAAAATCTAATAATGATTCAAAATAAGAGGTGCTTTTAGAGATTCTTTAAAAATATAAATAAGACAAATTAAAATGATCAATTGAAAAAGAAGAAAAACTTATGTCTAGTAAGTCATTTGTAAGAAAGCAAGTTTGATTGAGTTGAGTAAGATAATAGAAAATCCTGGCATAGTCATGACCCAAGTGAATTTAGTAGCATTGTTATATTTGTAATTGTCATTCATGTAATTAAGATGATATATGAGTTACCAATTTTAACAATGAACAGATGACAATTCTAGTTTATGTAATTATCAATTTACATAAAAGTAGAAAAAACGTGAATTGAAATTTCTAAAATAAAACTTCTTTTAAGCAGGATAATCTGGTAAATTTTTCCAATAGAGCAAGTTGAGTATGAAGTTGCCATGGAAAATAAAGTAGACCAATTTACTGCCCACAATGGAGTTGATTCAAAGAATTTGTTTTTACAGATTTTGAGTGATGCAATGATTCATCAAACTATGTTCAAGCTTCTAAGTCACTCGTAAGTAGAGCAAAATGTTATGATCGTTTAAGTATAGTCCTTTAAGCCTAACCTTAAGAAAAAGACTTATGACAGCTTGTCAACCTTCTTCTTAACATTATCTTAAGAAGAAAATGTTCTCTCCCTCACTCTTTAATGTATAAGCCGAGAACATTAGATGTCACCATTTATTCTTCAGTGAGGAATCCTGAAAGGGATATTGACGAGCTTGGCAAAGAGACTACTAAGGGAGTCACCTTAACTATAAGAGTCAATACATGTGTCAAGAAGAAGAGTGTTGTTGATTCTCCATGTATACAGTCATGAAGCTCATAATTCAACTCCTTGACCATAAATAACTCCTAGTGATGTTTTTGCGTATAAGTAGATAGGTTTGATGGTTAAGTTTTTCTATGTTAAATCAACCTTAACCATCAATTAAATTCAATCGGAACTAAATAGAGACACTTTAAAGGATTAACTTGTAATGATATAGGCTTTTACTAAAGAAACAGTAGAAAACCATTCTTAGTTGGAGGACAAAGTTGTCTTGATGAAGGATCATTCCACTATTTCTTCTAAAGTCATATATTTCTTATACATAAAAGTTCAATAACAAAAAGTTAAATCTGTTTCAATTACTTATTTATGCGCCTAAAAAAGGAGTGAATTGGGGCTTTTTTTCAATTAAAATCTTATTTAAAAGAAATCTAGAACACAAGTACAATTGGAACTAAAAAAGAGATACACACGAGATAAGCATACAGAATGCGATTTGATTAATATGTGATTTCCTCAAAACAAATATACATACTTAGGTACACATTATCAATCAAAAGATCCGATAAACTCTATAATAAATTAAACAATAACAAATTCATTAGGAGGAGAAGGCCTTGCACCAACTATATTATCAAAGAAAAAAACTTCATTATTACCTTGTTATAGAAATGGGACTTCCATTAAGCATTCTCCTACCAAATACATAAAAATTTTTTAAGAAAAATTCAAAGAAAATAAAATAACTGTTCGTTAAATAGTCTTAAACGTGGATGCAAACTTAGATATATAATCGTAACTTACAAATATCAAAATCTTAAAACACTTAAAAAACTAGTAGTTATTTAATTTTCTCTCAAGTTATTAAAATNCAATTTTTTAAGAAAAATTCAAAGAAAATAAAATAACTGTTCGTTAACTAGTCTTAAACGTGGATGCAAACTTAGATATATAATCGTAAGCTTACAAATATCAAAATCTTAAAACACTTAAAAAACTAGTAGTTATTTAATTTTCTCTCAAGTTATTAAAATAATTAAGACTTTAGCATAAATAGAAAAGATTGAGGTTCATTCATATAGGAGGGCTATAGGATTCTACTCAAACATTAACCCAAGGAAAAGGTTAAGAGATATATTTATGCTAATAGAAAAAGTTTTCAAATACATCAATAAAAGTATTAAAAAATAATTTTTTCATATGTTTTTCTATCAATCAACATTCAAAAATTAAAAATTTTATGGAGGCCCACTAAATACTTTTACAAATACATGCAAATCAAAATAGTTATAATTATTTTGATAATTTATGGAGTATTAATTTTTTTATAAGGCTACAAAAGACTATGCTTCCACTATAAGCTAGCAGATGCCCTCAAATGTTTTGGTAGAATCATATAATCTATCTTGTTTAATTTCTTTATGTTTCACAAAATGTGTCATGCTTATTTTTCAAAACTCCCTCGAGTTAATAACTAATAAGCTTATATAATTTTATCAAATATTTTAACTTTAAATATAAATATTTGAATGACAATTATATGGTGGATTACTTCTTTTTTAAACTTATTATGATAGTTTTTAATGTCTCTTCCTTGCTTACTTTATGTATATTTGATTTTTTGTTTTGTATAGTAGCCCTTACACATGAATGACAAAATACTTTGCTTTTTCAACTATCTTTGTCTTCNATTTTTAATGTCTCTTCCTTGCTTACTTTATGTATATTTGCTTTTTTGTTTTGTATAGTAGCCCTTACACATGAATGACAAAATACTTTGCTTTTTCAACTATCTTTGTCTTCATGTGCCTTGGATTTTTTTTAATGATATACTATAATCTAACAAAGTTTAAGAAAAATTACTAACTGGTACACCAAAATAATATATTATTTTAAGTACCTATTTTATGCTTATTTTTTGTAATATTGCACTTTAAAAAAAAGTATTTTTGTGTTTTTGTTGTCGGTATATCATTTTTAGGCATTTGGAGCAAAAATGACAAAAAAAAATGAAATTTGAAGCAAAAAGAACCAATTATGAATTTTGGAGCATCATGCACCAGATCGGCGCATGATGCGATGGNTTATTATTTTAAGTACCTATTTTATGCTTATTTTTTGTAATATTGCACTTTAAAGAAAAGTATTTTTGTGTTTTTGTTGTCGGTATATCATTTTTAGGCATTTAGAGCAAAAATGACAAAAAAACGAAATTTGAAGCAAAAAGAACCAATTATGAATTTTGGAGCATCATGCACCAGATCGGCGCATGATGCGATGGGGACTACTTATTCAAATTAAGGCAGTTCAAGATAAATTTTGCGTGAATTTTTAAAGGGACCTTTATTCTCTACACCTCTTGGAATAATTCAATGCATCTAGACACTTTGAAAGGTTCATTTATGAAGGGATATGACTCTTGGATTAAATGACACATCTTTTGAATTTAAAAGAGTTGACTTTTGGAGAAAATTTTGAATTCTTTTCCAAAGGAGGCAGTCCAAAATAAAAGAAGAAGACTTGAGGAGGCTTGTGTGTGTGACGTGAGGGAGAGAGAGAGAAAGTGACATGAGTTAGAGAGAGAGAAGAGGAGATTTTCTTCTAGAGTNTCAGCGTTTAAAAGGGGGAAGTTACGTTTGGGGGTCGCCCGTAAGAAGCTGTCGGCCGCCGGAATCGAAATCCCGTCGCCCGCTTCGGAAGGACTCTTTAATTTACATATATATATATAATTTTAGAAAAATA
>JXCR01145975.1:10196-63732 GCA_002079205.1 Phalaenopsis hybrid cultivar
TATATATATATATATATAAACACACACACACACACACACACACACACACACATACATATAGTGTACTTAAAAATTTCTCTTTTCTAGATGAGCATTATGTTCAAGTATTTACCTATGGTGAGTTTCAATTTGTAAAGATGGGCTATGACCTCTCAATAACATACCTATAATATATGTTGTAATGCTGTTGCTCAAAGTCTGTTATCTCTTAAATTATAAGTAAATTTGGGATTTTCATGGTTGATGGCCTCTCATGACATACAAATTGAAACACGTCTCTCGTCTTTGTTCATTCAAGCGGTTAGATTTATACCACCTTTTTCTTTCTTAAACATAATGCCTTATCTTTTAATGTCCATAAGATAAAACAACATATGATATATGAATAAAAGTCTTCCTCCTATTCCTGTAACATATGTTGTGTGATCTCAAAATCATTAAAAGTCAAGCAAATAGGACTAGACAAGACGAAAGTGATACAGGCTTAAGCACTGTTTAAGCACAAAAGTGAATCTAACTTTAGAAATTGTAAGGGGCTTAATAGCTAGAAGGAACTTTGTGGTAACTTTATGAACTATTTAAGATTTTATTCTTTCACAATTTTCATGTTTTCTAAAAGAATAATATATGGTTAAGTTATATATGCTTGAGTAGCATAAACTCCTAAATGATCATTACGATTTATAAAGATTAAGAAAATCAATTTTTGAGCTCTAAATTTAAGTTGAGACTAAGAGATTATACCAGATATTCATGAGTAAGTGGATGGCAATTTTTGACGACTTGCGATGGGATATAATTCATACAATTAATTCCTTGCAAAAAACTTCTATGAGAAGCATAAAATTTTAAAAATTAGGACGCTTTTGCATAAAATTTTTACCTCATTAATCAACTAAAAATTTTCATATTTCACACATCCCAATAAATATTTAATGATGTTTGGTAAAACTTTACAAAACTTCTTTTTTTAAAAATCTATCCAATGAATTTTGCTCTTTGAATAATGAAAAATATTATACTATCATGTTCAATTTTAGATATGGAGAATGATAGAAAGATGAAAATAGGGTCCTATAGTAAGAAAATAATAAAGAAATAGATTAAAAACAAGTCGATAAAGATGTGTATATGTCTATATAGAGAACTTTGCTGATTTGTAATATGGAAAGTGTCTTGTCATTCGCCCTATATATTAGGTCATAAGGACATATACATCATATATTCATGTCCTTGAACTCAGGACTTCTTAGTTGAAAAACTAAGCATTCAATAGTAAGCTAAGATAACTTGCATACTCTTTGCTTTCAATGGACGGTAATTTATTTGTGCCACATAAGAATAACAATTATCCATCCATCTAAGAAACTCCAAATTTTAGATTAACACATTTAGAACATTATTACAATGACTAAGCCAATTGGTCAATTACATAGATTTTGATACCATTTCTATCTTCAACTTCTTTTAAAAGAGTATAATAAGAAACTTTTTAATATACAAGCTACAATGTGGTAAACTTATCATAGTTGATGTAATAATTGCATAATTTTTAATTGTTTTATAAACACATATGTACCTGAATTAAAATGATCAATTTTTTTGTACAACTAATCTAACCACATAAAAGCTAAAATAAAGACATTTTGTCTAAAAATTAGAATGTACTATAATAATTTTTACAATCATCTAATAGTTATGTCATTTGAAGCTCAAAGAGTATAAAATAAAATTCAATATAAAAAAAATCTTCACAAGGATTGAGTTATTACTCATGCACAAAACCAAGTACCACTATAATTATTCTATTAAGAATAAGCATGTGTGATTCACACATAAACAAGCGTTACGATTAGTACCTAATTTCATTTACTAAAATTTAGAGTACATATAAATTAGAATATCTTAAACATTATAGTTCGCCCAACTAACAAATATACCTATTGGATCCTAATCTTTCATTCGTTCACACTTTAAGGGAAGAGCTTGGGAAGAATAAAAGAACTGCTGAAAAGAGAAATAGTTGTGTTTACTCAAAGAAAATTAAAATGTTATTTTTTAATCTAAATATTCAAAATTTTTTAGATATATTTTCACCCTTACATTAATAAAATTTTTTTCTATAAAATATAGGAAAATGATCATTAAATATAAAGCTTTAGGGATCTCTAGCATAATCTCTTTTTTCTTCCAACATTGACCAAACTAATATTATCTATAATAGGTTATCTTCTAACGAAGCAAAATTTCTCCTACTATTCTCTACGCACTCATCTGATCACATCCTTATTAGCTTGTTTACTCTTATCATAATTTGCCTCTTGTCCAATAGGGCCTTTCAGCGAGTTGTATCTTTTCTAGTAGGATTGATCTGATATTATAGAATGATTTTGGGCTGGATTATTGAACAAACTCCACAAACTTGATTGAGAACATTCATTTAATGATTTTTACTCGATAGGCTACACTTGGCAGCTCATTGATCTTGACTTAGGAAATTGGGATGTTGAAACTAGAATTTTATCTTGGTGCAACATAATCTTAGTATGAACATAGTCTGAACATACATATTTATTTTCCCAATTCTTTTATCTCTTAGAAAATAAGACTGCAAAATAAATAGGATAATAATACAAATAGTTGTTCATCAATAAGTCAGATATGCTATTAATTTAAAGATATTTTAGATTTATGAATCCCTTTCTTGACGATTAGAACCTTCATTTCTAACAAATATGATGATAAAGTGTCAACTGATCCAGACTTTCATTTGCTACATTTGTTTTTATCTATACATTTAATTTTCACTCTTCATTCTTTCTATAAATATGGATGGAGAACATTATAAATAAATACATTTACATGTCCACTTCAAAATGTTAAGAGTGTTTATTTGGAAACCAAATGCAAGAATGAAGTTCAAAAAAAAAGAAGGTGGTGAGTAATCAAAGGAACATCCGGCTCTTACCCAAGAGCAGGTTTCTCTAGGGCTCTGAATATCAATGTGAATTCATCAAATGTAATTTTTCTTCAAGGTCGGACTTTGTTGAATCAAGGTCCCATTGTAAAGTTATTAGAGTCTTTGCTTACACTAGTTGATGAAAGTAGGTTAAGAGGCTTACCTATGATCTCACAACTTAAGTTCTCATGCATATAGTATGGCACATAAAATATCTATTAACAAAATATGGAACCTAAGAATGCATTATAACATTTCTTATTTCTTTTTTATTTGTAGTGATTATTTCATATGATGTACTCATGGGAAATTGTTCTTCATAGAGAGCATGGTAAAATAAAAATTGAATGTGACCACATTGAATTCCTCTGAGAAATAAATTCAACCAAGGAAGATGCTGATTAGCAATCCCATTTTAGGGTTTAGCCTTTGGCTAAATAAAAGAGCATGACAAATGCTACAGATGGGTACTTGAAGGATTATAGTTTAATAAACCTCATACTATCATAGTAAGGCCTCAAGGATCCACCTTTGAGCATATCAAATGCTCCCATCTTACTGATTGATTGAACTCATGTAATAGTTATTCTAGTTGAAGTGTGAAGTTTCCATGTTGAAGAAAATCCTAGCTAATCTAATAAAAGATTTGATCAAACTACATCACAAGTGCCGGGTATGAGAGAGCTATGCTGAATCCACTTGTTTAAATATTTAGCTAGTGGAGAATTCATCTTAAAGGGACATTACTTAATTTATTTGATTTATAGCAGAGATTATGATGGATTAATTTGTGGAGTTTTTATTGTTACTATTGTAGCATGTTGCGTGTGTTGTATAACTTGCTTATGCCAAGTTATTGTAATGAAATAATATCTCTTGAATACTATAAAATTTTTTTATGAGTATCAATTTACATAAAAAATTGATAATTTTATCAAATACCTTTGTTGAGCTTGAAATATATTTTTTACCTTTATACCCTTGTAATACTTATTATATCATCTTATAAAAGGGATGTTTTTAATAATTTACTAAGTATATAAATCACTTATGAGTGATCTTTTATTTTCTGTTGCGACATCTTCTCAAGATGACTTCCTTTCTTTGTTTTTTCTACAAAGAAAAATTGAATGTTAAACTACCTAAAAAATCTAAGATGATCGGTAAGGATGTACTTACCTAAAAAATCTAAGATGATAACTAGAATGTAGTCTATATGCAATGCATGTTTGTGTTTGACTCATCCATTTGCTTATGACCAGTGAGGAAGGAAGAAAAACCAAACACTACGATGAGGAGTTATTATTTTATCATGGTTAGTTTAGACTAGGGTTGCAACTTCCTCTCTACTAGGATCTGATTAATATAATCAACTTCTATTGTATGATACCAACTCACATCGTGCTAATTTCATTTGTTAGTTCGTTATAATGATCCTTTTCATGAGGAAGATGAAGGTGTTATGGTCAATCAATCTCTTCTTATGGATCTTCATAGTCAAAGCTTTATTTTTAGGGAAATATTAATTTTATGTTACCAAGAAAAGTACATAAAATAATTAGAATTTTCCATCTAAACTTAAAATATAACTCACACAAAATAAAATCTGGCGGAACACTTCACCAAATAAGAAATAGAAACATATAATGAATTCTCATAAGATAATTCCAAAAGACAGAAATAAGAAAATTATCCCAGGATGAAGATAAGATAGTACAAATAAAATTTTTGTAAAAATTAATATTAATCCAAATAACCCTTAATGAGTATTTTAAATTGACTGAATAAGCTCTAGATTGAAGATAAAATTAATGGTGCTTATCGTTCTTATTGAAGGAATAAGAAGTATGACAAGAGGCAAAGCTTGCATAGCCAAGATAATAATTACCAGAAATAAAGAGATTAAAACTCATTCCTCTGAAACAAACATGATATCAAAAGTTATTGAGCGATTCCAAACAAAAAGTTAGGATAAATATATAACAACATAGCTACTATATTAAGGATACTAAGACAAAGACTATACCAGCATGTAGTATAACGATGAAACAATAGCCAAGAAATGAAACAATTATGAAAAATAAAATGATGGAAATACATGAAACAAAAAAAAGTGAATAGAAAAAAACCTCACTAAAGCTAGAAGTCTAAGTCAAGCCAAGGAATGCTGAAGTCTTTATGATTCATGAAATAAATCAAATCTAAGAAAGCATTGTTAGGGTTTGTTTAGGGTGGCTGCAGGTTATTAAAAGCTACTGGGTAGTAGCTATGGCAAGAAGCTGCTGCACAGTAGTTGCTTTAAATAAGCTGCTTGTTTGTTTATTTTTTGTAATTTTGAAACTGTTGTGCTGCAGTTGTTTCTGGACAAATGATCATCCTAACTCTTTATGTAATGTTGTTTGCAATAGAATTATTCATAGTAGCACATTCCATTCTTGAAAGTAAATATCAAGTTTGAACATTATAAAATAAAAATAGACCCTTCACTAAATAGTGAATAGTACAACTTTCGAAATTAAAAAAAGGAGTATTAAAATAATAATTAAAAAATATGATAGTTTTAAATTTTTTTTTAAAATTTAGCTGGTGTGTGTCATGAGATAAATCGTCATCTAGAGAAACTCTCCACGCCCGATCACTCTCGGTAGTGGAATCGTCCAACCCATCTGTCCACTTGAATAAGTCAGTTTTAAGTTCTTCTCCTTGAACACCTGTAAAATTGTCTTCATTGACATTTCTTTTCTGCCACGAGTTACATTGTCTCTTGTTGAATATTTCTTTTCATCCACAAGTTACATTGTCTCTTTCAAGGACACCTCCTATGGAGGATGGTCTCTTATTGAACATTTCTTTTCTGTCACGAGTTACATCGCTAGTTCTCTCAAAATCAATAATGTGATATTTGGTATCTAGAAAGAGTTGAAGATACCCTCTTAGTACTGGTTATCCAACGTTGACCAATTACTATTTCTCTATAGTAAAAAATTAAATATTTCACAAGATAATATTATTTCTTTTGTTAATATTCGAGCTGACCTAGAAGTGGGTTCGAGAAGTTATACTTATGAGTTATCATCATAAATTTGAAAATATGACCACCATATGCACTTTCTTTCCATCTAGCCATCACAAATGTGAAGCACATATTGAAATCACATACAATCATCACATTCTATGATGGCGATCCACATTGTCCAATATATGCAATCTTTTTACAGTTAAAAACACTTGCATCTGCATGTGTACCATTAATCACTCCAATACAATCATAAAATACTTACCAATTATTTTACAGACATTATGTTAAATAAAATTTAGGGGAATACAAACTCATGAAACCACCTTAAAATATGACACATAACAGTGGTCATGTGAAATCTGACGGGTGGTTGGCTTAATTCCCATCTCCACCTCTTAGATATAGAGGTCACAAAATATTAGTTTCATATCATTATCTTAGACAGAGGACAAAACAATTTCTTTTGACTTGCCTATAATAACAATTAATATGCAAATAAATAAAGAACATGAATTCATGGGAGATAAATAAAAAAAATTAAAGAACATAAACATGTTAGACACCATCACCATATCATAGCCATCACCATTATATTTATTAAAACATCAACAACACCACACCACACCACAACCTCCACACCACACCGACTCCATCAAACTACACACCACCACCTCCACACCACCAACCAACAACAGCAATAACACACCACATTACTAGATCACCTCCACATCACTTACCTGCACAACACACCACCACCTCCACCCAACCTAAAACCAACATCAATAGCACACCACCATCATATCACTAAAAACCAGCAACAACACCACGCCACAACCTCCAAACCACACAACCTCCTCCAAACCACAGACCACCACCTACTACCAACATGAATAACGCACCACATCACTCCAGAAACTCCACATCAACTTCCTCCAAATCACCACACCACTCCACCAACTCCACAACACCTTCCTCCACATCACTACATAGCCTTCTCCAAACCAAACAACACCTCATAATTTTTTACACTCCTTCACACCACCTTCTCCAACCATCAACATTAATCTTAGCACACCTGGTGGGGAAATTTTTGTTCGCCAACACCATAGTGCCTTTTAGAAGACACTCTATCTAGATGATCGGGAACAACGTTCAGAAAAATATTATGTCCTCCAAGAGGAAGAGAATATTACTTTTGAAATGGGTCTAACCACCTGAAAGAAGAAAGCCTTCTTTCGGTCTACAGAACAAAGGGTTTCCCTTACCTTATGGGTGTAAGATAAGGTTTATTTAAATTATGGGGCCTTACTTCCTATAAGGGCAAGCCCTTGTAGTTAATTACTTCATTAAGGCCATGAACCATAATGAAAACTCTAGATTATTATAATAAGTCAAATTATGAAATGATTAGAAGGAATTGAGCTCAAAGGGTGAGAAAACTTGATTATTTGGTAGAGTAGGTTTTATATCTGGGAGGTGGCTTTGAAAGCATTAGAAATGCCCTATGAATAAATTAGATATGGTTTACAAGGTGAATCAATGATATTTAATATGATATATATGAATTTATCAAAATCACTATATTGTAGAGTGAGGTACGAAAGATTTCTTGATGGAAAGTCAAACATAAACTATATAAAGAAGCCTAACAAGTGAACTAACCTAGACATTAGGAATGATTTACCCAATCAAAATGCTCATAGCTTTTTGTCATCCTGAAAGTTTGATATCTATCAACTATAACTAGCCTCATAACCAAGAATCCCTAAAAAATGACGTAGCTCAAGTGATTCGTAGTCTTAAGGAGGTTTGAAATACCTTTGCCAGCTACCATAGGTTACTTCCCTCTATGGTATTCCCTTTAGTTTCAAGGGGTAGGTTTAGTGTTTTGTATGTCCTAGCCCATAATTCTAGCTAGTTACCTAAACTGTCATAGGTTTCTACACGCAAACTAACCTAGGGTAAGTGTATGACCCTGAATATTGGTGGCTACGTTCGCTAACCTAGGGTTCTTGTCGGATCTCCCTAAGGTTGACTCTCATTCTTTATCTTGGTGTAGTTTAATTTAATTTGAAATTAAATATTTAATTAATCATTTGTTTCAATCCCTAGATGTTGTCAGTTATGTTGGATAATCAAGGTTTTCTAAGTTTTAAAGTTTGCTAGTTTTATATTTTTTTTAGAAGAAAGCCACCTGAAAGGGTCTTCTATCTTTTATTTTATTTTATTTTTATTATTTTCATTTTTTTTGTTTTTTTTTGTTCTTAAACATGAATAAAGTAATAAAACATGCAATAGAACATGAACGATATGCAATAACGTAACAAAACATGAAATAACACAATAAAACATAGAGACATGTATGAAATAATATAAATATAACATTGTATTAGACTTGGGCTGATTTAGGGTAGTTCAGATCTAAACTGAGTCGACATGGGTTAATCAGGGTAGGCTAAGATTTGATTTGGGTTGGCTCGGGTTGACTAGGGTTGACCAGGTTAGGTTTGGGTTTGGTTTGCTTTAACCTGAGTTGATTGGGGTTAACCCGGGTAGGTTTTGGTTTGGTCTGGGTTGACCCGAGTTGACTCAGGTCAATTAGGTTTGGGTTTGGTTTAGTTTAACCTAGGTTAACTTGGATAGGTTTGGGTTGACCTGGGTTGCCTGGGGTCAACCCATATAGGTTTGGATTTCGTTTGGTTTGAAACCTGAGTAGGGTTTGGTTTGGACCATTTGGGTAGTTTGGGGGAGTTTCAGGTCATTTGGGTGGGTTTGAGACGTTTCATGTCATTCAAATGGTTTCAGATTGTTTCATGTCATTTGGGTGTTCTTGGAGTGTTTTGAGGCAATTGGGTGATTTCAGAGTGTTTCTCGTCATTTGGATGTTTTCTGGGTGTTTCAGGTTATTTGGGTGGTTTTGGATTATTTTGGGTCATTTAAGTGGTTTTGGGTTATTTCGGGACATTTGGGTGGTTTTGGGGAGTTTTAGGCCAATTGGGTTGTTTTGGGGCATTTCGATCATTTCGATTAGGTTTGGACTAGATCCAAGTTCGATCGGGTCTAGGCTGGGTAAGGTCTGGTTTGGGTCAGACCTGGGTTTGTTTGGGCTAGACCTGACCTATGTCAATTCTAGGTTGGGTCAAACCTAGGTTAGTTTTTAGGATTTTGGTTAGATTGGGCTAGACTTGAGGTGGGTTGGGTCTAAGTTAGGTCATATTCAGACCTGGGTTAGATTTTAGGGTTTAGGTTAGGTTGGACTAGACCTAAGCTGGGTCGGGACTTGGTTGTGGTCAGGTTTTTGTTGGGTTAGTTTGGTGTTGGGTCAAACTTGGGTTAGATTTTAGGGTTAGGGGTAGATTGGGCTAGATCTAAGCAGTGTTGGGTTTAGGTTGGGTCAGAACTGGGTTAGCTTTTAGTGTTTGGGTTAGGTTGTGCTAGACCTGAGCTAGGTCAGGTCTAGGTTGGGTTAGGTCTAGGTTGGGTCAGACCTAGGTTAGGTTTTAGGGTTTAGGTTAAACAATTTGAGGGATTAGGATTAGGTTTTTGGGTGGACTTGAGTCGAACCCAAATCCAAGCCTAATGCAAGGCTATTGATTTGACTTAAACTAGAATTTTTTCAACTCAAATGCTTAGATTGAAACACTTAACTTACAAAATGGTGTTGACCGGAGAACAGAGAACTTCACTGGTTTGAGGCACTTCCCACTTGGTTCTTCACCTTTGGATGACTTCAAGTGCAGAACCAAGCATAACTATAGTGAGGGATGAATGACCACCTTTTATAGGCGATTGCGGTTGTCATAGGTCGTTGTTCAGACGAAAAATTAACAGTTTGGATTACTCCAGTGGTTTCTGCAACCATTGAAGTTTTTTGGATATTTCAACCATCCGATTGAGTGGACTTTTGGGATAAGATCTGCTAAAGATTTTTGGATTTTTCTGAACACATTAGGATGTCAAATCTTGTTGATTCATATCCAATCTAAAAAGGTGAATGTGATGACTAGATCGTGAAGGACAACACAGAAGTGTATCATTCAACCTGAAAAATAGTCAGAAGAAATATAGGAAGATACTTATCTTAGGAGGATTGCATAGGGCCTCACATCCAACCTATGGTAGAAAGATTTAAGATTTAGATTGTTTATGCTCAGCTGGAAGGCATAATGATTTACATCCCACCTAATACAAAAAGCTTTAAGATTTGAAAATGTCTATGCACGACAAGAAAGCATAAGAACTTACATCCTGCATAAAAAGGAAAAATTTAAGATTTGAAAACGTCTATGCTTGATAGAAAAGCATAAGGACTTACATCCTGATGCGGATTTGCTGAAATATAGTTATGTAAAATTTATAAAGTTGACTCCGCTTTACAACAGTGCCAAAAACTTGAAGTGGTATTTTACTAATAATAACGTTCAACACTTAATGTTAGTATTCTACGGAAGTATACGCATCATTATCAAGTAATATAAAACTTTCTATTTAAGTCCCAAATATCAATCCCACGGGGAAGATCTAAATTTGAATTGATAAATTAACTATGAAATTCATAGAAATCAAACAAATTTACTATCACTAATTTTGATTGTGTAAGATGCTAACAAAACTAAATTATTAAACTACTAGAAAAACTTAAATGCAGAGTTTAAAACAGTAACTACTAAACTATGTTTATGTGGTGGAGATTTCTTATAAGAAAAGCATCTTTCCCACTATAATGAGTTTTTGGTGAAATGAGATGAGATAAATGGTTTAAATATGTACTTTGCCAAATAGGAACAATTTTAATTCTCTACCCTGATTTAGTGTTATAAAAAATCATTGGCTAATCTTAGGTTTATCATTAAATCAGTCGCTAGGCTAGGAGGATACTGGCTCCCACTCCAGATCTCCCACTTCTCTTCCCCTGAAGGCTAACTCTCGCTTTACTTTTTAAACACTAGGATCAAATTGTGGATTTTTAGTCCGTCACTTTAGAAATATCCAATTCTACACTCAATAAAGTATATTTCCCTATTTATTTGCACTTAATTCCATGAACAAAATACTCATTCATGGACTTAAATGTGATTCTCACTCTATTGTAGAACTCATACTCCCTATCCCGAATCATATGTTTCACAACATATTTAAACAATTCAATTGGCCAGACGGAAAAGTAAATTAAGAGCGGAGTTTAAAAACCATGACAATTTATTTTAAATTTTAACATTGGCACATCCACATTATCTCTTCATTTCACCATATCTCAGAGTAGGGAGAAAGATAAAGGAAACTACTCAGACTTCATGAAAAAATACAACAAAACACAAATTTTATATATAAAAGAAAGTTCATACAACAATAATAACATATAACACTTATCTGAAACTCTTTCTCAAAGAAAATCCATTGTAGCCACACTTAGCAAATGTAGGAAGAAGAAATCTCTCACTTCTCTTCCTCTCCAAGACTTTTTATGGAAGAATTCACACTTAAACTCACCACAAAAACTCAAAACTATAAAAACAATGACTAACTAATGGTGTGGAATGGCATGGAATGTAGGCGTGTGAATTAGAAAATTGAAATGAGTGGAAGAATTTGAAATAGTGTGAAGTGCCTAGGTCAGTTTTCCAATAGATGCATCCAAAAACTCTTCAAAAAGCGTCCAAATTTGTGGAATCTTCTATAAACAAGGTCTGCACCGACGCTGACATCATTGACACCAAAGGCCATCTAATTAGTTCCTTCTTCTCTGTCAAATTGCGCCGTCGGCGCTCAGTCTGGCGCCGTCGTCGCTGAACATTTTTTTAAATTCTCCAATTTGACTCCAAATTTCATCCTTTTTGCTCCAAGTCCTAAAAATCAATAACATTCAATAAAACATAAAAAAATACCTTTCATTAAAGTGCAGTATCACAAAAATGAGTATAAAATATGGTTCTAAAAATTCATATATTTTTGGTGTATCAAAATCCCCTAAACTTAAATGTTACTTGTCATCAAGTAACTCCGTTACTACATAAAAATATGACTTATGGTAAATATTTTAACTTCTAGATTTCCATATCTTAGTTCATTAAATATAATAGCATCACTTAAGAAAAATTTTAAAATAACTCTAGTTAACACTAAAGGTATAAGAGTATTTAGCAGTCAAGTCTAAGATTTTTGATTCTCTATTCTTTTTAAGAAAAATTACAAATTATTCATATTAAAGATAATTAGAATATTCATATGAAAAAGAACTTCCTGAAACTTTACTAGTAAATATGCTAATATTTAAATATATGTTTAAAAAATGTAGCCAAGCCTTCTTCTTTAAGTTGATTCAACTAAAACCATTTTTTAATTAGGCATCTCCTCAACCTTCTCTTCACATCTTTCTTCTTTTCTTTTATTTTTCTTTTCAGGATCATTTTCAATTCTTTTTCTTTTCTTTCTTTTCTTTTTTTCTTTCTTTTTCTTTTTTTATGTGAGGATTACTATATCTGGATAGCCTTTAATGATTTCGAACTTCACTAACCTTTTTTTAAAGTTAAAAACTTTTCACATTCCTTCACTTTATAAATTTATATTAGCTTTAAAGATTTTTCATAATTTTAATCTTTTCTTCTTTATGAATTTCTAGATTTTTAATACTTCAATAATGCAAATTCTTTTACTTAAAATAAAAAAAAACATAGTCTTATTCTATCATACCAAATATCTTAATCTCTAAAATTAACCTTTATTATTTAAAAGATTTACTTAAGTTTACTATATATTTAGAAACATAGATATAGTTATGTAAAGTTACCCTCTAATACTAAAGGTCATGTTAAAATTTTAAAGTATTTTGAAAATATAACTAATTGAGGACAAATAAAATTAAGTTTCTTTTCTTTAAAAAATAAATTTTCTTCCCGCCAAACTTAAATTTTTAAAAGATTTTAAATGTAGAACTGAAAAATTAAGGGTTAAAGAAAACATTTAATACATAAAAAAAAGACATACCTGTTGAAGGTTCTGATTTGAAACTTAACTCTGAAATATTATAAGTGCTAATATGAAAAACTACAAGACTTAAAACATTATATAGCACAAAATACATATAAAAATTTACTGAAAAAGAGTTAACTACAAATACATCCAACAAAACACTAAAACTAATAACTTCCAGTAGATTCACAAATCTAAAGTTCACAACACAACACACAACATAAATAAAGCATCACAGTCCAAAAACAAACAGTCTCAACAAATAAATACAATTAAACATAAACTAAACAAAAATTTAACTAAAGCATCACCAATCATCGTCTTCTTCTTCTTCTTCTTCCACATCCAAATTCTGCCGCTGATATGGATAAAAACAGGGTGAGTAGGAAACTGAACTAAGTGATAACCCCTCATGAATCTGACCATTGCATCATCATAAGCAACATTATATTTGAACTTCTGTCTTATTAAATAATCAAAGTGAGCTTTTTTGCCCTCCATATTTTCCATTCTATGATCCATTCTCAAAATATCTCCCTGTTGGATCATTATTTGCTCCATAAGTTCTTAGATAGTAGGGGTACTAGAAGTACCTAAAGTAGAAGGAATATCCCTGGTCCTACTTCCAGATCTCCATCCAACATGAGATTCATAAGTCTTTATATTAGCAAGCCTAATAGGTTTTAGAGGTTCAATCCTCTCCTCATATGGTCTATAATCAACTCCTGCCGTTTACATAGTGCGAAGATCAGGGCAAGGTGTGCTAAACCTCTATTAGTCTCTCTAAAAGCAATAAATCGAGTGTTCCTATAAATAATAGAGCTTACATATATCCTTTTCATCTGTTGGATACAGAAGTTCAAGATGACTCTATCCCTTATCTCCTCACTATGATGGTTTGTTGGTATCATTCTTCCAGAAATGCAATAGTGTCAGACCTTAGATACTACATTTAACATAGAAAGAGGATATTTTACCTTAACACCATTCTTTACTTTCCATGTTCTTCTTCCATCAATAAGAAAAGAAATAACCTCATCCAAGGCCTTATTCGTAGTAGAAAATGATTTGTACTGGCAGCTATACACATCTTCCAACTGATGAAATTAATTAATCTTCCTTGGAGTAAACTCCACAACACATAGTCTTCAGAAGTCTCCTTAAAATTGGCGTAGAACTCCATGACTACACCAATAATCACTTCGACAATAAAGTAGCAGAAATTCTCCCACTGTCGAGCATTAATTAATCTCTCAACTTCTCCTCCCAGATTTTAAAATTCTCTGGCAGCTATACACATCTTCCAACTGATAAAATTCATTAATCTTCCTTGGAGTAAACTCCACAACACATAGTCTTCAGAAGTCTCCTTAAAATTGGCGTACAACTCCATCACTACACCAATAATCACTTCGATAGTAAAGTAGCAGAAATTCTACCACTGTCGAGCATTGATTAATCTCTCAACTTCTCCTCCCGGATTTTTAAATCCTCTATCCAGAATCACTTTTTAGTTGTACGTAGACTATTGAAGCAAATGTTAGCCTTATAGTTGACAAACTTTTGATCATCAAAATCTGCTTCTCTTTCCTTTGCTCGTTCTAGGTGCCATGGTAAATCTATGAAAATTTGATAAAATCCAAATAAATTCCCAAAAATTCCAAAAATCACAATGTGAAGCATTTTAAACTTAAATATACTAAGTAAGAGTTCTTCACTAATAGATTTTCTCAAAATCTTTCAAAAAAATCTCAAAATTTTGGATCTCGACAATGTAAGATAAATCCTTGGTGAAAATAAAAAAAATTTGAGTTCAAAGTGTAGCTCTTACTTAGAGAAGATGAAATCCAAACTTTTTTTGCCTTAAAATCACCTCAAATCCAAACAATAGCAAGCCCTAGGTGCAAAAACCGGAGGTTGAAGGTAACTCAAGGGGTAAAAATGGTGTTTCACTATGCAAATCACAAATTTTAAGGGTTTTTAGGTCAGTTTGGGTCAAGGGCGTTGTTGGCGTCCATGCCGGCGCCAATGGCCAAAAAACTCATATTTTGATTTTTTTCAATTTTCAATTTTCTCTCAATTTACTCAAAAGTTTATTTAATTTTTTTGAAAATTAATTTTCATCTAAAAATAATTCATAAAAAAATATTTTCACAAACAACACCAACTAACTTTTATATATGAAAATACACTTTTTACAAATACATTTTTCTAATCACATTTTCACATCCTTAAAGCAAATTAAATTATAATTCAACATCGATATCAAGCCACAACACTAGAATGCTGACACAAAACTATACACATAATCAAAGTTCTAAGGAAAAGTAAAGTAAATCAAATCCACAAAATTATATTAATAACATAAGTATTTTAAAATAGTAGAGAGTCTAACTTCTTCAATTAATCTGCCTCATCTTCAGTACTTTCTCCTCCTCTAATATCTTCTATAGATTACTAATGGACATACAAATTGTAGAAGGGTCAGCACGGGAATTGATCAGTCAAATT
Source organism: Phalaenopsis hybrid cultivar (assembly GCA_002079205.1). Classification (NCBI taxonomy): domain Eukaryota; kingdom Viridiplantae; phylum Streptophyta; class Magnoliopsida; order Asparagales; family Orchidaceae; genus Phalaenopsis; species Phalaenopsis hybrid cultivar. Next base: position 25,655 of record JXCR01145975.1, read on the forward strand.
TTCATTGATCTATCCATTTTTCTTGAACATCTGCACCAATCCTGCTTCAACTATTCCAGTATGATCAAAGTTCTCCTTCATTCTCCAATCTAGGTGATCAAAAAGGTAGTTAAGATTTCCTATTGCATTTGTAATACTTTGTAGTTCTCTTTATATTTTCTTCATTCTCTTATCCAAAGTTATTGAACTTCCAACTATTGGTGGCATCAATGGTGTTGAAACATGTGATGAATGATCCAAAATACAATCCAATGCTTCATTTCCATTTCCTATACAATTTCCATCAATAAGAATTATGGGCTCCCAAGATAGTAAAACTTTTTCCAAACTTTCATATGGAACTTGAGATTGACTGCAAAGTAAGAAAATTATAGAAGGATGCCCAAGTCCATATATTAACCCATTCATAATAATACTCATAACAGATTTGAAAATAATCAACCCCACATCAATAAGTTTTTCCATTTGAATGCAATAGTTTAAAATGAGACTTTCTCTTGTAACTTTACTAATCTTCATGGTAGAGAGTAATTTTGCAAATATGAAGAAATGTCATTATTTTGAAATTGGATTAAGCAGCGAAGCAGAGAAACTAACGTATCCCTCATTTCTGATTTTCTAATTATTATGTTCATTTGTCAGAAAATTATATACTTCTTGCATGATATCTTTCATTGGGATAAAATTTGTATAATGAAAGATTAGAACGTTTTCTATCATTTACAAATCATTAATTCGAGCTGGAGTAAATGGTACAACCTTACCTCGAATGAAGACAACTCTTTGGGTAATTCCATGTAAATTAACATAAAACTCCTTTACTACGGGTACTATAACTGCAGTGGTAGTGTAGCACAAAACTTCCCAATGCCTGTGTACAATGATTTTCTCGATCTATGAATGCGGATTACTCACTGCATGATTGACAAAACCTCTCTCCTTGATAAGTCTCTTCTTCGTGATGACTTTGTCATATAATCTCTGCACGTCAAAATTGACAAACTTTTTTTTATTGAAAACTCCATACCTTGAAGTATTTCTAGAATTGGAAGCCATGAAATTCAAAATTATGAAGTTTCTGGACGTCCAAGTTACTTTTTAGGACTTTAAATACACCTCTTAGCGATTATTGAGGAGCAAAATCCAGCCAAAGTCTGCCAAAATCGTTTAGCACGTGGAAAATGCTCGGGACGCCGTAGGCACTGTCGGCGCTCCTGATGGCGCTATCGGTGCTCCCAATGGTACTGTTAGTGCCATGGTCCTTTAGGCGGGCACCATTGGCGCTAGAGATCAAATTCACGTCTATAACTTTTTTTGTTCAATTTGATTCCAAATTTTCCTCAAATATCAATATTTGTCTTAATTTATGATTGATATAATTGTGTAGGACTTAAAAATATAATTATTTCCTAATACATAAACACACTTATTAAAAAAATAGTAATATAGATATATAGATTTATATATGAGTTGCCTCCCACAAAGCACTTGGTTTAATGTCGTCAGCCTAACATACCATTGTTTAGTTGGGTTGACTTAACATTAAAACTTCTTTAAATTGTGGTATGTGTACTTCATGATAATGATTCACTCGATGCCCATTAACTTTAAATATCTTTCTAGTTTTATGATCCTTAATAACAATAGTTCTATAATGATAGACTTTAATCATTTTAAATGGTCATAACCATCTGGATTTCAGTTTTCCTGGAAATAATATCAATCTTATGTTATATAATAGAACTACTTGTCCAGGTTCAAACTTTTTATTAATAATCTTCCGATCATGCCATATTTTCATTTTCTCTTTATAGATTTTTGCATTATCATATGTTTCATTATGATCTCCTCAAGTTCATTGAGTTGAAATAATCTTTTCTCACTAGCATCTTGTAGCTTAAAATTAAATTCCTTAATAGCCTAAAATGTTTTATGCTCCAATTATATTTGTAAGTGGCATGTTTTTCCAAAAATAAGTTTGTATGGGGACATTCCTATATGAGTCTTATAAGTAGTTCTGTATGCCCATAATGCAGTATCTAATCTAGCAGACCAATCTAATTTATAAAGATTTACAGCTTTTTCTAAAATTTGTTTTATTTCATGATTCGATATTTCCGCTAGACTACTAGCCTGAGGATGATAAGCAGTAAAGAATATATGCATAATTTCATATTTTTTTATGCATTTTTTTTTATCAATTTCTTGATTCTCATATTTTTAAAATGGGATCCTTCATCAGTAATAATTACTCTGGGCATTCCATATCTTATAAAATTATTTTTATTTAAAAATTTAGAAACACTTCAAGCATTACATTTAGGTACATTAATAGCTTCAATCCATTTGGACATATAATCAACAACAAGTAATATATATAAGTTTCCAAATTAGCATAAATGGTCCCATAAAATCTAATGCCCACACGTAAAAATTTTTAACTTCCAATGTGTAATTTAGAGGCATTTCGTTACTTCTAAAAATATTTCCTACTCGCTGACATCGATCGTATGTTTTAATATATTCATTAACATCCCTAAAAAGAGTAGGCCAAGAAAATCTAGCTTGCAAAATTTTATAAGCAGTTCTATTTGTTCCAAAATGTCCTCCAAATTCAAAATCATGACATCTCTCAATTATTTGTTGAGTTTCTTCATAAGGCACACACCTTCTAATAATTAGATATTTACATTATTTATATAAATATGGGTCATCCCAAAAATAGAATTTTGAATCATATATAAATTTCTTTAATTATTGATTCTTAATATCTGGTGGTAGAATATCACTTATAATATATTTTACTATATCGACATACCACGGTGTATCTATTTCATCAATACTATATAATTGTTTATCAGGGAAATTTTCTAAAATTTTATTTGTAAAATTAGTTAATATTTTTTTCCTAGTCTAGACAAATGATCAGCTATTTGATTATCATTTTCCTTTCTAACAACTATAGAAAAATCGAACTATTGCAATAGAAGTATCCATCTAATTAACCTTGGTTTAACATCCTTATTTTGCATTAATTATTTAATAGCAGAATGATCTGTATGCTCTATACATTTAGTTCCAATTAAAAAAGTATAAATTTATTAAAGGCATAGACAATAGCTAATAACTCTATTTTAGTAGTAGTGCAGTTAATTTGAGCATTATTTAGAGTTTTACGAACATAATATATTACTTTAAAAAGTTTGTTGTGCATTTGTCCTAAAACAGCTCCTATAGCATAATTGATACACATAAAATATATAGTATTTTGGACACATTTTTATACATATTTTTGAGATATTGCGCTTTGATGGAAGGTATTTGTGTGTTTTTCTTTCAGGTACAAGTAAAAAGGTGAAAAATGCTAAAAGAAGTGAAAAAGGATCAAATTTGGAGCAAAAATGTGAAAATGGTGCAAAAGAGTTTTGGCGCCTAAGCATCGATCCAGCGCTTAAGCGTCGGTGAAACAAAGAAGACCGCTCCTAAGCATCAGAGGCCTCACGCTTAAGCGCCAAATGTTGTTATTTAGTGGTTTTCTTTATTTTGCCAAATTTTGAAGGGACATTAGAGAAGCTTATTGGCTAAAGAGGATGGTTATGACCATTAGAAATGGAATTATGATTAAAGGATTTGTGAAAGGAGGCATCCTTTGGAGAATACATTGAATTAAGACACATTTTGAAGAGTTGTCAAGGTACCTTATGGAGATTTATAAAAGAAGGAAGTTGAGACTTTTTAAGGTGTGCTTGAAAGTTTTGAAAAGTGTTGGAAAAGAGGAGTTTTGAGAGAAATTTGTGGAGAGATTTTCAGGCACCACAAATTTACTTTATCCTTTTTATTTTTAGTTTTATTGTGAGTGTCAAGAGTGTTGTAAAAGAGAAGAAATTTAGAAGAAATTCAAGAGTTTGGTGGAGAATTTGAGATAAGTTTTTATCTTTGTTATTAAACTAATTTTGGTTTTAATCGAGACTTGTTGGTATGACAATGATTTCTACTTTTAAATTAAAGTGTGGTTTTGTTTTTTCCATGAATTCTGAGTAGTTTTCATTATCTTTCTCCTTAAAATGATAAGTAATTAAAAGTGTTGGATGAAAGTTGTGTAGAGTATTGATCTATAATGTTGGAAGAATTTGTGATGATTTAAATCCATGTACTTCATTTACTTCTTTGTTTGGCCTATCCAGATGTTAAAATTTGTTGTGAGAACATGTAAGAACCGGGCTGGTATTGTCTCAGTCAACANTTGAATATTTTTTTTCTAAATTGGACTACTATATTTCTAAATCTAAATTTTACTAACTCCTAAAGTAGCTCATATACATTTCATACATATTTAGTTTTTAAAGATTGAAGTGTCACTTGAGGACAAGTAACATTTTAAGTTTAGGGGATTTTTATACACCTAAAATATATAGTGTTTTTAGACATACTTTTATACCATGCACTTCATTTACTACTTTTGGTTTTAATTGAGTTTTGTTGTTGATTTGATAATGATTTGTACTTTTAAACTAAAGTGTGGTTTTATTTTCTCCATGGATTCTGTGTACTTTTCTTTATATTTCTTCTTAAAATGATAAGTAATCAAGTTTTGGATGGAAATTGTTGAGAGTATTGATCTTTAATGTTCGAAGAAGTTGTGATGATTCAAATCCATGCACTTCATTTACTTCTTGATTTGGCCAATCCAAATTTTAAAATTTGTTTTGAGAACATGTAAGAAACATGCTGGTATTGTCTCAGTCAACAATTGGAAATAATCAAATGAGGTTGTATGAATGAGAATGTAGTTCATATGATTGAGTGCAAATAAATAGGGAAATATTCATTGAATGGTGAAGAGTTAGAGGACTTTAAAGTGACAAGTTAAATCCCCCAACTTGGTTTATTATTTTAGGTTCTGATATGATGTGTTAGCCCCTAGGTGGAGGGAATTGAGGGAACTCTAGAGTGAGAGCTAGTATCTTCCTTGCCTAGTCGGGCTTCAGAACTAGTCAAACTTTAAATTAGCAAATGTTTTTTATAACATCTCTAGTAAGGGTAATAAATATTATTGCTCCTATTTGGCACAACAAAATATGCATTCTTCCACAATAAAATTCCTATACTTATTACTGATTCATGATAAGGAGAAAAATATTTTCATGTTTAGTGCTTTTCTTCTACAAAAACGCAAGTTATCTTTTTAATTTTGTTCTATTTTTGTCAAAATATTAAAATTACTAAAAATATTTAAACTTTCTTTACTGTGAAAATGACTTTAGTTTAAATAATTAACTTTTTAAAAATAGAAAATTTTTCAAAAAGTGCATATTGCATATCTTCCCTGTGGGTTCGATATCCAGGTCTTAATCAAAAAGTCCTACATTAGTTGATAATGATACTTATACTTGCGTAGTATCCCAACATAAATAAATTAAAAGTTAAATTCATATTTTTCTTCAAGATCAAGTTTTTGGTTATGTTGCAAAATAAGGAAATATAAGTGCAAAATGTAATAAGAATTATTTTTAAAATGTTGCATATAAGCAGTTTTGGGATCAGAAGGCCTTGCAGAAAGTACAAGAGCAATTTTCATAAAAGATCATAAGGAATAAATCATATAAAATAGGACTTAAAAGATTAACCTTATCAGGCCGTAAGACCTCTTACTTGTAAGGATGGATCTCAACTATCAGAGAAAGTAATATTGATTTATAATGTGAATCATTGATTATAGTATCTCATAGTTGTACATATATTTTGAAATCTTACACAAGACTTGATGTACTATTTTATAATACATCATTACTTCCTACTCAGACGATGACTTGAGACTGATTCCAGTGCTGCAAGGCCTTGAATACCCAACAAAACTAGAGCTAGATGCACAATATTTATGAAAAACAATATTTTTTATGATTTGGCTATCTTTAGAGAAAATTCCCAGCTTGGCTTTCTAAGATCAACATTAAACACCTGGAGATTTATAGTTTTAAACCCAATTTTACTCATCAGAAGCACCAAGAGAAGGAAGTAGTGTTGTAATATAAGGATGAAGAAGAGGGAGTTTTTTCTAATTGTGTTGACATTTATGGTATACTACGTAGAGTTTGTTCTCATTAGTGTTTTAAGTTGTATTTCACTTTTGGTTAGGTCACTGTGCTTCTGTGATGTGATTTGAAATATTTAAGTCATAAATATTTTTTATTTTCAAGCTTTAATGTTTGAACTTTAATTTTAAGAATACTTTCTGTTTTCCTATTATAAAATCTTCACACATATATCAATTTTTTTATTATATTAAGAATTTTGTTAAATTTATAAAAAAAATATGCAAATAAGTTGTTTACAAAACGCACAAACCAAACAGATGCAACTTATTTAAAACACGGGCAGAATAGACATATTTCTAGAATCAGCTATTCTCCAAACGCACAAACCAAACGATAGACAGCTTATGTAGATTAGTTACTTATCACTAGATTATCAGTATAAGCAGCTTATTAGGATAAGCTGGATAAGCTGCAGCTACCCCAAATAGTCCCTAAATCTCATCATGGGTTCACAAACCCTAAAATTTAGGATAAAACCTGAGTGAATAATTTTATACCCAAATCTTCATAACACATTAAGATGATCACATAAATAATAATGAACCCTAATTTATGGTTATGGGGACCCATTGGTCTAATAAGACCATTTGGTCAACCCAACCTCTAAATTGGTCAAACTGAACCATCTGGTCAACCCAAACACCAAATTGGTCATGTTGGACCATTTGGTCATCCTAAAAACCAAATTGGTCAAATTGGACCATTTGATCAACCATAGACCCCATTGGTCAATTTTTTGTTAAAATAGATAATCTTTGACCCAATGCTAAAATTAGACCATTTAGTCAACCATAGACACAAATGATCATTATATAGTCAACACATCACCTTATGGTCAACTTGACTACCATGACCAACTTTTTGGTCAACATAGTCAAACCAAATTATGTTACCAAATCCAATACCCCTATGATTCACATAACCATCACAAGGTCAAATGAGTCATCATAATGAACCTTGAGACATAGTTGGTCAACTCTGGTCACTGGTCAAATTTGGTCAAACTTGCTCAACTCCCCAATTTTTTATCAAAATATAGTGTTTTAGTCAAATTATTTTATTATATTAGTTAATCAATCATTTAATTACATAAATAGGGTGAAATTAATATTTAATAGACTTTGGATTTAAGTCGAAAATCATGGTCTTAATTCATGATAGCTTAAGCCCATGGCAATCCTAAACCCATTTATTAGACTTAAACATTAAATCTAATATTTGCCTAATTGATAATGGGTCACCCCAGACCCATTAGTGCTCATCATGATATGGGTATCCTACATACAAACCAATGAGCCCACCATTTTATACCAAAGAAAAAAATCATTTTGAGGAAGGTTATGTGTCATTCTTTCTCAAATTCATAAGATGAGGTGGATGGATTCAAGCTGACTAACTTATTAGGCCCCTCTCCACCACATTATTCCCTAATGGAATGATGCCAAGGCCATAACCAAATCCTTACCCTATTCCAAGCTTCATCATGAGAATGACTTAGGAAGGTTTAACAATGGTTATCCTTAGTCAGAAAACTTATCTTCTGCCATCACGAGCCACCACCAAGCCTCTCGAATTAATTACAAGCTCCATAGCACCCTCTAATGGCTATAAATGAGCCAACCCAAGGCTTTCATAAGAAGTGAACCATAGATACAAACCTTTAATCATGAAACACTTAACACAAAAATATATTTCACATCTTCTAGGCAGACAATCTCTTATAGTGTCAGCCTTTAAAACTCACCAATTCCAACCCCAAAATTAGGACACTTTTTTGTGTTAGCATAAACCCCACCAAAACTCCAATTCAATTTTTCTAAAAGCTTCCCCAAGCCTCTCAAGGATGTTTCTAATCCAAATTGTCCCTTTGCTCAGCTCTAGCCTACTCTAAGATAAAACTATTTCAACAATAACTTACTATAACACAATTTTATTCGAAATTGGACTCAAGAGGAGCTTCGCAAGGACCTAGCGATAATTCTTATCAAAATTGATTGAGGCTTCGCCTCTTAAGGCCATGTATAGCTAACTCTAATTTTGCTTGGATTTGAGACATTGTGTAGAAAATCATCATACCATGGCTATGTCTCCGTATAAATGTGTTTTCTAAGATGAGACTAAGTTTTAGGAACAAAAAATGTTAAATTTACTGCAAGATCTGAGGAGATCTTATGCCCTAAATTTGAACAGCATACGAGTTCGTAGTCCTTGGAGAAGATGGTTTGATGCCCTCTATTTCTGTGTATTAGAAGATGATGACTGTGATTTAGTCAAACCATAGATCTACCCATGCAATAAAGCCAAAACTATGGGCCATGCAAGTTGTCGCATGTAAACCCGCACTAACCAGAGAGCGCTGCGTGGAGTATAGACGTCTCCATGGTTGCACTGGCGCCTAGTCTGAAAATAAGAAATTATGAATTTAATAAATTTAGAAATTGTTAAAATCTTAAAAAAATCATAACTTTGCATAGAGAAATCATAAAAATGAAATAAAAGTACCCCTTTGATTCATAAAAATGAGAAGAACATTATAAGAACAAAATCTGAAATTAATTAATTATATTTAATTTTTAAATAATTAATTACTCTCTGGAGTAATTTAATTATTAAAACTATTTATAAATCCTAAAATAATGAGATTTTTGGAGGATGATCTTTTCACTCTTAAGGATATTCTGTGATTTTTCCAAGAATAAGAAAGGTCTCTATAGCCAAATTCATTAATTTTTATTAAACCATGTTAGTAATTTTTTTAATATTTATAAAAAAAAAGAAATTTGAAATTAAAAATTGAGATGGCTTGAAAATTTAGGATGTCAATTTTAAACCATAAAATGATAATTTTTAGCTTCTAAAAATTTGACAATGACATTTCGTCTCTTAGTGTTGAAATTGTAAATTTTTTAAAAATTAAATTTTAAAACCCTAAAATCCATTAGGTTTGAACATTTGTCTTTGATGAACTGTATGATTGATCTAATCCCCTAAGTCTAGTTTTCACATTGAGCCTAGTGTAAAACAAAATCTCAACCAACATTAGACTTAGTCATCCTTTCAATACTATTGGGTGTAACCCATACAAGTTAATATTAAAAGTAGGTAAATAAGTTCAATTAAACGAATATAAACCAAATTAAACCCTAATTAGGTGTAATCCCCAATTAGACACTGCTGACCTTGTTTTTTGATGAAGTTTAGTCTTTCTTCTTTAAAAGCCTAGGATCTAGCCATAAGACTTTTCTATTGACTATTCCTAGAGATTTAGTAAGGGGGTCTTCACCATTAGAAATTCCAAGTAACTCTTTGCTCTCTTGAAGTTCCACATGTTGGTTTTAACCTCAACACTTAGTAGGTGGAGCTAATATGGGGGAGCACAAAAAGAGTTCCCATAGGATAGTTTGGCCTTAGGCTTAACTCTGGGTGGTGTGGTCTTAGTCAGTCTTTCACAAGCACACTTGAAACCCCTTACCTTCAATAACACCCTAAAACCTTAGCCAAATATGCTTAGCCTAGTTCCCCACTCCTTTAAGAACTCATGTAGATGGTCCCACCCCCTTAGCCCTAGGCTAGGATTTGGCTTAGACTAACGCATAGAGAATGCAAAATGGGATCTCCATTAGTCTCATGGCACCATAAGGCTAATTTTGTGATTAAATTTTATATTGAATCTCAATTTTATGCAAATTCCCATTTTTGGGCCCTTAGCCCCCAGTCTTTTCCAAAATTACCAAATTAGCCTTCAAACCATAAAATTTCAAAAATTTCACAAATTTCCCAGATCTTATAAAAAAAATCATTTCAAACCCTTATGAGCTACCCAATTTGCCCAAAACTCCCCTAAATTTCCAAAATTCCCAAAATGCCCCTAACTCTCCAAAAATTACCAAAATACCCCTCATGGCCCAAAATTTACAAATCCTCGAAAATCATTTCAACACTTCTAAGACTAATCTTGACCACTCATCTGACACAATTTGACCAAATTGACCAATTGTGACAAAAATCCAAATTTTACCCCTAAATGTCTACTCTCCAAATCACCCAATTTCCACATAATTGATTTTAACTTTCCCTAATTTCAAATCTAAACTCAATTTTATATAGTCTAAGCCAATTTTGAACCAAATTCAAGCCCAATTGATGCCAATTTACCCCCAATATGACCATGGCCTAAATTTTGCCAAATTAAATGCCCTAACCTATCCAATTTCAGCAAATTAACTTCTAAAACTCATTATAACATTCATATAGACCACGTTGAGCTCTCAATTGGCCTTAGCTTCAAGCCTAGCCCAAATTTAAGTCATACTGAAATTCCTAATTTTGCCTTAAATTTCAAATTCTTCTAAATTGAACTTCATAACCAGCCAATCATCAACCCAAATGCTTTCCAAATTTCTCTTGACAATATCATACATCAAATTGATATAAAAATTAAGTACAATCCAAGATCTAGCCAAATTAAGGACAAAGTCCAAGCAAAATTCCAAAATTTGAACCCAAACCCAAAACCTATATGTAGCCACTTGATTCAGCCATTCTTGGACTACCATAGTTGGCATTTTGACCCTAAGTACTAGCTTAGATCCTTATATTCCACCCTAAATATGCCTCAAACCAAGGGTCCCATGATTTAGAGGCTTCCTTCCAATTTTTGGTCATGGAAGCTAAGCTTTAGCTCAATTGATTAAACTTCCATCTTGATTACAATTACACCTCACCTTAGGTTCCCTGAGCTAGGTAGACACCTCCCCTGGCTTTGCTGACCAGCCTAATGGCTGAAAAACAAAAAAATGGGAAGCCTCCCCTATTGATCAAACCTAATTTGCACCCATCCAATCAGTCTCATTCCTATTTGTGAATTGTGTCATTCTGCCCTCCACATTAGCATTATTTTCTGACCCTTGGATTGCCCAGAAGACCACCCTTTCCCCATCCAAATAACCACTCCTCTCATGAACATAAAGAGGGTACTCCCAATTTCTTGGGGAGAGACCTCTACATTGCTTATAGAGCTCCTCTTGACCTTTTTAGTTTGATCCCACCATCCATAGCCACTCAAGCCCACTCCCTGAGTATAATTTTGAGCTCAAAATCCATAACGATTTATGTCGCTCAACCAAACTCCAAATTAAACTATCCAAAAGCTTCCTCATACCAAACGAACAAGTTCCCCATCAAAACCCCTCTCTATTGAGCCCTCTAACCCACCTCTAGACCATAGTCGCTCCATTCCTTGATTGAAATTATACCAAAAGCTTATACTAGAGCAAGGTGACACTTTTAGGAGGTTTGTTGGACTCTAATGAAGCTTCCACAACCACCTAATTGATGCCTCACCTTCTGAGCTAAGGTATATTTCAAAATACCCAAATTTTCCTTTCGGTTCATTAAGTGTGAAGAGAAATTTTATTTCATACGCGTGTAACCTTCAGATAGGTTTGACTTAAGTAGATGAAGCTGTAAAAACAAACCCCAAGTGATTTCGCTGAGTATCGAGAGATAGCAATTTAGTGTGGACAATTTTCAGTTTAGAATAGATGGGGAAGATGAACAGATGTCGTCCATTTGAGCGTGTACCAATCCAACGACAGACAAAGCATTAGAAGAGAGAATGGTTCATAAAGCGCAAGCCGAGCCAACACTGACAAGGAAGGCAACATCAAATGGGAGAGAGCCGAGTGGTCTTTTGGGGCCCTCACGTGTTTCTGTGCGCCGACATGGATAAGTAGAAAAATAGGGTATTATTTATTTAAATTAAATAATAAACTTCAAAATTTCATAACTTAGTGTAGAAAATCATAAAAAAAAATTATCATCATGCTCTCTGCGTAGAGAAGAAAAATGTGGAAAAAGAATAAAAATTATTTGACATTTTATTAATTTTAAATTAATTAAATACTCTCTCAAATATTTTAATTTTATTTAGGTAAATAGTGGTCACCATGGCTTGAAACTTTAAGGGATTGTTTCTTATGGTACTTAGAATGTCCTCTAATTTTTCCAAGGTCAGAGGACACCTCTAGCTCTAAAACATTAATTTTCCAGTATAGTTACCCATTTTTGCATAAAATATTTATATAAATTAAAATATTAATAAAAAAATGTGATTTGTTTTGGTGGTTTTTTGTGGTTGAAGTACTTTAGAAAAAAAATGTAAAATGAATTTAAATGGATGTGTAGGATTTTCATTAAGTGCCAAAAACTTATAAATGTTAAAATAAATATAATATAAATTAAAAATGACAAAAAATGATTCCGCACTCAATGATGATTTTAACTCCCCGTAAAAATTTGAAGTCCATTTGAGCCATATTTAATACCAAAGTATATTTTTCAAAATAAATGCCATTTTTATATTAAAATAATTATAATAAATGAATTATTAAAAGGAAAATTATGAAAAAATATTTTTTGAGTTCCTTATGGACACAAACATCAAGAAAAATAAAATTTATCGTAAAATAAGTAGTTCATTTTTTAGCTACTTTTTAAATTAAAAAAATTTAAAAAGAATCAAGATATTTAAAAATTACAAAAATATGAAAATATCCAAAAATGTTCACTATATATCCTTGATTACTTGAGACCCTTTAAAATATTTTTTCTATTTTTTCTGATTTAGTTAAGTATTTTTAAATGCTAATAATGTGTTTTTCTTTATTTTTTATTAAAATAATTATAATAAATAAAATATAAATCACAATAATGAAAAGTATATTTCTCTGAGTTCTCTGGACTTACATAAATTTAATAAACATATAAAGAAGTTATTTTCGAAATTATATTATCTTTTCCATTTAATTAGTCGCTAATAATAAGAAAAAAAGTTATAATAATTTAAATATAATTTAAAAAATTTTGAATTTTTTTCCATGTGGTCCTTTGACTTGGTTGGAAATACTTTTTCAAGCTAAAATAATTATATAAATTAATTATAAATTAGAAAAATAATAATTTCTCCTCTGATATATTAATTGACACGTGAGTTTGGTACCTAAAAAATTTCAAAAGCATTTGAGTTGTGTTTGAATAGTTATGAAGTGGAGCACCTAGGGGCAAAATGCTAATTTTGAGATTTTAAGGCTCTAATCAAGTTTTAGAATATACCTAAGAGTAAAATGGGTAATTTTGATCATAATAAACTCTTCTAGATGTTGGAAATGTAATGGGTTAAGAGGTAAAAACAAACTTATCACATTTTTACAATAACAATAAAATTGTAATTTTCTTAAATTTTCGTGACTTGGATGGTAACCTAATTTGATGATTCTAATGTAGTGGATTTATACTAGGAAGATAATGACTAACTTATTTGAAGCCACTTTGTTGGATATTAAAATGATAAACATGATCTTTCAATGAGAATTGATCTCTCCTAAATTAACATTATTGATTATTACGAATTTACCATGAAGATTGGATTTAAGGGCTTAGTAGTGAGATAGGTCAAATCTTAAACAAGTTTAATGAGGATTAGAAAGAAGAAACTTAACTAACTATGAACATCTCTAAATATTGCAAGGCCAACTTTAATTTTGGCCATGAGACCTTTAATGACTTGAGCTTGCCCTTGAAGGCATCCACTTACATAAGAGTTACATAAAACATTAAGTGAATGTCTGAGTGTCCCACTCATGGGATGATTAAAGTATTAAGGCCCATTAAGCATAAGTTAGATTAATCCATTGAATCTAAATTTAACTTTTGATGATCAATTGAACAATATAATAAGTTCAAATGAACTCAAAACAATTCAAGAGATTATAAAAGTTGTTTAGAATTATGCCCCAAACACTTCTATAATCTTTTTGATATTTTGAAGGACAAGTGAACTTAATATTTCATGTTCAGTAAATTATCCCATAAAACTTGAAAACCCCACCAGTTATGCTTCGGGACACAATAATTTACCTAAATCAATAGAAATGCCATACATTACATCCTGTATAAATTGACCCAATGATAAAGGATTTGAGTCTTCTTTAAGGTATTTAAATCCTTCTGAGGAACTGAGGAAATTTGTTTTTACCATATATGGATCATTGAGCTTGTGTAAGCCTAAGGTTTAAGGGGCTAGGGCGATGTTGACAATGCTAATGTGTGCTAATATGAAGGGCACAAAGTGGGATATTAGAATAGTATCTCCTACCTCAAGGACATTTAACAAAAGGAGAAGATAAGAATCAATGATAATATTCATCGGCTCTTAAGAAGATGATTACCTCTGATACTCATAGGTTGTTTGTAGTCATAGCTCAATTAAATTGATTGATCTGTCGACTACATCACTATACAACATGTTTTAAACAAAAAATTCTCTTGCATGGTAAAGTAAATTTTATATGCATGAAAACTGAATTTAGAAATTAAAATTTCATAAAGGTCTATGGTCAATCACTTGGATCGAGATTAGGCATGCCCTCCTTAAATGATTGGGTTGGTTGCTCTTACATAAAGTCAAGAAGCACACTGTCCAACTCTGAGCTACCACCATTACCAATGTCTTAAACCAAGTCCTAATTTTTCATATGTTGCTAGAGGTTTGCTTTTAATTTTGTTTTGTTATGACTAGTTTTGTTAGCTATTTTAGTACTTGATGCTCCTATCTACTTTCGTGCAATTTAATTAAATTATCTACAAATATATTATACTTTATGATGATAACCAAGCAACGGTAGCACAGGCCTAAATACACTTTTATACTTTTTGCAATGCAATTTTTTTATTTACTTTACAAAATTTTCTTACATGCATTTATTTATCGTACTTGCAAAACTTTTCAAAAAATAAATATTACAAAACATATTTTTAAAATTAAATAACATTTTTCATAATAACAAAATAATAATTTTATAGCACGTCCGCTTGAATTTACAGAAGTACCTAAGGTGAGGTAACCGTGGGTTCTAATAATATCTCCCTACTTTAAATGAGCTTAGCAACTCATTTTTACTAAGTAAATTCAAGAGATTATAGTTGTATCGAAACATGGGAATCGTGGGATCCTAACCCGTGTATCTCTATTTAACTTTAACTCTCTCCATAATGATTGAACAAAACTAAAATTTGACACATGTGCTAAAACCTATAAACCTTAGAAATTAGAGATGTTACTTCGACGAGGAGCTTGGAGTTAGCACCGTGGGTAGCATGATAAGTTGATTTACAACAGCAAACCTCTTCCTTAAAATTAAATAACAAACCATAAGATTTTGAGGTATTTTCTTAGTCCTACATAAATCCTCACCTTATCTTTAGGCCCTAATATAATAATGTTGTGCAATTTAAGCCTTAACACACCAAAACCTCCAATGTTGTCATTTGTTACATATAAATCCTCATATCTTCCAGGTTATTTGTATGATTGTATTATGCAATTGCAAGCCTTAAGTATTAAAATTTGCAGGATAAAACATCTATTAATGTCTTTTCAAAATTGAACCCAAATAATAGGACAACTTGAGAATTCACTGAGGTTCTACTCAATATTCATGACATCCCCTAGTTTTCTCCCGTTGAGTTCCATAATAAATATTCTAAAATTGATGATTGCCTATTTGACACTCCTTTATGTGACCTCTGAAAAGTGCTACCATTTGAAATTCTTAAAGATAATATTTTATGATCTATATCAAGAGTTTTTAGGTGACCACGGTCATTTAAGATGTAACTAACTTTAGGAGCTTGCCCTTAAATGAAACTTTAGAACCCAATTTATTATAAACATTATATAGTTTTTTCATATTAGATAGAGGAACTTGTTGGTAACCAAGAAGGTTTGCAGACTAAGATGGATGTCATAAATCTTTAAATTTATTTAATCGAGCCTCACTAGTAAGTAAATTGTTTATTCCTCAGGATAGATGTATCACTTACGGTGTTGTGCTCATTTATTTAAACTTATGTTTATATGTGATCAGATTAGTCTTGTATTTTCAAAATTAAAATATTATTTTTCAGAAATTATAATATATATTAAACTAAATATAATTTTCCAATTTCAACATCCAACAATTTCTGGTGACTCCACTGGGACTAGTTTTTCTCTCCATTATGATAAAAAAATCTTGATTTCATAAATCAATTATGTGTCCAAGTTCATGGACCAGATTACCCTTTTTCCATTGGCATGCTTTGTCCATTTATTTCTTCAGAAAATACAGTCAACACTTTTAGATTCTAGGACTGCATGTTTAACCATCTTTAAATAGAGAGATTTAGGAGTCCTATAGGACTTTTCTATTTTTGTGTGGGGTCAAACCCCCAATAGGTGTGCTGGTGAATTAGTTCCACTGAGGCAATGTGGATTGTGAGTTTGGTTCCACATGGGGTCTTCAACTTCACTTTTTCCTCGTATCTTTCAAATTTACTTGGTTATTTTACAAATCAAGCAATGTTGTTAAGACTCTTTACCTCGTTTAATTTTAATCCAAACTCTTTAATGCTCTAATCACAAATAAAAAAAAGTTTAAAAATGAAAATAAGAAAGAATGTGCATAGTTTGCAGATTGGCCTTCGTTAAATTTTGTGCTCACACTAGAATTACAAGGTATTGTTGATACTAACCTTTGGGATTGTCTTTTGAGGCTGCCATGATTGCATTCCAAACTTCACCTTTTTCAGCAAGCTTCCTGATGGCCACAACACTCGTAACATATCTCTAATGATTATGTTTAGTTCTAGATTAATGAATTTGATATCTTGCTTGGCAAAGCCTCATTTGTCATCGTGAAAGGTATCACCCCGGATGTCTGGGAGTCATCAGATGAATTTGAATTGAACTATTGCTAGTTCTTTCATTCCCACAAGAAGGAAAAATTTGCTACCTCTCTGACATCCGTTAAGTGTGTTGTTTCCGTGCCTGTCATATCTGTCGCTCTTGTGTTAAGGAGAATCATTACATTGACCACCACTAGATTCACTAATACCGTAACTGTTGCATCATCTGCTAAGGTATGAGAATTTTTAATTAAAGAGGATTCAAATGATGGATTTGTTGCATTGCCTTCTGTATTTGTGATTAGTTCCAACTTAAAGACTGCATCACTGACCAAGTCATAAAAAAGAAACCAAAAAAATAAGATCCAAAGTGTCATCAGGGCCCACGCTACATAATTAGTATCTGATGATGAGATTCCTCAGCAGATGGAACTCTTACTACTTGAAAACTCTCCTCTCCTCTAAGGGAGTACTTCTCATCCCTTATTAAACACCACTACAGATGAGAACCTCCAGAGGATTGCTGTTGCTTTGCCGTCACCACCAGACCATAGTAAGAAGAGGGAGAAGCAAACTCCTATCAGTAGAGTTTGTACTCTATTTGAGTGACTAGCTACTAAGGAGGGATGCTCAATTGCCAAGCTACTCAGGGAAGTGAGTTAAGTAGTTTCAATACATTGAAAAGTGAGATTTTAAAGGAAATCTAATCTAACCTCCAGTACAAGAAATTAGTAGAGGTACCCCCAACCCGTGTGTCAGTTAGATTTCATTTCAGGAACCGAGTCAATACCATTTCCATCATCACTGATTTTTCCACCATTACTTCGAAGTCCATATGACGTCAACCAGTTAAGTCACGTTTGGTTCTAAGGATACCTCCTACCGCTGTTCATGAAAACTTCTTGAGGAATGATAAAGGGAAGAGACTCATTACTTTTGTACTTAGTCCACACTGTGGGGAGAAAACTTCTCTTCGACACATTGATTCCTCCTCCGAGACACTCCATCTCAAGGCATCAATGTCAAAGAAGAATGTTTGGGAACCCAAGGGTGCCATACAAATATGTCATGATGGGCCTGTGGGGCAGTCCCATAATGTACAATATGTTATTACCACTGTTGCTGCAGAGTTGGTTGTATAGTAGAAAGATGTTGAAAAGAAACGTGCAGATCTCAAGATTCTTGTGAAATCAATCAATGATAAAGTAGAAAAGCTCAGAGTTGAGATTGCAAAATTGGCTAAGGATCGAGAAGTGGGTATTGATGATCATGAAGATTTTGATTTTACAGACTATATCGATGAAGAGTTTATAGAGATCAATATCATTCAGACTAGAGTTACTACATCTGTGCACGGTGTTCCAGTTTCTCTTGAGGAGGCCACGGATGACATACACAAAGCCTTCAACTGAGAGATGAACATATCATTCAAATGAAGAAAAGGATGGAAGAGATGGCCACCACCATGACCTCCATGGCTATAATGCATAGACAATCTCAATCGTAGCAATTAGCTTCTACAGAGGTCAACCAGCTTGAGCTTGTGCATATTACAGATGTTAGAAGGGAGGTTACTTCAGTTAGTAGAGATGAACTGCAGAAGAATGATTCTACCCAGAGCTTGATATCGGAGAACGACATAAAGTAGCTGGTCGACCAGTAAGTGAGGGAGGCCTTATCCCAATCCAAAGGAGGGGCATCATTTTCAAAGGGTAGAACATGCCTAGAAGAATTTGATGGCATACCATACCCTAAGGGCCTAGCACCACAAAACATAAAGACGTTCGATGTGACTAAAGATCCCCGCTAGCATATAGCCCACTTTAGAGCAAGTTGTTTTAGGAAATGAAGCACATTTGTTAAGATAGTTTATCAGTAGTTTTTCAGGTTTTGCATTTGATTGGTATGTTGAGTTTCTCAAAGGATCAATGAAGACATTTCCTGAGTTGGAATAGTTGTTCGTGGAAAGGTCTGCCGGAGCACTGCATCATATGACCATTACTTTGGGCCAAGTTGTTACGTCTCTTCACCTCATTTAATTTTAATCAAAACTATTTAATTGTTTAATCACAAATAATAAAAATTTCAAAATGAAAATAAGAAAGGATGTGCCCAGTTCTCAGATCAACCTTCACTAAATTTTGTGCTTGCACTACATTACGAGGTAATGTCAAAACTAACCCTCGAGAATAACTTTTGAAGCTGCCATGATGGCATTCCCAACTCTCAACTTTTCCAGGAACATTCCTACCAGCCACAACACTCGCAACATATCTCTAGTGATCAAGTTTGAGTTTGGATTGAATGAGTTCAATGTGCTGCTCAGCAAAGCCTCATTTGTCATCATGAAAGTTATCAGCTCAGATGTCCGGGAGTCATCTGCTGAATTTGACTTAAACTGCTGCGAGGACTTTCATTCTCACAAGAAGGAAAAAATTACTACCACCCTAACTTCCATTAATTTTTTTGTTCTCGTGCCTGCCATATCTACCGCTCTCATGTCAAGAAGAGTCATTACATCAACCACCACTGGATTCAATATTACCATACCTGCTGCATCATCTACTAAGGTTTGAGAATTTTTAATTGAAGAGGATTCAAATAATGCATTTATTGCATTGGCTTTTGTATTTGTGATTGGTTCCAGTTCAAGGACTACAACACTGACCAATTCATAAAAATGAAAATGAAACAATAAGATCCAAAGTGTCCTCACAGCCCAGTCTACAGAACTAGTATATGTTGATGAGATTCCTCACAAGAGGAACTCGGATTACCTGAAACCTATCCTCTCCTCTGAAGGAGTAGTTTTAATCCCTTATTAAACACCACTAGAGATGAGAGCCTCTAGAGGACTGTTGTTGCTATGTTGTCACCACAAGATCATAGGAAGAAGAGGGAACAACACACTCTTATCACTAGAGTCTGTATCGTATTTGAGTGACTAGAAGCTAAGGAGGGATGTTCAATTGTAGAGCTCCTCTAGCGAGTGGGTTGAGCAATTTAACCACATATGAAAAGTGAGAGGTACCCCCAACCTGTGTGTCAGTTAGATTTTTTTTCAGGAATCGAGTCAATACAATTTCCATCATCACCAATTTTTCCAACATTACTCCAAAGGCCAAAGGACATTGACTAGTTAACTTACGTTTGGGTCTCAGGATACCTGCTACCATCGTTCATGAAAACTTCTTAAAGAATGATAAAGGGAAGAGACTAATTACTAGTTTACTTGGTCAGCATCGTGAGGAGCATACTTATCCTCGACACTTTGATGCCTCCTCCAAGACACTCCATCTTAAGGCATAAATGTCAAAGAAGAAAGTGTGGGTACCCAAGGGCGCCCTACCAGTACGTCATGATGGGCTTGTGGGGCAGTCCCATGGAACAAAGCATAGATCCCATGTTTCAGGTGTTATTTCCATTATTGCTACAGAGTTCGTTGGATAATAGAAATTTGTTCAGGAGAGACCTGCAGATCTCAAGATTTAGGTGAAATCAATCAATGATATAGTAGAAAAACTCAGAGTTGAGATTGTAAATTTGGCTAATAATCGAGGAGTGGGTGTTAATGATGATGAAGATTTTGATTTTATAGACTATATCGATGAAGAGTTTATGGAGATTAATATCATTCAGACTAGAGTTGTTGCATCTGGGCATGATGCTCCACTTTCTATTGAGGAGAACACCACAGATGACCTATATAGGGTCTTCAATTGAGAGATGAATAGATCATCCAAATG
Organism: Phalaenopsis hybrid cultivar; assembly: GCA_002079205.1. Lineage (NCBI taxonomy): Eukaryota > Viridiplantae > Streptophyta > Magnoliopsida > Asparagales > Orchidaceae > Phalaenopsis > Phalaenopsis hybrid cultivar. The sequence goes on from JXCR01145975.1 coordinate 46,221, forward strand.
GAGAAAAGGATGGAAGAGATGGCCGCCACCATGACCTCCATGGCTACAATGCAAAGAAAATCTCAATCATAGCAGTTAGCTTCACCGGAGGACAACCAGTCCGAGGTTGTGCATATTATAGATGTTAGAAGGGTGGTTGCTTCTGCCAGTAGAGATGAACTGTAGAAGAAAGATTCCACCTGAGCTTGATATTAGAGAAAGAAATAAAGCAGTTTGTCAAACAACAAGTTATGGAGGTCGTATTCCAATCCAAAGGAGGGGCATCATTTTCAAAGGGTAGAACATGCCTAGAGCAATTTGATGTAATACCATACCCTAAGGGCCTTGTGCCACCAAACTTAAAGACGTTTGATGGGACCAAAAATCTTTGCTAGCATATAACCCACTTTACAGCAGTTCTTGTAGGTAATGAAGAATTTTGTTCTGATAGTTTATCAATACTTTGTCAGGTATTGCAATTTATTAGTATGTCGAGTTTATCAAAGGATCAGTGAAGACATTTGTTGAGTTGGAGCAGCTATTTCTGAAATAGTTTGCCGAAGCGCGACATCATATCACCATATGGGATCTCCTAACAGAAAGAAAAAAGTCAAACGAGACCTTGGTTGACTATTTTTTGACGTAGAAAAATTTGAGCATGAAGTGTGAGCCTCAGCTACAGGAACATCATGCAATTAAGATTCTATTGAAAACCATTCATGAATGAGTAGCTTTCATGCTCAAGGGACTTACCATCAAGTCATTCGAGAAACTACTCAACAAGGCCAAAAACTTGCATGAGGAGGTCAAATTTATGGAGTCCCTCGTAAAAGACCCAAAAGTATAGAACAATTAGGACTTTTGAGAACAAATTTGGTATGGGGGTGATGGTTGACATAGGTAAACAATAGATGAGCATTCAGGTTGAGCCATCCCCTGAGGTTTCCCAATAGTCATCACAGTATGATGATCAATCTCACAACACAAAATCAGTAATACAGTCAGTCCAACCAGTACTCATTTCAGAGGGAACTATATTAGACATATGTCAGATAGGATCCATCTTTTGCATATCAGATGAATAGGGTATATTCTTTCAAAGATGATGTTGTGCTAAATATGTTCAAAATTATAATGAACAAGCCCAAGTTCATATTACCTGAGCCAAAAAACCCAGAGAAAGTTGATAAGAAGGATCATCCCAACTATTGTCCATACCACAAACTCCTTGGACACACCATAAAGCGAGGTTTCGGTTTTAATGATTGACTCAAGGAAAATCTCAAACAAGGAAACATAACCATCCCTAAAGAGTATTTGAAAGAACCTAAATGAGTTATTGTAAATATGATTTCAGCCAAGCCAATCATGTCGATATTTTTGTAGTTAGATTAGAGTGATTGGAGCACTGTCTGGCTCAAATCATCCAAGAAGATACTCATTCAAATTCATGCCACTTCTGTACAAATCACCGCTCAAAGTCAGTACCCTCCAGATCAAGGATGGAGATTACACCAAAGAAGTCACCACAGCCAAGAAAATAGAATAATGAGATCGTGCATGATATGAAGAACGATAGCAAGAGGGGTGGGATAAGGGCTACCTTCGTTAGATTGGTTATTTTGGATTCAGAGCAGAAATTCTTCGAAGAGCTGACTATGTATGATTATCTTTTTGCCTTTCTGATGTCTTTTGAACATAATGATTATAATTTTGGCTACATTTTCAATGTCTTTAGTGATAACGTAACTGACCATGACCAATCTAACCTCAATTTTGATTCCTTAACTGATCCTCAAAGAGTAGTTATATTAGATGAACACGATAATGAGAATGAATAAGATATCAGCAACATCGGTTTCGATAGTTCTGGGAGGGAGGAGCCAGTCCTTGAGCTTCAAATAATGTCGATTGCAATCAAACTAGATTTTTTTAGTTTCTGAAATAACCCTAAGAAAAGTATCTATGATGATAAGAGAAGAAGAAATTTCAAAAATTAATTTGAGGAGTGGAAAAGTATTACCCCCGAGGGCAGCTCCATTGCATAAATAAAAGTAAATAATCACTCGAGAAGAGCCATCTCAACCTCGGCCTGTGGAAGTGATACATAATAGTGTCAAAATTTGAGGTTTGAATAAAGTAGAATATAAAGTACTAGCTCAAATTAGGAGATTGCTGACCAAACTAAGTATCTACAACTCTCTGATCCTGCCAAAGGAGATAAGGGAATCTCGGCTCAAGGCTTCACTTGACCAAGAAATTTTCTTAGCTCAGCTCGCGCCAGCACATCCTAGAATGGAATTTTTTCTATAAAGGAATAGCTTGGAGTAACGTTCACCTATGAAAACTTTTTGCTTGATAGTACCAATCATAACAGACTGCTTTACATTTCCGTCATCATCAACAGATTCATACTCTCCAGAGTTTTGGTAGATCCTGGATCATTGCTTAAATTAATGAGTCTACAGATGTTAGCATACTTGGACATTGATGCTCAATAGCCTACCATTGATAAGATGATGTTAAGAGGATTCAACCAGAAGGAAAAAAGAGCTCTTGGATAAATTACACTGCTCATGAAATTTGGTGAGTTAGTAACAACCGGTTGATGTTGAAACTTCATTCAATGCTTTTCTTGGTCGATCATGGATTCATGAGCATAATATGGTCCCATCATTGCCGCACCAGTGCTCCAAGTAATTCAAGGAAGGACAAGAATATTGTATCAAGGGAGACTTGTAACCATTTTCATTACATGAAGTAGACATCCATAAAGATGCGTGATCCTAGTAAAATATACTTGTGCATAGTGATATAAGTTTAACTCTTCTATGTAACAGTGTCAAAAGCTTGATACAATTTTTATTCTTAAAAATTTTATTCAGTTAATGTTGGGATTCTACGTAAGTATACATATTATCATAAAAAAATAAAGGACTTTCTATTTAAGCCCCAAATATCTATCACATAAGTAAGGTTTAAATTTGAAATGATAAATTAATAGAAAAATTTATAGAAATCAAATGAAATTACTGTCACTAATTTTGAATGTGTAAGATGCAATCAAAACTAAATTATTTAACTACTAGCAAAAGTAAAATGCAAAGTTTAAACGAAACTATTAAATTATCTTTATGTGATGAAGATTTCATATGTGAAAAAACATCTTCCCCACTACAATGAGAGTTTGGTAAAATGAGATGAGATAAATGGTTTTAATATGTATTGTGGCAAATAAGAGCAATTTTAATTCTCTACCCTGATACCGTCTTACAGAAAAGCATTGGCTAATCCTAAGTTCAGTCCCTAAATCCATGGCTAGGCTAGGAGGATACTGACTCCCACTCCATAGCACAACTTCCCTTCATCTAACGGCTAACTCTCACTTTAGTTTTTAAACACTAAGACTGAAATGGGGATTTTAGTCTGTCTCCCTAAAATCTACAATTCTACACCAATCAATGTATATTTCCTTATTTATTTGCACTTAATTCCATGAATGAAATACTCCTCCATGAAATCAAATGTTAACCTCACTCTATTGTAGAACTCATACTCCATTTCACGGATCATATGTTTTACAACATTGTTTAACAATTCAATTAATGGGGATCAAAATGTAAAGTAAGTTTGGAGTTGAAAAATGTTCTCAATTTATTTTATATTTTAATATTGGCACACTTGTATTATCTCTTTAATTTATCATATCTTAAAGTAGGGAGAAAAATCAAGAAAACTCTCAGACTTCATGAGAAAGATACGACAAAACACAAATTTCATATATAAAATAAAGTTCATACAACACTAATAAACAAATAACACTTATTTGAAACTCTTTCTCAAAGCCAATCCCTTGTAGCCTCTCCTAGAAAATATAGGAAGAAGAAATCTCTCACTTTTCTCCTTCTCCAACACTCTTAGAGAAGAAGTCACACTAAATCTCACCATAAAACTCTATACTTTTAAAGATATCGCAAATAGAATCTTGAATGGTGGTAGAATGAAGATGGAAAAAGTGTATGCAAGCGATGTGTGGCCAAAATGAGCAAGTCAGAATAAAGAGGAACGTCTTTTTTTATCAATTTCGGCCAAAAATAGAGGCTAGAGTCGGTTCTCCAATAGGAGCATCCAAAAGCCCTTCAAAAAGCGTCTAAATTTGTTGAATATTCTAGAAATAGGGCCTGAACTGATAGTGGCACCATCGGCACCAGTGTCTCGTATTTAATTTCGCTGCTCTCTGTCAAATGGTACATCAACGCTGCTTCTGACATTATCAGCACTGAGTAAAATCCATAAGTCGTTTTGAAAATCTGCGCCATCGGCACTGAGTATTTCTTCAAAAATGTCATTTTAACTCCAAATTCCATACTTTTGGTTTCCTTTTTGCTTCAAGTCCTAAAAATCAATAACCTGTAAGAAAACATAATAATATCATCTATTAAAGCGCAATATCACCAAAAATGAGTATAAAATATGAGTCTTAAAATGCATATACTTTTGTGTATCAAAATCCCCCAAACCTACATGTTACTGAGTATTTCTTCAAAAATGTCATTTTAACTCCAAATTCCATACTTTTGATTTTCTTTTTGCTTGAAGTCCTAAAAATCAATAACCTATAAGAAAACATAATAATATCATCTATTAAAGTGCAATATAACCAAAAATGAGTATAAAATATGAGTCTTAAAATGCATATACTTTTGTGTATCCAAATCCCCCAAACTTACATGTTACTTGTTCTCAAGTAACTCCTCTACTATATAAAAATATGACTTACGGTAAAGAATTTAACCTCAAGATTTCTATATTTTAGTCCACTAAATATAATAACATAACTTAAGAAAAATTCAAAACAACTCCAGTTAATACTAAAGGTATAAGAATATCCAGCAATCAAGTCTAAGATTTTTTATACTCTATTCTTTTGAAGAAAAATTGCAAATTGTCATATTAAAGTCACTTAGAGTATTCGTACGTAAAAGAACTTCATGAAACTTTACTATTAAATAAGTTAATACTCAAATATAGCTATGTGAGGACAAACAAAACCAAGTTTCCTTCTTTAAAAAGGAATTTTTCTTTCCCCCCAAAACTTAAATTTTTAAAAGATTTTGCATGAAGAATTAAAAATTAATAAAGGTTGAAAGAAAAAATTAACCACATAAGGAAAAAACTCACTTGTTGATGGTTCTGATTTTTCAAACTTAACTCTGAAATATTACAGGTGCTAATATGAAAAGCTACAAAAATTAAAACATTAAATTGCACATAATACATATAAAATCTACTGAGAAAGAATTAATTACAATACATTTAACAGAATACTAAAACAAACAATAGAATTAAACTGAATTTCAAATAAGAAACTAAATTTAATGGTTTTTCTAAGGGAACTTGTGTATGTTCTTTTTCATTTTGGCACTTTATATTTCTTTCTTCTCTTCATCAACTTTAGTTTCTCTTTGGATCCTTGTTTCAACTTCTTTTCCACTCCATAGTTGAATAGTTTTAATTTGATTCTTATTTTGATCTTTTGGATTAACTTCTACAGTACTCAAAAGAATTCTATAATGTCTATTACTGAGTGTAGTAGCAATATATTCGAATTGATTCTCAATATTTCTAATAGCAGACCCTTGATTCTGTATTTGATTTCCCATGTTCAACATTACTTCTTCCATTGTCAACTTCTTTTCCTTAACTTGTGGGATAGGGTTAGAGTTAAATCTTGGAGGATAATAAGGTAGGAAATTAGTGTTTCCTTGGTTGTTCAAATTTCAAGAGGGATTCTCCAAATTATTATAATTATTCCAACTAAAATTAGGGTTATTTTCCCATCCAGGGTTATATTAATTAGAATAGGGATTTTTAATTTGATTATTGATAACATTTACAATTTCACAAGATGATTTAGTATCAATTATCTGCCCTAGTGAATTTTCCTCAAATATTGGGGGTATTTGAGAATTGTTCACTCTAATTTGATCAACCTTTTTCGAAATAGCAATAGTTTGAGATGCTAAAATAGAAATTCCATTAGAATCATGAATGTTAGCTACCCTCTTAGGATTTTCCCTTTCAGAGGGACATTTAAAATTATTAGTAGCCATTTCTTCGATTAAAGAGTATGCTTCATCAAAAGGTTTTGACATTAGTGATCCACATGCAACATTATCTATAATAAATCTAAGTGATCCCACTAATCCACTGTAAATGTTTGAATTACTAACCAATTGGGTAAAGCATGGTGTGGGCATTTTCTTAGAAGATCTTGAAATCCTTCTCAAGTTTCATATATCGATTCCCCTTCAAACTGAAAAAATGATGTAATATCATTTCTAAGCTTAGTGGTTTTCGAGGGTGGAAATTATTTAGCCAAGAATTTTTGTGATAGTTCTCCCCAAGTTCTGATAGATCCAGGTGCTAATGAATTTAACCAAGCTTAAGCTTTGTCCCTTAAATAAAAAGGAAAATTTCTAAGCCTGACATCATCATTAGACACTCCATTATATTTAAAAGTAGCACATATTTCAAGAATCTCTTAATGAAGAAGGAAAAAGACTAAGCCTAACAACATCATTAGACACTCAGCAAGATGTAAGTTACGATCCTCTGTAGGTGTTCCTCCAAACTTATTATTTTGTACCATTTAGATAATAGCAGATTTAATCTTAAATGAATTAGCAGCAACATCAGGGTTTTGAATAGTCAAGTGATGTTCATCTGTTATCGAATTAACATAATCTTTTAAAGGTTCAAGTTTTAATTTATTTTTGTTCTTTTCAAATTTTTCTAAAAGTACATTATAATTCTGAATCGTACGGTACTAAACCTTCAGATCCAATATTTCGCAAAATTTCTAAAACAAATATGATAAGAAAAAAAATTCTAAAAAAATACTCTTAAAAATATAGTTATTTATTTTTTAATTTATGATGTTATAATTTTTTTCTTATATTTTGAATATTTTATCTCTAAATTTCCTAATTTTCTAAATCTATTTAATCTACCATTACCTTCCCCGACAACGATACCAAAAACTTATTCTCATAAAATATAGTTGTGTAAAATTTATATAAGTTTGATTCCTCTATGTAACAGTGTGAAAAGCTTGATGCAATATTTATTATTAAGAAATTTAAGCAATTAATGTTGGGATTCTACGCAAATATACGTATCATTATCAAGTAATAAAGAACTTTCTATTTAAGCCCTGAATATCAATTTCATGGGGAAGGTCTAAAGTTGAAATGATAAACTAACTAGGACATTCAAAGAAATCAAAACTAAATTATTTAACTACTAACAAACTGAAATGCAATGTTTAAATAGTAACTATTAAACTATTAAACTATCTTTATGTGATGAAGATTACTTATGTAAAAAAGTATCTTTCCCTGATACAGTATATTTGCGTAGAATGAGATGAGATAAATGAAATTTTAATACAGTATATTTCCCTGATACAGTATATTTACAATGAAATTTTGGTAAAATGAGATGAGATAAATGGTTTTAATATGTATTGTGCCAAATAGGAGCAATTCTTTAATTCTCTACCCTGATATAGTGTTATAGAAAAACATTGGCTAATTCCAGCTTTAGTCCCTAAATCCGTGGCTAAGCTAGGAGGATACTGGCTCCCACTTCAGAGCTCCCACTTCCCTTCACCTGAAGGCTAACACTCGCTTTAGTTTTTAGACACTAAGACTGAATTAGGGATTTTAGTTTGTTACCCTAAAATCTCCAATTCTACACCCAGTCAATGTATATTTTTTTATTTGTTTGCACTTAATTACAAGAAAAAAATACTTTGTCATGGAATAAAATGTGATCCTTGACCAAACGAAAATATTTTAAGATTTTCATACCTATTTTACATTGATTTTGATGATATTGCACTTTAAAGAAATGTATTTTGATGTTTTGTTGCATGTATGTTGAATTTTTGTCATTGGAGCAAAAAGATGCAAAAAGGAGCGAATTTGGATCAAAAAGGACCAAAATAAGAATATATGAACTTGGGCACCAACGATGAGCTCGATGCCCCCAAAGAAGAGTTTTTCCCGAGAGTTCAGAATTAAATATTCTATAAGGTCGCTGACGACGCCATCGAGGCTACCAATGACGAGCACTTCGGTTCTCTCAACAGATGCATTGAATGTGGACAATTTTTTAAGGGACACTTGGGCAACTCTTGAAAACTCTTCTACAACTTTAAAATAAATATTTGGAGGAAGAAAAAAATGGTGTCAACGGGTGTCCAGGGGTGTCTGCTGAGTCTTTGTTGTTTAATAGAGTGTAGAAAGGGCTTAGTATTGTGAGGAATTCTTCGATAGATTGTAAGAGTGGAAGGAAAGTGAGAGATTTCTTCCTCCTTGTCACTTTGAAGGAGAATTTTGTGTGTTGTAAAGGAAGGAAGAGATTCAGAGGAACTTTGAAGAGTTTGCTTGGGAAGGAATTAGAGATAAGTTCTATTTACTTATTAAAGTTTGTATGACTTAGGTTTTATATATAAATTCCATGTGTTGTCGTATCTTCTCCATGAGTTATGAGTAGTTTTCTCTGTCCTTTTCCTTGTCTTGAGATTTTGTGAAATGGTGACTTGAATTGATTGTGTCATGAGAATGTTAAAGAAGTTGTGATGATCTTTTCACTTTAATTTTAGTTAACTTTCAATCTGGCCAATTGAATTATTAAAATATGTTGAGTTTTAAAACTAAGGTGAAGATTACATCCATGATTTAGGGAGGTCAAAGTCCTTGAAAGTTGGGTGCAAATAAATAGGAAAATAAAAATTATTGGGCATAAAATTGGAGATTTTAGAGTGGAAGACTAAAATCCTCAATTCGGTCCTATCGTTTGGTTGCTAAAGTGTAGATGTTAGCACTGAGGCGAGGGGAACGTGGGAACTCTGAATTGAGAGCCGGTATCCTTCCAGCCTAGCCGCAAATTCAGTAACCAACCATAGGATTAGTCAATGTTCTTTAAGCCAGGTCCAAAGGGTAAAGAATAGGTATGCTCCTATTTAACGCAATACAAGTTGAACTGATTCAATTTATCCATTCACTTAAATTTCTTGACAAGGAGAAGGATGCTTTCTTAATATATTGAACTTCAAATTAGAAACTTTATTAGTAGAATTAGTTAATTAAGAGTTTATTAAAACTAAATTTTTATTTCAATTGCTTATTAGTGAAAAATATGAAATTTTAATTTCATTATTGTGATTAAGTATTGATTTTTTAAATCTTAGCTCGTAGCCTCTAATATTACTTCCTGTGGGATCGATATCCAAGACTCCATTGGAGCCATGTATTACTTGAGCGATACTTATACTTACGTTGATAAGTATCACTTTACAATTATTGAATATCTTATACACATCTTTATCAAATCTATAACCATTGTCAAGTTTTTGGCGTCGTTGTCGGGGATTTAAATCTTCTAGCAGTAGTATCAAATTCTTGTATTTTTAAGCATATGTAAAATCACAGTCAAGTTTTTGGCGCCTTTGCCCGAAAGTAAAAATTAGATTTAAAAAAATAATCATAATTAAAGTAATAAACAAATTAGGACTATGAGAAAACTTTTACTTGAATTGCAATATACTTTCATATTTAGTTAACTGTTTTTTTGTGTACTAATTTAAATTGTATGCATAAAATTGGACCTACAAATCTTTTACCCTATAATTCAAAATTAGAACGCACTGTTAGGAGATTTAGAAAACTAAGAAAAGAACCTAGAAATCCTGACACAAGGAAAAATAATGTGAAAATGAACATCAACCTACAGCTCATGAAAGTCACTTATCTATAAAAAATCATGATGTAGTTGCTAATTCATTTGAGCTCAAACTTGTTATTATCCAAATGGTACAAAATAATCAATTTAGAGGTACACCAAATGAAGATCTTAGTTTAAACCTCACTAGTTTTTTAGAACTTTGTGATACCTTTAAATATGATAGAGTTTCAAAAAATGTTGTTAGACTTAGACTTTTTCTTTTTTCACTTAGGGATAAGGCTAAGGTGTGGTTAAATTCGTTAGCACCTGGATCTATTAGAACTTGGGGAGAACTTTTATAGAAATTTCTATCCAAATATTTCCCTCCATCCAAAACTGCTAAACTTAGAATATAACATCATTTTGTCAGATTGATGGAGAGTCAATATATGAAGCTTGAAAGAGATTTAAAGATCTTCTTAGTATCATTTTGTTAGATTGATGGAGAGTCGATATATGAAGCTTGACACAGATTTAAAGATCTTCTTAGGAAGTGCTCACATCATTCCTTACCTGATTGGTTGATAATTCAAACTTTTTACAATGGATTAGTGGGATCTCTTAGATGGATTATAGATACTGTGACTGGTGGTTCATTAATGTCAAAACCTTTTGATGAGGCTTATTCTTTAATAGAAGAGATGGCTACCAAAAATTTTCAATGTCCCTCTGAATAGGTAAATCCTAAAAGAGTAGCTAGTATCCACGATTGTGATGCAATATTTATGTTAGCTTCACAGATTGTTGTAATATCAAGGAAATTAGATCATAATCAAATGAATTATTCTCTAGCACCTACTATGATGGAAGAGAATTCAATTAGGTAATTTGTGGATGTTAAACCCTATTATGATACTTTAAATGCTATTAAAAATAAACCAAACAATCCTAATTCAAACTATTATAACCTAGGTTGGAAGAGTCATACTAACTTTAATTGGAATAACAATTCTTCTACAAAACAACAATAAGCAAACAACCGAGTAAATCCATTGGGAATTTCATCCTACCAAGGAAATGTTAATTATAGACCTTCTTATCCTTCAGGATTTAACAATAACACTCAATTTAAGGAAAAGAAGTTGTCTATGGAAGTGCTGATACTGAACATAGGTCAACAATTGCAGAATCAATGAAATCAATTACAAATTCAAAGAAACTAGTTACAAAATCAAGGAACTGCTATCAAGAATATTGAAAACTAATTGGGGCATATCGCTACTGCGCTTAGTAACCGAACACTGGGAACTTTTCCTAGTATTTTGGAACCAAATTCTAATAATCAAGGAAAAGAACTGATAAAAGCGATATAATTACGAAGTGGAAAAGACTTGGAAATAAGAGTGCAGAAAGAAATAGAAACTGAAAAAGAGAAAGTGGATACAGAAAAAGAAAAAAATCATGAATACCCAAATTTGGAATATCCACTTACACCAATGAAAATTACTGTGGAGAAACCTCCTTCACCATTTTCTCAAAGATTGAAGTAACACAAAAAAGATAAACAATTTTCTAAATTTATGGATATTCTTAAGAAATTAACGGTAAATATTCCTTTCATAGAAGTTTTAGAGCAAAGGTCCAATTATGTGAAGTTTATGAAAAATATTTTGAAAAAGAAAAGAAAGTTCACTGATAATGAAACTGTTGCACTTAGCGAAGAGTGTAGTGCAATTATTCAGAAAAAGCTTCCTGAAAAATTAAAAGATCTAGGTAGTTTCACTATACCGTGTGCTATCGGTGAAAGATTTTATGGAAGAGTTTTATGGGATTTGGGAGCCAGCATTAATCTTATGCCTCTATCAATTTTCAAAAGATTAGGATTAGGAGAATTCTCACCTATCTCTATAACTCTTCAGTTAGTGGATCGTTCAATTACTTATCCTAAGGGAGTTATAGAAGATGTGTTAGTATAAGTTGATAAATTTATCTTTCGTGTGGATTTTATTGTTTTAGATATCGTGGAAGATAAAGAAATACCTGTAATTTTAGGGGAGACCTTTCTTAGCTATTGAAAAAGCTATGATAGATGTTCCAAAGGGAGAATTGACTATGAGAGTTAATGATCATGAGGTGACTTTTAACATTACGAAATCTATGAAATACCCTGCTGTTTAAAGAGATAATGAATGTTTTTGCATGGAAATTGGTAAACATCTATTGAACGAGCATTTTAAAGAATATTTTGAAGAAAAAAAGATTTTAAAAACAAAGATAAAGTTAATTTGTACGAAACAGAAAATGAAGAATTATATTATGTTTAGGAAAGATTTGAGATGTTGGATATTATGGAAAATGCTGATAAGAATCTAGTTCCGTCAATTATAAAACCACCTGAATTTCAGTTGAAAATATTGCCTAACCACTTGAAGTATGTGTTTCTGGGAGACTCATCTACATTACATGTCATTATATATTCAGAGTTAAATGATTTGGAAGAGCAAAGACTTTTGGATACATTAAAAAGATATAAGAAAGCTTTTTTTTGGACCATAGCTGATATTAAAGGAATCAGTCATTCGATCTGTATGCACAAAATTTTACTGGATGAACAATATAAACCAAGAGTTGATCCACAAAGCAGATTAAACCCAATGATGAAAGAAGTAGTCAAGAAGGAAATTTTGAAAAGATTGGACATTGGAATTATATATCCTATTTCGGGCAGTGCTTGGGTAAGTCCAATTCATTGTGTTCTTAAGAAAGGAAGGGTGACTGCTGAAGAATAAGTGAATAATGAATTAATATCTATCAGATAAATTACTAGGTGGTGTATTTGCATTGATTATAGAAAATTAAACACTACCAATAGGAACGATCACTTCCCTTTATCATTTTTAGACCAAATAATAGATAGAATTGCTGGGCACAAATACTTTTGTTTTTACATGGATATACCAGCTACCATCAAATTCTTATTGCTCCTCAAGATCAAGAAAAGACAACAATTACTTGTCCTTTTGGAACTTTTGCTTTTCGAAGAATGCCTTTTGAATTATGTAATGCACCTACAACATTCTAGAGATGTATGATGTCTATATTTAATAAGTTAATTGATGATGGAATAGAAGTGTTTATGGATGATTTCTTTGTATTTGGAATATCATTTGACGCATGCTTAAATTATCTTGAAAAAGTTTTGGAGTTATGTGAAAGAACTAATGTTTCTCTGTATTTGGAACATCATTTGATGCATGCTTAAATTATCTTGAAAAAGTTTTAGAGTATTTGTATTTGGAACATCATTTGATGCATGCTTAAATTATCTTAAAAAATTTTTGGAGTTATGCAAAAGAACTAACTTAGTTCTAAATTGGGAGAAATGTCAATTTATGGTTGCAGGAGGAATTGTGTTAGGGTTTGGAAGATGGTATGGAAGCAGACCCTACGAAAATTCAAGTCATATCTAAACTAACACCTCAATGATATGGAAGCATACCCTGCAAAAATTCAAGTTATATCTAAATTAGTACCTCCTACTAATGTAACGAAAATGGTATGGAAGAATACCCTGCAAAAATTCAAGTTATATCTAAATTAACACCTCTTAAAAAATGATATTGAAGTAGACCCTGCAAAAATTCAAGTTATATCTAAATTAACACCTCCTACTGTGGTATGAAAGTAGAGCCTGCAAAAATTCAAGTTATATCTAAATTAACACCTCCTACTAATGTAAGAGGGGTTAGAAGCAGACCTTCCAAAAATTCAAGTTATATCTAAACTAACACCTCCTACTAATGTAAGAGAGGTTAGGAGTTTTATGGACATGTTGGTTTTTACAGGCGTTATATTAAAGATTTTTCAAAAATTACCAAACCTCTAGATTCAAGTTATATCTAAACTAACACCTCCTACTAATGTAAGAGAAGTTAGGAGTTTTCTTGGATTCAAGTTATATCTAAACTAACACCTCCTACTAATGTAAGAGAAGTTAGAAGTTTTCTTCGACAGACCCTGCAAAAATTCAAGTTATATCTAAACTAACACCTCCTACTAATGTAAGAGACGTTAGGAGTTTTCTTGGACATGTGGTTTTTAGAGCCATTACATTAAAGATTTTTCAAAAATTACCAAACCTCTATGCCAAATTTTAGAAAAGGACAAGAAATTTTAGTTTACTCTAGACAATTTAAATGCCTTTGAGTTATTAAAACAAAAACTTATCACAGGCCCTATAATAGTTTCACCTAACTAGGAGAAACCATTCAAACTGATGTGTGATGCTAGTTATTATTCTATTGGAGTTGTTCTTGTAGAAAGGTATTATAAGGTTTTTAAAGTTAAATACTACGCTAGTAAAACTCTTAACGATGCTCAAATTAACTACACTATTACCGAAAAAGAGTTACTCGCTATTGTGTATGCTTTTGACAAATTTAGATCTTATTTAATTTGGACTAAATGTGTTGTGCACACTGATCACTCTGCTATTAAATATCTGATGCAAAAGAAGGATTTTAAACCAAGGTTAATTAGATGGATACTTTTGATGCCATAATTTGATTTTGTGGTTATTGATAGAAAGGGACCTGATAATCAAATTGCTGATTATTTGTCAAGATTAAAATATCAGGAATTATATGACACTGACAATTAAATTATAGGCAGTTTCCCTGATGAAAAACTTTATAATATTAATGAATGGAAAATACCATGGTATGCTGATATTATTAATTATATTGTAAGTGATATTTTGCCACCTATGCTGACATTCCAATAACAAAGAAAATTCATTCATGGTGCGAAAGCATATTTTTGGGATGAGCCTTATTTATATAAATAATGTAAGGATCTTATTATGACAAAATGTGTACCTTATGAAGAAACTGAACTAATTATTCAGAAATGTCAGGATTGTAAATTTGGACATTTTGGAACGGATAAAACTGCTTATTAAATTTTACAAGCTGAATTATATTGGCCTACTCTCTTTAGAGATGTTTACATATACATAAAAACTCTTGATTGATGCCAACGAGTAGGCAATATATCTAGAAGGAATGAAATGCCTCTGAATTTCATATTTGAAGATTCCTTCATCTGGAACCTATACAAATTAGTTACGGTAGACTACATTTTAAAGTAGATTGAAGCACAAGCTTTGCCTCATTGTGATGCTAAAAGGGTTTCAAGATTTTTAATGAAAAATATTTTCACTAGATATAAAATTCTGAGAGTGATTATCATTGACGGAGGATCCCATTTCACCAATAAATGCATTTAGAGATTAACAGAAAAATTTAAGGTCATTCATAGAACCTCTACTTCCTATGACCCTCAAACTAGTGGGTTAGCTGAAGTTTCTAATAGAGAGATTAAACAAATATTAAAGAAGACTGTAAACCCTAGTAGAGTAGATTGGTCTACTAGACTGGATACTATATTATGGGCTTACAAGACTGCTTATAAAACTCTTATTGGAATGAATCCTTACAGATAGATTTTTGGAAAGACGTGTAACTTACAGATAGAATTGGAGCATAAAGCATATTAGGCGATTAAAGAATTCAATCATAATTTAAAAGAAGCTGGTGAGAAAAGATTATTACAAATGAATGAATTGGAAGAAATAAGAGATGAATCTTATGATAACGACAGAATTTATAAAGAGAAACTAAAGTTATGCATGATCGGAAGATTAACTAGAAGAACTTTAAACCAGGACAAGAAGTTTTGCTTTACATTACAAGGTTGAAGTTATTCCCTGGTAAATTGAAGTTTCGTTGGTTAGGACCCTTTATTGTGACTTGAGTTTATACTTATAGAGCTATTGAAATTGAAGATCAAAATATTGGGAATAGATTTAAAGTAAATGGACATAGATTAAAGCAATATTTTGAGGGTAAAAGACCAATTTTAAAGAAGTTTTAATGGTCAGTCAACCTAAATAATATTTGAATAGGTTGGGCTGAGAACGTTAAACCAAGTGCTTTATGGGAGACAACCCATAGTTAACTTTATTTTTATTGTGATTATAGTGTTTTTGTAAGAAATTATTGTTAGTTTGTAGTAGATTTACTTTATTACCTATATGTCTATGTGTGTGATTTGATTTGAACTTATGTGTTTGCTTTACTTTTGAATTTTGCTTTTAGATCTATGTATAGTTGAGATTGAGCAAAAAATGTTTGTTTTCAGCATTTAGAGTGTTGTGGCTAGGATTGGGACGCTTAATTGATGTATTAAGGTTGAGAAAATACCAAACTTATGTGTGTTGTGTAACGTGTATTGTAACCCTTGGATTTTAAATTTCATTGTGATGTTTTGTGTTGTGAATGTTTATTTGTGTTAATATATCATTTAATCACTTAAAATCTATGTCTAGAATGATTGAACTGATGTCGACGAGGCTTGCAAATAATAAAAAATCACAAAAATATAGAAATTCAACCATTTTTGAAAATCTCACCGACGGCGCCATCAACGCCACCAATGGCAAATTTTTCTTGAGACTTAGGCTATTTAATTCAATAGAGCTAGCCAACGGCGCCGACGACCCGCCAATGATGAGATACTAAAAAACACTTTTAACCACAATTTTGACCACTCAACTGCCACTATTCATCATCCCTTTCCTCTTAAAAAATGAAAATTTCAATCTAGGGCTTGAAAATCATGGATTTGGGGCAATTTCAAAGCTTTTAGACCCTAGATTTTATCATCTCTCGGTAAGAGTTTCACTCCAACCCAAAAATATTTGATTTTCACCTTGAATTTCTCTCACATTGAGGAAATCCGAAAAAAAATTGAGAATGTGGAGAAAATATTTGGAAGAAATTCATGGAACTTAGTTTTGAACTCTTAGAGTCACTCTTGGAAGCCATTATTTGAGTATTTGAAGTGTATTGTGGAATTTTTTTATAATTTTGATTAGATTGATGTTGTAGTTTGAAATTTGCATGTGTAGTTATAATAGACTTTGATTAGTACTTTGTAAAATTGTAATGTGATGTGATTTTTTTTGCATTATTATGTATTGGTAATTGTTTTTATTTAGTATTGTGATGTGTTAGTAAAATATAGTATTTGTATAATGTTTAGTTTTATACTTATTTCAAAATTTTATTACCCAACAAATTCTCTAATGATTTATAATTATAGAATACTCCTAATATTACAGACCTATTCAGAATGATGAAAATGCCTAAAGAACTGATGTATGATTTATATTTAGAATTTTTCTTTCCACCTGAATCATTCCATATTAAAAAAATTTAAGTTTGGGGGAGAGAAGAAAAATATTAACTATTATATGTTTTCATATTAATTATTTTCAAAAATTATTATTATTATCTTATGTAGTGAACTTAATTCAGATAAATATATTTTGTAAATATTTAAATATTATGGTAGATTTAAAGGAATATTTTTGAAAGGAAAATTAATTTTGTAGATTAAGATATTTAGTATATGAGATTAAGACTATAGTTAACTATTTAACATAAAGAAAACTACATTTTGAAATTTTAAGAATCTTAGAAATTCATTTGATAAGAAAAGATTGGGGTTTAATGATGTAAAAGCTATGAAATACTTATAAGGTAAATGAATGCTTTGAATTTCAAAATTAGGGAAAGAAAAGTGAAGTTTAAAATTATTAAAGGCTATCCAGATATAGTAATCTCACTTGAAAAAGAAAAAGAAAGGATTAACAACAATCTCTGAAAAAAAAAAAGAAAAATATATAGGAATAAAAGCAATCCAAATGAAATATATATATATATATATATATATATAT